>OU964965.1:9509170-9714170 GCA_918808275.2 Dolichovespula sylvestris
GTCCAGGAATACGGACTGAATTCTACGTGCACATTATTAAAATTTCTTACCTTTCGTTATAGTTCGTCACAAGTTTTTCCCCGGGGTTATCCGTGATCCATGACATAACATCCGTTTGATATATCATCCGATCTGATATGATCTCGATGATCGTGTAATTGATAAAAACGATAGTGATTTTGGATCATTCAACCTTTATATATTTATATATATTATATATATATATATATATAAAGCTTTCGCGTTTAAACGTTATCAACGGCGCGCGATGTTGACCCTGTGTTTATTGGCGATTGCTACGTTTAAAACGATCGACGGTATCGCTACGACGACCGTCCCTTTAAATAACGAGAATCTCGCGAACACAGTGAAATTATTGCAAGAACAAGTTAACGCGCTTCTTTATCATCGTCAAGAGGATTACAATGCTTTGGAGGATAGTTTGAAACATGCCATTGAGAAAAATACGGAATTGGTTGTACTAAGGAAGGAAGTCGAGTTATTGAGGTATGATTGAGAGAGAGAGAGAGAGAGAGGGAGGGAGGGAGAGGGAGGGAGGGAGAGACCTTTCTTTTTTTTCTATGTTTTTCCTACCACTTTTTCTTTTCTTTTCGTGATCGTAACTCTTTTCAATTCTCGTACGATCGATAGAACGCGCGGACAAGCAAGCTAACTCGTTGATTTTCTATTTTCTTATACGGTGTAAACTCGTGTATGTACATAATAAAAGGAAAAAAAAGAAAGAGAGAGAGAGAGAGAGAGAGAGAGAGAGAGAGAGAGAGAGAGAGAGAGAGAGAGAAGAAAATTCATATAAATCGATACGTGTGCATTGTCGGGCAATAATAACAAAAACAAAAGAAAAAACAAACGCCCTCCGATAAACGTTTCTATAGATAGCGCAATGACCTCTTATAACTCATTAATCTTTAACTCGTCTGCGAACTAAGTCATCTAATGAAACATGCATGCTCGATGAATTCACAAGGCGTTCAACTCACTAGGGATAAAGATAGAGATAAACCGAGAGAGAGAGAGAGAGAGAGAGAGAGAGAGAACGAGTGAGAGAGAGATAAAGAGAGATAGATAATTAACTGAAGAAACTTTTTAACTAACAAATTGATACCAAAGGAAAAAGAAATCAATCGAATCCCCCCCCAATCGTATTGTTACGATCGTTACAGGAAAGAAGTGAACGAGCTAAGAGGCGGAAGCGGCAACGAGGCGAAAAACGAGCGTTTGAGGGTTAGATGGTTGGGTAGCGCGGTAACCGAGTTGCAGAGCGAGGTGGCCGAGGTTCTAAGAACGAGGAATGCAAGCGAGGAATTGGCAGAAAGATCGAGGATGCGTAGCGAGTTGTCCCTTTTGAAGGGTGACGTAGCCGAGGTCGGAAGGGGCATTCGTAATCTCGGCGGTCGCATTGCCAAGTTCGAAGCTGCCCTGGGTACAATTCGCATCGACATCACGGCTATGAAGGAACGTGCCAGCAAACTGTCCCGCACCTGCGCCGATGTCGCCAGTCAGGTAATAATATAGAACAAAAAAAAAATAAGGGGAGTAGGGAGGGAGGGAAAAAGAAAAGAATACTATTTATTATGCATATACGATTAAGAATATACGATCTCTTTCCTCCACGAAAAGACGTTTATCGTATACGTAAACATAAGAGAAGACACGTTGACGCATCCAACGTGTTTGGTAGTTATTCGAAGAGAGAGAGAGAGAGAGAGAGAGAAACAATAATAAAAAACAAAAAAAAAACGGAAAGCAGACGCAAGAGATGCACCTGCCGCGTTCGTACAGCCGGCAACCGGTGGCTCCCCATTTCTGTTTCTCGTTTTACCGGCCGGCAGCTGCCGCCGTTGGCTCTCCTCGCTATATCGGACCCCTCCCTCCCTCCCTCCCGCCCCTTCATTCCGGCGTTCCATTCGTTTGGCAGCATCGGACCCTCTCTCTCTTTCTCTCTCTCTCTTTTCTTCCCTCTCTTTTACTGGGCCCTTCGCTCGCGATACTCTCTTCGTCCCACCCATGTTAATAAATACCACGTAGGCCGGTCCCGGTATGTGTCGTGGTTCGTTGCGCTCTTTCGACAAAAGCAGATGTTTCGTATTCCTTTCCTTTCTTTTTCTCTTTTTTTTCTGCCCCCTCCCCTACTTTTTGGACATTCCAATAATCATATTCTCGTCTCTCTCTCTCTTTTTTTTTTCCAAACACATTTCATCATCGTCGTCATCGTCGTCGTCGTCGTCGTCTTTCTCTTTATCCCCTCCGCTTATATATATATATATATATATATATTTCCAAATTTAATCATCTAATTAATTTGGTTCCCTTTTGTTTGTCCGTTTGTTGTTTAGATCGGTACCGTGCAGATAGAATTGAAATCATTGAAATGCGACACACCGAGCGAACACAGGAACCATCGGTTTTCCGTTCACCGTCACGAGGACAACAAGTTGTCACGCGAAGAGGACAATGAAATCAAAAACGAGGTGCTCCAGCACGAAAGTAGAAAAAGGCACGGCTATTCGAGACCATTGGTACATCGTATAGAGGAACGTCTCACGAATCTGGAACATAAGATCTCTTTGGTATCGAGGAAACGCGGTATGATAGAGAAGAGAGTGGTATACGAAAATCAGGATTACTTGAACGGTCGTGTAGTTAATTTGGAGACGGCTCAGGAACAATTGTCTCTATTATTGAAAAATATGAGCAAGGAGTTGTCCTCGACCAGTAAGCTCAGCGAAACGATGGTTGAATTGTTTGAAACAGTACAGACATTGGAGGACAAGGTCGATGGTAATGGATCGGATACAAAAAGGGAAATCGCAAGATTGGATATTAATGCCGCGAGAAAAGCAGCGGAATTGTCGTTGACCAGAGAGGAATTGTCGAATCTACGAAGGGCTGTACAGGCGCTCAGCGTCAGTGCCTCTAAGCTCCAAGAAAGAAGCGATAGACATCAAATGTCTATAGATTCGTTAAACGATACCCTCAATCGTATCGACTTATCGTCGTCCATAGAAAAGGCAAGCAACATAACTCACGAGCTCGAGCAGGTGGAGGATCAGTATCGGTTGATCGTCGATGCCTTACCAGGTAATTGCGACGAAAGAGATGGCCTTACTCTCCTTGCACCTGGTCCAGGTGCACCGTTGCTAGCCTCGTGTCATAAGGGGTGGATCGTTATCTCAAGGCGCATCGACGGTATGGTCGAATTCGATCGTACCTGGAACGATTATGCGGCTGGTTTTGGTTCACCGGTTAATGAATTTTGGATAGGCAACGAGGCACTCCATAGGCTTACCCGGGACAATTGTAGCAGGTTGAAAATCGATCTGATGGATATATATGGTACACATTGGCACGCGGAATATGAATACTTCAATGTTGATTCCGAAGAATCCGGTTATAAGCTCCGTGTTTCCGGTTATTCCGGAAATGCGACCGACGCATTGTCCTATCAGAACAATATGGCCTTCAGTGCTAAGGACAGAGACATGGATATTAGTTCCACCGATTGCGCGGCCAATTATCGCGGTGGCTGGTGGTTCAGCCATTGTCAGCATGCTAATTTAAATGGTAAATACTCGTTAGGGCTTACTTGGTTTAAGTCTAACACGAACGAATGGATGGCCATCGCTTCCTCGGAAATGGCGATACAAAGAAAACAAAACTGCCGATAATTCTCCCTTTGATTCGTTTTCCACCTCTTCTTCAATCGATTTTGCTATTAAGGGGGTCGACCAATAATGAGCAATATTATAGCCGCCTTTCTTTTCTATTCGGTTCACTTTTTTTTTCTCCTCGGCAAAATTCCATGTCGGAGTTCAATAGGCGAAAACAACGTTAATACGTTTAATGTTATTTTCACGTGCTTGCAAAGACATTGAAATATTTATTTATTTTACGTAATTTGCAAGACATTCAATTCTTCGCGATTATAATACCAAAGAATTGTGTTAAGTCCATTGTAAATAAATTTATAGTATAGCTGGAATGCGCGCGATGCCAGACGATATATTTGAACGTAATACAAAGTTACAAACAGGATCAGAGCGAAAGTAAATATATATATGTAATATATATAAATGTATATATATATATATATAAGTATTTTTAATTTAAATAAATTACATACATTTTAGACGTTTGATAGGTTACACGAAGAACAACCTATGGAAGACGCGTATTAACTGTAGGATGATTCAGGTACTTAGGAAATTATGCAATATTTAAAACTTTTTCAAGTTTCATTTGGTTTCTTCCTTCCTCATAGAAACAGTATTATCACAAGTAACTCTAGATTTGCATTTTTTCTCATGTACGAAAAGAGTACCAGAATTAGCATAAGCCGATCCACATATTTTGCAAACAAATGGTTTCTCTCCGGTATGAGTAAAAGTATGTTCCTTTAAGTATCTTTTCCTCCTGAAAGATTTACCACATACGTCGCAAGAATAATTAGCTTCTCCCGTATGAAGTCTTAAATGATACTTGAATCCATTAGGGGATGCGTACGCTGCGCTGCATATATGGCATACAAAATCTTTGTCACCGTTATGTGTTTTCTCGTGTCTCTTTTTGTAACTGAGTATAATAAAAGTTTTATTGCAAAATTGACAAGCGTATGGCTTGGAATCGCTGTGAATTTTGAGATGCCTTTGTAATCCAGATTTAGATGCAAAAGTTTTACTACAAACATCGCATAAATATTGTTTTTTATTTTTCATAGATGGTACTTTACCGTGTATTTGCAAGTGCAAATTGAGTTTGAGTTTTTTGTTAAATGGCATATCACATATTTCACATTTATATATTCTACCGCATTTTTGCTTGGTACTTCTTTTTTTTATATGTAGTTTGGTATGTTCGAGCAATGCTTTTTTAGATATATACTCTTTATTACAAAGATTACACGTAAAAATCTTTCTGCTTTTTAAACGATCGCTTTTTCTTATACCGACAGTTTCTAAGTCTCTCCTAGTTGCTCTCCACTTGTATTGTAATTGTGGATTATCGTTAGTTTCAAAAGAATTCTGACTGTCTGAACCACTTGAAACTACGTGATCCAAGTACTTAGAACTAATTACTGCATTGTCATCTAGATTATGATCATCGTTAGTATTAAAATACATGCCGAAATTATTTTGTTTTTCTATTTTCTTTGCCTGCACGGACAAAGAAGGCTTTTCCATTTGTTGGAAAGCTGTTGCATTTGTCATGTCAGTTTGTACATAAACATCCTAAAATCATATATCTACTAGTACGTATGCCAACGACAACAACAACAATAATAACAAAAACTACCTTTATTACATACCTGATATATTTTAACACTGTTTAAATTAAACCCAACGTTAAATTTCACATTATAATGTTCGCGTAATGCATTATCAGATTTCTTGCATTCTTTTCTAAATTCGTGGAAAGCTTGTAACTTTTTAATACACTCTATACATATTAATTTAGGTAATATATCGTTTTCCGATATCTGGAACGTATAGCGATCGTACGATATACATTTAGAACGAAATTACGATACGAAATGCATACAATATAATATCCATATAAAATATTTACCTCGATAGAACAGCAATTTATAATTTGTAAACGTAGTTTTTCGTTGTCGAAAGAAAATATAGACAACATACTTTCTTCCTTTCGAAGACATAACCTACAGACATTCTCCATTTTTGGTCTTTTTTTTTCATATGACAATTTTTATTTACTAGCAATGTTATTTAACGATTATTAACATAAACGTTGTATCGACAATAGAACGAGAGAATCGGCATTTTCGTACATACATAAAAAAAAAAATAATTATAATCATTGGCTTGCATTCAAATAAAGGACTGTACGAGAGGCGCGAGAAAAATTTTCAAATCTTTGAGAAACGTAGTTAAGGAATTTTATTGTTGAATTATTCGACGTATATACGCGTAATGCGCGATCGAACAAATACTTTATTTGTAAAAAAAAGAAAAGAAAAGAAACACGAACCACGCACATCTCACTGATATGTTTCGGCCAAATTGCGAATACCATTTAATGTGATCTATTTTAAAACGAAATGTTTATTTATTTTATCGAACAAACACATGCACAGGTCGTCGGCCGATTCTTCGAACAAGTGGTGTCGTCTTTAGCAAGTCGCAAGTAAACGATTACAATAATTTTTCGGCAATGATACGGCGGCCAACATAGAAATTCAATTCTAAATAGAAACGGCTGGCGACACTAGCGCCATTTATTAATTGACGCAACATACCGTAGTATATTTACTAATTTCAGATATATATTTCTACGAATATGTAAATACAAGGTAAAATACTTTTTTTAAATTCGCAAATAATCCTCGAGTAAAGATATGGCGTTCGTTTTTTTTTGTGATCGTTGGAAAAAAATTTACTCGCTTCAACACGCATGTCGATAGAATGAAAAGAAGCCATTATACGTCGACCAATGACAGTTCTTTGTGTCGTATGATACGTCGTATTTGCAACTGCTTGGAACACCATATGGATTTTCTTACTTTTGCATACGTTAAGATTTCATCGTACTACATTTTCTTATCGTAAATTATTTCTTGATATTTATTAGCTTGATATACTAATGATCAATTAATAAGTTTAAAATTCTAACGAGAGTATATTGCGAACGGAAGTACGTAGAAATTGGAGACAGTATCAAAACGCCATTTTGTGTGTCCTTTCGAGTGGAAGGTAGACATTCTGACTTCAGAAAAAAAAAAAAAATACTGAACGCTGATATCTAAACATTTGCTCTATTCGCAAAATTGTGCGAAGATATTATTACTTCTTCTTTATATAACTTTGATAAATTAAACTGCGTTGATGATTGGGATTCCGCGAGACGACCGACATAAAATTACGGTTAAAATCCGAAACAATATGAAAAGAAGTTCGAGTCGTGATACTCCGCCTCCTCGGGTGAAACGGAGTCGATCTTCCATGGGACGGTAAGCACCAGTTATTTTTCTTCTATTTATCAAATAAATTATAGACTCCTCTGTTAAATCTTTCTTGTATTCTGACATTATAAACATTAGGTCTATCAATGTCTCCATTATCGTTTAATTAATTTAATGTTTATTATACATTATAATTTATATTTACGTATTAAATTATATTTATAGATTAAAATAACAATTACATTAAATTATGATGAACTAAGATTTATTTTATATATTTATATTAAGTGTATATTACATATATATATATATATATATATATATATATATATATATATACGTAATACATTTCATGTATATGACAAAATATTTTTTACATATGGTGACTTTATCTTTTACATGTAGTGACACTATTTATTTTATTAAATATTACTGTTTTTAGGTGAACGCAAATCACAGGTATCATTGTCATGCTTTTATTTATATTCTTATCAATTTATAGATATGATGATTCAAGCGATGAACGGATAACACCGGAACGTATTAGACGACGTAGCAGAGGCGCTAGAAGTCCTAGTCCATCGGCAAGAGCGTCATCTCACGCGCGATATGTAGAGTCAAGTTCGCATCGCGATGATTATTTGCGCGCACCTCGTGATTTACCACCAGAACGGCCATACAGTTATAAAGTTCTTTGTGTCAGTTCCATTCATCCAAAAGCCAGTGATGAAGTAATTAAAGATACTTTGTATAGAGAATACAAAAAGTTTGGTGACTTTTCTATAAGAATTTCTCATGAATTAGATGAACGCGTTGCTTATGTGTGCTTCAGGAGCTCGGAAGATGCACGAGATGCGAAACATGCTAAACCACGAATTATAATGTATGATAAAGTAGCTTTGGTAGAACCAGTCTATGAAAGACCTGATACGTATCGTAGACAAAGATCTGTTTCACCACCAGATTATGAACGGTATTATGCTAGATCTCCAGGTCCAACGGATAGACATAGACCGTTAGATCGATACGAACGTGTATACGGACCGCCTGTAGGTTTACCTCCTCATCGTGAAATGAGAAGAGAAACAATACCACCACCTCATCATGAATTTGTTAGGCCACCCATTCATCATGGGCCACCTCATGTACACCCAGGTCCCCCTCATCATTATGGCCCACCTAGACATATGATGCTTCGTCATCCTGTTCACGGATTTGAACGAGTTGAAAATAAGAAAGATAAATTTCCAAATTATCTCCATCATGTTTCTCCAGAAGATGATCCTCTTGCGACTAGAACTCTTTTTGCCGGTAACTTGGAAATCAATATAACTGAGGAAGAATTACGTAGAATTTTTAGTAAATATGGCATTGTTGATGATATTGATATAAAAAGACCACCACCGGGAACGGGAAATGCATATGCTTTTGTACGATTTCAAACATTAGATATGGCTCATAGATGCAAAGTTGAACTTTCGGGACAGTATATAGGAAAGTTTCAATGCAAGATTGGATATGGTAAAGCGACTCCCACTACACGAATATGGGTTGGTGGTTTAGGTCCTTGGACTTCGGTACCTCAATTAGAAAGAGAGTTTGACAGATTTGGAGCAATTAAAAAAATTGATTATATAAAAGGTGATAGTAATGCATATATCCTTTATGACTCCATCGATGCTGCACAAGCTGCTGTGAAAGAAATGCGTGGTTTCCCTCTTGGTGGTCCTGATCGAAGATTAAGAGTTGATTTTGCAGATGTAACGCCTGGTTTTGGTTTTAAACCCAGATCTTATCCTGAAGAAAATGCAGATTTTAGACCACGCTTAGTAGATTACGAATCACCATATGATCCTTATGGTCCTGAAACTGAATTTGGTTATGGGCCAAGAGGATTTCGGGGACGAGGAAGTGGTGCGCCATGGCATGAAAGAAGAGGTGGTGGAAGAGGTGGTTATCGTGGTACTTGTCCCGAAGGTTATCTCCGCGATGAAGCCGATTGGTCGAGTCGCAGACCGCCACCAGAATTGGAATATGAAACTCCTCGTGGCTTAAGGAGGTCATTATCGCGAGAACCGGGTGTAGATCGGTCCAGATCTAGATCACCGCGTAGAAGACAAATGGATTCAGATTCCGATTCTGAGAATACTCGTACAGGAATGCTTTCCACATCTCGTACCTTACCTGAAGTAGCACGAAAATCCATTGCAGTTTGGCAAGGTGCATTAATATTAAAAAATTCACTATTTCCAGCTAAATTTCATCTTACAGATGGAGATACAGAAATAATAGATGCCCTTATGAAAGATGAGGAGGGTAAACATATGCTCCGAATAACACAGCGTCTTCGTCTCGATCAACCAAAGTTAGATGACGTATCTAAAAGAATACAAACTTCTAGTTCGCATGCTATATTTCTTGGTCTTGCTGGATCAAGCGGAGCTGTTACAAATGACGATGCTAATGTTCAAACACGACCACTTCGTAATTTGGTTTCTTATTTAAAGCAGAAAGAAGCAGCAGGTGTTATATCGCTTTTAAATAAAGATACAGAAGGAACTGGAGTACTCTATGCATTTCCACCGTGTGCTTTCTCTACAGAGCTCCTGAAGCGTACATGTCCTAGTTTAAGCGAAGAAGGTTTAAAAGAGGATCACCTGGTAATTGTTGTTGTTAAGGGTGGCAGTGCCTAAAATTTTAAACAAGTGACATAAACACAGTTGCTTTATCCATAAATAACAAAAATATTTCATTGTTTTAATACTTTCTATGGAAAGTATTATTTTGATTCAATTGGTAAGGTGGTATAGAATGATGTACAGAAATTGTAGAGCAATGATTGATGCTTTTTGATCTATATAAGTATTATTATCACAGATTTGATTGAAATATTTTTGAGATATTTAATAGAATCATTTTAAAGTATAATATGCTGGTTTGATTTTTTTTTAAATAACAAATTATTTCAATCAAGATTTACGAAACAAGAGAGATATTGGGATATAGATATTTTGCGCTTATACAGTAAACATCATTTGAATGTTATTGATTTTATTTCTCAGATGTAGATGACATATAAAATAGATGCTTTCTAATCCGTCTAAATACACAAATTTATAATAATATAGATTCAATAATTTCCTGAATAACAAAAATATATTAAAACTTTTTTCTACTGTAATGTATGTTTCTATTCTAATATTCTAATAACAGTATATTATTGTGCATCTTAAAGAAAAAAATCAAAGTAACTTCATCAAAAATAATACTTATATTGTATCAAAAGACATTTCTCACAATGTTTACTTGGTAATGTTTATTTGAAGTGAATAATTCTAAAGTAATCACAAAAAATGATGTACATCATTTTTAATAAGGTACCTTTACGATAAGAATCTTGACATAAAACAATATTACTACCCTTATAAGCAGAGGTAAACGTTTAACTACATATATAGTATAAGAATTTATCTGTATTATACACATATATCGGTATGTTTAATGATGATGACGTTACTGTACACAGATCTTTCACATTTATAGTATATAATTTTATTACCATTCTTTTTAATACTGTCAAAAAACATTGTGACTTCCATATTTATACAGAGTCTTATTAGATGCGTTTATATCAGCAGTAATTGACTTTTAAGTCATTGGTTTAGACAATAGAACGCAGATATCTTAACCTTATTATAAAAGGAAGAAAAGTAACTTCTCTCTGAGCCTAATGATATATTAAGTATCATATCTATTTGTTTCACAGATTATTCATATTGCAGTAATAATGACTTAAAAAAAAAAAAAAAAAAAAAAAAAAAAAAGCATTTTGATACGAAGGTCACATATATGATGAAAAATGGTAAATAACTACTGGACATATGTTGCTGCATTTTAACAGCTGCATTAATAAATTCAAAGAGAACTTTTATATCTCTCTTTGGCTAATAAAAAAGCCTTTGAATGTACAACAGTACATAAATTATGTATTCGTATTGAAAAATGTGAAAGGCCTGGTTTGAAAAGATATGTTAGATAAGGACCATCGATTCTTAGTATTATGATTTAACTCACATTTCCATGAACTTGATTTTTGATTTATATCTGTAGATTCTTTTGAGTGATATACCACCTAAGTGATTGTGCAGTAAATATTTTGTGCATAGTTTCATGAGTTTTCAAAGTTTAGAGAGTGTCTGAGAGTGAAGATAGTGAGGAAGAGACAGAATATGCTTACTCTGCGTTAAAAGTTGGTAACATCTGTGTATCACCGAATTGATTACAAAAGTTCATGTTAAGTGAGGACGTATTATCTAAAGGACAGTGTTTGGTGGTAGTTAAAAAAAAAAAGAAAAAGAAAAAAAAATAATAATAATAAAAAGGCTTTGAAAATGTGTACAGTGATGTAAAAGAAAAAGTGTTTGTGTTTCGTCTTTGAGTAAGGAAGATGCAAACAAATGTTTCTGAAAGATAATAAATATTTCAGAAACAATGTATCATCTTAACCATACTCAAATACGATTGAAGGTGCAGTGGTTAAGTACACCTGGTGATCGAACAAAAATAGATGACATTTATGCAGACAAAAATAAAAGTATGTGTTGCTTTTCTTGATACCGTTATCCATATACCAAAGTCAAATCTTCGTACAATGTCATAAACAGTGTTACATATTTTCCATCAAGTTTTTATTCAGATTTATTCAAGTAGATAAATTTGCAGAACAGGTTAATTTTTGTTATAGAACTAAATGGAACATTTAATTGAGATAAATATTGGGAAGACATTATACAATCTTTCAAATGAAAATGCATGCTCGTGTGTTAAACATTAAGTTGGAATGCATTTTATTTTTTGAAAAGTTTTTTATGCAATATTAATTCTTTTCTTTGTTTTATTTCTTTTTTTTTTTTCTTTTTTTTTATTTTCTCTCTAAAAGTGAAGTTCATAGTGATTATGGTGTTGTGATTTGTTCTTTGCTAAATGACAATATAAAAGTACCAAAAAGCATAATAGATTGCAAATTTTTAGTGCTTGTGGCTTTTGCAAATTATATCTTTTTTAGGGACGAAGAAAATAATCATTTTCCTTATAGTTTCCATTATCGATAATAAAAGTAACAATTTGTGATTGGTGTTTTCTGTGACACGTGATATTTACAAAGAAAAACAAGCAGACATATAACTGGGTTATGAGTCCGTCTCATTCTGGTTTACAAAGTTTTTAATACTATGAAAAAGTATAGTTAGTTGTGATATCTGCAATGTATTGAGTCCAATATTGTGTACTCAATTGTGTAGTTCTATATCCCTGGGAACGAAACTGGCAAATGGACCTTGAGAGGAAATATCGAAGACACAAAAAAGGTTTGGTTAAAAAGCTTCTATCTTTTGCAAAAAGAAAAAAAAAATAAATCAATCAATCATACAAGCACGTTTCCTAATTGTAGCAAAATTATAAAGCATATTATTATTTCCCTCATACCCCTTACATTAAAAAAAAGCACTTTAGGGAAAAGACATTAATTTTTACGATACATTAATCGTGAAAATAAGTATAACGTACAATTAAAAAAAAAGGCCTTCAACATTTTAAACTACAAAAAATAACACTGTTTTGACAATATTTTCTAATAATAAATTGAATATAAATCCAGCTTGTGAGATATTTGACAATATTGCTTATCAAGTTTGTATATTTTAATAAAATATCTTAGCATTTAGAATGAGATTAAAAGTACGAGTTTAATGTGCATTTTACACTAATAACTGAAGATGATCGAAATAACCTCTATTCATGTAAGTATTACTTGATTAAGTTAAAAGAATCACGTTGTAATTTTGTAAATATTACATAACATTTATATATCTTATTATATATAGTACGTGATATTGATGCAGAAAAAAATGCATACGAGACAATGATATTTGATGACAATACAAACATTATAAAATGTTTATTATTAATTATCAGAGAAATATAAATTTTTTACGAGCAGTATTGTGTATCTGTGATAACAATTGTAACATAATAAATTATCATTAAATAATTTTAGAATTGTAGATCTCAATTTCAGAAGAGAGAAAGAGAGGAGATATTTTATGAATTTACCAAGCGATATTAATATTGAATATAGTCACAAATATATATGTATATATATATCATACATACATACATACATACATACATACATACATCAAACAAGTTTAATATATTTTTACATTACGATGTAATGTACCCTACACATACATATTGAAAATTTATATTTTTATGTCAAATATATAATAAAAATAATAAGAAAATCTAAGAGTAATGATGCGTTATATGTCCTTGAAGAAATTTATTCGTCGTAATATATATTTGATTTTTCCAATAAATAAAAAATAAATGAAGTGAATTATTTATTGATTTAAATGATTAGCATAACAGCGTGAACCAACAAATGAAATAGGAAATGAATCGACCAATGAAAATTAGATGTACAACTCGAAGTCATTTGTAGTTTATTGATCGTTCGTCGATCCGGGAAGTCGATTGGTTATCTCGAAATATCGCACTTCCGCTTTAATGTCGATGAGTTTATACCAATGGCTGCGCTGCTTTGGCTTTCGATATAATTCGATCAACCAATCAGAAAACTTTCATGAGCACCCTCTATGCAACAATGTATCGAGTCTAGCGAAGACACGTGTACTTTAATGCGAGCCGGAAAGAGCCATTTTCTTTGGAAACTCGGGGAGGTAGAGTTCGTAAGCCAGCGTGGCCGGTGTGCCAGCGCACTGTAAAATATATACTGCCATGATGGCGGGTGAGTAACATTTTATCAATAAGAAAAGTTACAAATTGTTTTTAAGTAATAATATATCCGTTTACATTTATTTTTTATTCGCCATTTTAAATTGCAATCGATGTATATCTATACGTAATTAAACGATGTGTTTCTAAAAATATTCTACAATCTTATAATAAAGATCGTATTTGCTTTTGCTGAAAGATAATTTCGTATGATTTACATTAAATTTTCTTTATATATATATATATATACACTTTTTCATATTATTTTTTACATATTTTTTACTTTACTTTGTGCAATTAATTTGTCAGGGACAGGCAGGATAGCGAAACTAATTTATACTTTTGTTCTGTATTTATAGCTATATTACTTTTCTTGATAACATCAATTATAACTGCTGTTACCTGTTCGGTAACAGAAACGGTACCATCGGTCATTTCTTATCTATCGGAAAATGATAAAACACGGTTGAAAAATGTTATTGATCCTGGTTTTAATCTACAAGATCTAACTTCAACTTATTATAGTGTATACGGATATAAACTTCTTCAGGAGACAATACCCAATAAAGAAGTAGGTATTTTCAATTAATAAATCATTTAATTTATTTAATTACTTCTAAATAAAAATATTTATAGATATTATTAATTTATGATGAAAAATGCTAATATTGAAATACATTGATTCTTTGATTAGTCTTCCTGACATTAATATAAGATATAAACAATTAAATTATATATTTCATATTTATCAATTAATGATTGTAAATACGAATTACAGAAAATTTGTGATTATCTATCAAAATCTATTGGAGATGGTAAAAATGTTGTACCTGAAACAGCCTTTTATATTGTATCGATGTGGAAAATTATTGACACATGTCAAGGCTTACCAATACCTGCAATTACAAAGGTACTTTCATTATGATATAAGTAAAATTAACGATTAAGAGGTATTATTGTTAATGATGCTTTATAACTTTCGTTCTACTGTAGGAACAGTGAAGAAATGTCCTTCGACTGAAACATTATATTTATCTTGTATAAATTGTAAAATGATATGTAGAATACATATTAATTGTAAGATATTTTTAATGCAGGTTTTGATGAATACCATAGAGAAAGATACATCTACATTTGTCGAATTATATTTTGCTCTAAATACTTTAACGCTCTTGTCACAAAAATTACCTATTGAAAAGTTGGATAAAATAGTTAAAACAATGCAAGTAACTCTTAGAAAAGATGATAGTCTGTGGAAGTAAGTATTAGTTAATAAATCTTTTGATTTAATCGTTTAAATTGCTAATATTGGCATGAGATACGGACCAGCAAAAATTTTCTATATCTATTACAATGATTGGATAACAGTTATTCTGTACTTATGTTATACACACATCCAAGTATGAAACTAAGTATTTTATATTTAGTCTTGGTTATGCCTTCCACATTGCTTCTGATCTTGGGCCTGTTGGTACATTTGCTTTTGATCGTATCGAAGATGCTATCATTCAAGCTGATGAAGTGAATGGACAGTTCTTGCAATTTGAAGGTGGACTGTCTATAACAAGTAAGTCATAAATAAAAAATTTTATGTTATTTATATTTAGCTAATATATAATTAAAAAAATTATATATATATATATATATATATATGCTTGTGATATTTTAATATAAATTGCAAATTATTTTTAGGCTTACTTGTAAATGGTATCTTCAAGCTTAGTGGTTCATTAAAGAAAAGACCACCTTTGACAGGTCCACAAATTGTTAAGTTAACAAATTATATTTTGTCAAGACGATCTGTCCAAACTCCGAAAGGTGTCGTGAGCCTTCTTTCAGCATTAAATACATTAGGGACAAACAAATATGAGACATTAATATGTATTACTCTACCCAAGGAAGGAGTTATAGTTTCAAGCAAACAACCACTCGTTATCATTAAAGTTTGTGATCTTTTTGGTAAACCATTGCCAACGGTACCTAAAGTAATTGCAAATTCTGCTACAAAACTAGAAGATAATAATATTATTGTCAGTAAAGAGGCATTCCAATCTTCAGCATCAGACAAGTAAGTTAATTGGGATTGGAATTTATTAATCCCCAATACTTTACTGATTCAATAATATTAGATTGATATCAGCTATACCTTGGGGTATATTAATTGTTGAATGACCCCTTAAACCTTTTTTCAATATAAAAAAAGGCTTAGAATTTCAACAAATAAATTTTTTTACAATTTATTTAGTTTATTTAATAATTTTCTATCGTTCAATAGGACATTGTTTACGATGGATTTGATGAAAGCTAAACCAGATCGTGGATTTTATAAAATATCGGTGTTGGCTGCATCTGTAATTAGTACTATTAAGGTCAAAGTTCTTTCCGATGTAATTGTTGATTATTTAGAAGTTGGGACAGGAGATGCCGATCAAACTACACAAGCGAAATTAGCAAGGTATTTATAAGTAATAAAAATCATCAAAATTTTATTGTGTAAATAATATTTTTCATCTATTACAGAGTTACATATCCCGAAAAATTAAATGAAAAGATAGAGGCAGATTCACAACAAAAATTAGTTGTAAGATTTTTGTTGAAGGATTCAGCTAATAAAAAACCAATGCGTGTTCACCAAGCATTTATTCGTTTAGCGTCTACCCTTGTTACCAATACTTACAACGACAATGAAATAACATTTGTAGCGGAGCCAGATAGCGCCAATGTTTATAAATTTGATATGGTAAGATTACTATAGATAAAATATTTATAATTGTCTGTCATTATTATTTTAATAATTTCGATGTAGTAAGACGGTTTATTTTATCGCTTTATATTTTAGCCATTGGCAACAGCAGCAATAAACTTTGGATATCGCAGTGGTGATTATAACATTGATTTAGTTATCGGTGATGCCATATTAAGTAATTCATTTGAATGGACTATTGCTACGGTAAATTTGAAATTCCCTGATGCAGTTCCTACCGAATCGAATGAGAAAAGTGCTCTTTTCAAACAGAAAGCAGATATATATGCAACAAAACCAGAAATAAAGGTAGGTAATCGTCGGCGATCAATGTAATTATATCATAAAAGGCCAATGCTCGTTGGTGATAAAATATTATAATTATTTATATCACTTCTATAACATTGGCAGAATAATTGACATCAAAGTAAATCGTATCTAAATTTCCAAATTAACTTCATTATTTGGATTTATCTTATAAACTTTGAATGACAAATTTATACATATATAGATCATATGTAAATATCTATTATATATTGTATCTACACGCACGCACGCACGCACGCACGCACAGATAAAATATGAAGGACTAATAATTATTTGAAATTTACAGCACATGTTCCGAGAACCTGAAAAGAGGCCACCAGATTTTGTATCCAATTTGTTTACTGGTCTATGCTTAGCACCTGCCGTATTATTAATTGTATTGTGGGCAAAACTTGGTGTCAATATATCTAATTTCCCTATGTCCATTAGCGCTGTTACATTTCATCTTGGGTTGGGAGGTAAATTTTGAAATTTTTTCCTTGCCAAAATTAATTTTTTAATTTCGTAACCATTTAAGATTTGATAAATGATATTGTCATTATGGCTCAATGCTTGACAGGCAATATTCTATTTTATATTGACTTGTTTTCAATTGAGCGGAAAGAAAAAGTGAATTTTTCGCAAGTATAGTACGTTTCCAGCTATATTTGTTGCCCGATTTTCTCAACAATTTATTTATTTATTTATTTATTTATTTATTTATTTATTTATTTATTTATTTTTTAATAATTGTACAAGTACAAAAAATATTTAATATATATATATATATCTTTTTTTATGTATATTTGTAGGTATCTTTCTACTGTTTGGAATATTTTGGTTAAAGTTAAACATGTTTGTTACGTTGCGTTATCTTCTTGGACTTGGTGTAGTTACGTTCCTTGCTGGTAACAAATTGTTGTCGAATATTGCCCACAAACATAAATCGTCGCACTGAATGATAAACGGAGGTTCCTTGAGCGCCTAAGTGATACATCATTATCATCATCATCATCATCATTATTATTATAAATGCATTTTATAATAATGAAAATTATGAACGACAAGTACGTTATAAAAAAAAAAAAAGAAAAAAAAAAAACAAAAAAGAGAAAGAAGGAAAAGTATGTGTGTACATTGAAATACGCGTGTTACTAAAAACGAACGAATTCATTTTTATAGGTCGAAGATAAAACGTTCGTCGCTGTTTCGATGTCGATTCAAGTGATATATTTATCGAATATCACTTTACTATATAATTTAATAAACTATTTAAATACATAATAATGCAATAATCGTCAAGTACTTTATTTTAGAATATGTTATAGTTTTTCTACGTATTCATTTGTACATAAAGACTTAATAAATGAAATTAAAATTTAGATATATATATATATATATATATATATATATATATATATATATATGTATCTTTCTCTCTCTATATATGTGTGTATATATAATATTTAGATCGCATTTAATGTAATAAAAAAAAAAAAAAATGCGATAAGTTGAAGAATTTTATTTACACTCTTTTTATATCAGTATTTTGAAATCAACAAATGATCATTTGTCACGATAAATTAATAGTTGTATTCGATACAACTAACGTGACATCTCTTGATAATAATTTATTATTTTGTTTCGTTTGATAAGTAACGTCGAATTATTTTTCGTAATCCATTAACTTCCTTTCGTAGACTTTCTTTCTCCAATTTTAGTTCTTCGATCGACGCTTGTGCAATACCGATTCGACGCCAAAAATTGGTTAAATCTTGAAAGTTATTCATGATCTGTACTTCGTAAGATAATATTTGTGAACGATTATAGTAATTTTATAAAATTGCGTCGAGATAAAATGAAAGAGTTAATACTGAATTTATATATTATTTGGATTCAAAATAATATCATCCTACCTCTGCACTTTCTTTCAACTCGAACGTGGTAATGATTTCTCTTGTACTTGATTCCTCGTAATTACCGTAAGAATAAATATTTTCGTTTAGTGTTTCGTACTTGTTACAAATTAAAAGTAGCCTCAATAAATTTTCTATTTTCTTAACGAGCCGTTCTAAATAATTTTTCGTTGATTTGTACTCTATTGCTGTTATCGTTAATTGAACTCTATCTTGTTTCTGTTCTGTAATCGTAGGAGATATTAATGATCGATAACACGAATTACAACGTCTCTTTTTATGAACGAATAAAAGAATTGTTTCGTATCGTTAACGGAAGAACACGAGTACTTGCCGGTAATGAAACGATTTTTCATGATCCAATACGAATTATAGAAGAAATTTTGTTCGTTCGTAATTTCTTTGAAGTAATCCTTAACTTTAGCCTTATGGGTTGCCATTTTCTCGCGAAATTTCGATATTGTCTCGGATAAAACGGCTATACGTACATACTGCTTAGTTATAATCTGTTGATTCTTTTCATCCTTCTCCTTTACCAAGTCGTACAACTTTCGTCGATTTTTTGTATCTAAAACGTCACCGTTAACGTGACATATATGACGACTCGACGTACGAAGAAGAAGAAGAAGAAATGATGTAAATACATATGTTATATACTTTTGTGATATGTCGCAATGGTTTTACGTAGATCCGACGAAAGATCGTTCATTCTATTCTCTTCCGTAACTAACGCCAATCTTCGCACGTTAGTTTTGTCCCCGATGAAAGAATCGATCTTGCCTTAAAAAAAAAAAAAAAAAAATAAGAAACAAAAAAAACAAATAGATGAAAAAGAAAAAAAATCAATTAAATCAAATAATATCGCTAAAGGTTCGTGCAAATGAAAAATTGATGATACGTTAATCGACATGCATATCTAAATAAGCATAGCGAATTTTTTGATACTTTACTTTCAACGTAATTGAATGGACACTTCATTAACGTTAATATCGACGAATAAATTCGACATTTATGTTTAAACACGTTTGATATATTTATTAATATTTTTAATCTCACTCATTGTTTTGCTCTTCGTGTTATCAAGTGAATTGTCCAATTTTTCTTGGACGATAGAAATGATAGATTGCAACTGTGACAGATCTTCGTTTCCCTTTTGTCGGAATCCAACGATATCGATATTAACGTCGTTGTTCAGGATATCATTGATTTTCGATTGGTAAGTCGCCGAAATGGCCTTTGTTTTCATTTCGTATATGTTAAGTAAACGACGTATCGTCTCGCTGTGACTGTTTTTCGATCTTTCGTGTTGTTCCTTAGCCTCGTCGAAAGAATTTATTAACATTTGTATGCTAGATCGAATAAAAAAAAAAAAAAAAAAAAAAAGAAAAAAAGAAATTCGTTTTAATTTTTCTATTTTTATCGTCGTCATTACGATCCATAAGATAATAATAAGACCTATGATCTTTGTTATCAATGACCCGATCGAACGTACGCCAGGCAGTTTCAATGTCCTCCTTGATAACAGGCATTTTTGCGCGCATCATTAATTCTCGCCATGACCGACGATACTTTTGAGTATTCAATACGCCCATTTTGATTTCACGAAGCAAATGTTCTCTCTTCAACGTCAATTGTCGTTCCAATGCCTTTTGTTGTTTTTCCTCTTGCGACATTCCTTTCGGCCATCGGACGTTCTTTTTTCTTTTCGGCCCCATATTTTCCTTTTATAAACAATTATTATCCTTTTATTATTATATATTATACTAATGAAACAACGTATAATGCAATGTGTATGTGTGTGCGTGTACGTATGTGCACGTATACATAACAATAATATGGAACAATAAAAAAATATATAACATCCATTATAATAATAATAATAATAATAAAATAATGATGGATCATTATTATTATTATAAATTAAAATGAAGATGTGCATTATTAATATTGAAATTAAATCAAATTAGAGCAGTTTTTTTCTTTTCTTTTAATATTCAATTATAAGAGTTCAATGCTCTATTAGAATGCTTTATATATATATATATTTAAAAAAATTTTATTTATAGTCATAAAAAAATTCTCTTACATCGTTAATATCCTCGTGTCAAATTAATATATGCGGACACATTAAAAAGGCTGGGTATATCCCCTTTAAAAATAATTATTACAAAAGCGAACGTGGAGCCTCAAGCGGTTTTAATAAAATCCTCAATAAAATGTACTATGTTAATGATACCCCAACTCTTTACAAGTTCTTTTCTGGGAATTCCAATGATTTTTTAATGATGTAATACTCGTTTATCTAGAAGAGGTTATACACGGACATTTTCATTTAATGAATTTATTTATACATTTGTTATGTTTTTTTTTGTTTTTTGTTTACTATAGTCTGTCAATTCCTAGATTAGAAAAACGAATGAGGATAGTATTAAAATTAAAAATCAAAAAAACGAAAACAGTATTAATGATATTCCAAAAGTTTTATTTCAGTAGATACATACATATATGTATATGTATTTGTAGATGTCATTTGAATACGAATGTTCGTTTGATCTTTCACAATCGTTAATCGAATCGTTTAGAATAAAACGACCTCGTTGAACGCTAATTATTACAAAAGAAAAAAAAAAAGAAAAGAACTTTATCACCAAAAATCGAAGTAAAATTATTCACATTTGAACCGTTGGTTATGAAAGTTGTCTGTCATTTGAGATGTTACAAAATATATTGTTTTTCCATGCGATATTCTTAAAAATTAAATTTTTGAATCACGTAAAAGAATTTTTTTTTCTTCTTCTTTTCTTTCCAAAAATAAATGTATTTACTTGTTCCGTTTGTTATATCCAAAATATAATTTTGAAATAATTCAAATCGACAGATATCTATCTATCTATTTATATATATATATATATATATATATATATATATATCCAAAGGAAAAGGTATAATATAACTTGGGACACTTGTTCGTGATCATCGAAAGAAAAAAAGAAAAAATTAAATCACAAAGAAGTATGTGTTAAAATTTAAAATTCGAAGGTCGTTAAACAATTAGGAGGATTGCGAAACGAAATCCATCGTTTTCTTTTTCCAAATTAAAAAAAAAAAAAAAAAAAAAAAAAAAAGAAAAAAAAAAAAAAATATTTCTACAAAGTTCAATGTCGTTTTTAACGAAGGTGAACCGAGGTGAAGAAAACCGGAAAGATGAGAATGAAAGATAAACTTGTATTTTCTACGGTAACACAAGTATATATGTGTGTATATGTATATACGTACGTGCGTATACATGACGTGGGTAATACATATCCCTCGAAAGGAAGCCATTGGTAGAAATAAGTTAAACATTTCAGTGACTAGTAAAGATCTCTTGATGGACGTGTTGGGAGGGGACATCTTCCGCGAACTTATGCTATAAAAAGTCTTTCGAGAGTCAATCCAGGAAACGTTTAGAAACGTCAGTTTTTAGTTAAGAACGAGACACGATCCAACGTGGCCGTTAAAAGGGACACTAGGACTCATCGCATCTAATTGTAACTTTTTACTTCTATACTATTATATTTTAACGAAGAAAACTAAAAAAAAAAAAAAAAGAAATATATATAATTTATATTATTATATAAATGGATAATAAATGCAGGGTGTCCACGATGAAACGCTCTGATTTTTTTATTTTGTTTCGTTTTTAATAAAAATAAAAAAAATAAAAATAATAATAATAATAATCAGACGTTTCATCGTATACGCCTTGTGCATTACATTGTTTTATAATATTATACAATATTATTGCATTAAAAAACAAAAAACGCAAGAAAGTGAGAGTGAGAGAGAGAGAGATAAAGTGAATATTCAGGAACATTTATTTTCTTAATAGATGAAGCTCCATTACGTATTGGCATTAATAACACTTCTGACAGTGGCTTATGCAGCCGACGTCACTAAGGATTTATTGAATTCATCATTGAATCACGATGACGAAAGTAAGGGTCAGGTAAGAGAGAAGAGAACTTTACTTTTAGGTAAAAAGGCTGCCCTAATCGGTGTTGGTGGTGCTCTTCTTGCTAAAAAAGCCCTCCTTGTCGGAGGCGCTGCACTTGGAGCAAAGGCATTGATCGGTGCTGGCTTGTACAAGGCCAAATAGTGAGTACATACTATCTTAGAATAACATTGATTATGTTTTTAGAAAATCGTTAGGATTATTATTGACAATTTATCGATTTTTTTTTTTTTTTTTTTTTTTTAAGTTTAGGAAGTGGTTACGGCAGTGGCCATGGAGGATATGGTTACGGAGGTGGTTATGGTTACGGAGGTGGTTATGGTTACGGAGGTGGTTATGGTTACGGAGGTGGTTATGGTTTTGGAGGCGGATATGGTCACGGAGGTGGATATGGTCACGGAGGTGGATATGGTTATGGAGGTGGATATGGACATGGGCATTCTACTTATCACGGCTCTTATTGGCGATAATTTTGTATACTATGTAGGTGTGTGTGTGTGTGTATTCGTTTTTTCATTATTTTCACATTATTCACATACGCGTATTCATTTTACAGAATACAGTACGAAAGTACTCTTGAGAGATCCTGTCTGGAAACGGCATTCCTGAGAGATATGTCCGAACCCGATATTTTTGAGAAAAATAATCACTTGGTGTAATTTTGAAAGTTCACAAAATAGTGTCTGATAACGAAAATGCACGTATGAAATTGTACACTTATTAATTAGACCATTTTCAAAATCACCGGTTCCATTTTTTTTGTCATTGAAAATATTTTATACGAAGGTTGAAAAGAAAAAAAGAGGAAAATAAATAAATATACAAACGAAATAATAAATCAAAAACAAAAAATAGTACATATCCTCGCGATCTTTCGAATAAAAGTTAATGACATAGAAGAACGATAGAGGAGACTAATACGATATTGATATCATCGATTACGGCACATAGCGGTGCTGTAATCGAAAGCAATGTCTTCGCTAATATTACGTGACGCTAATTTTATGTTTGTACCGATTTCGATACCCATAATCTTAATTCTCGTTATGGTGGTAGATTTAAATAATCGAAAGTGAAAATGAAATGTTCCTAGATACAAAATCAAATTCAAATTGATATCTGGATGGACGAAAATTTGAGTCGATTTTTTATTCCCACCTTGTGCCTTCCCTCTTTCTTACGTGATGCATACGATTTTATTTGCATTATCTAATCGTGAATTTAGTTGTAGAAGGAAAGGATGATGAAGAAGAAGAAGGAAAGAAAGAAAGAAAGAAAGAAAGAAAGAAAAAAGATCCCAAGCACGTTCGATCGCAGGTTGTGTATACGTTCAATTACAAGATCTGAATCTAAATGAACCTTCCATTGAACCATATTCGCTCGTACACTATCGCGCTATTTATATATGTATATGTAGTCGTTGAAGTGAGCAATGCGGATAAAGAAGTCGACTTAATCGAGGGTGCGAGACAAGAAAGTGATGGCACATCGATGAGATGGCAAATACAATACGTCAACTTACTTACTGATGTGTGCGAGTACACTTCGTGAAAACGAAAACGATGACCGACATAGAAAGTGTCTGATGTCCACTCAGAGATTTCGTAAGCTCATACGGAAATTTCACTAATGGGTTGGAACAATAGCCCACATATGAAAGTCGAACAAGGACCTACAAAAAAGAAAAAAAAAAGTAATCCTTGTTTAATAATTTTATTAATATATTGTATAGTTTATATATATATATATATACATATAAAATATAGTAAAGAGAGAATGAGATACATACACATATATATATATATATATATATATATATATATATATATATATATATCATCAGTTCTTCAATCTAAAGCCCAAAGTTGGATTTATAATTTTTTTTTTTTTTTTTTTAATGAATACTACAACGTCCTTTTAATTGGGAATTTTTTTTCTCTCCGTATATGTTTTTCTATATTAATTAATCGTAACGATCTGAAAGTAAAACTTATCGATATAAAGGCAGAAAGTCAAAAACATCGAATAAATGCCCAACGAAACGATCGTCCGTGTCCGGAATTCACAATATATTCGTGTCTTTGCTAACCAGGAGGTAGGTTGACTATAAAATCACGCATCAGCCCGCTGTAAGTCACAGTACTTTTTCTTATTCAGAAGTGTACAGTACCAAAACTAAAGGTGAGTTAAAAGGGATACGTGGATTCGTTAATAGGTGGAAAGATCGCATCCTCTTCTTTTCCTTTAGAAAAATTAATCGAAAATCTTGTTGATATCGTAGATGCAACATTACACTGTCTTCCTAGTCGTAGCTATATGCAGTTGTCTAGCATTATGCATAGCTACGGAAGTTGATAATCAGTACGATCATCAAGCAGATACAATTAAAACGCTCGATGCAACAACGGCCGAGCTCAATAATGGGGCTGAAGTGCATACGAGAACGAAGAGGACACTTTTCTTAAAAAAGAAATTAATAGGCGCTGGACTTTTGGGATTTGGCGTCGGCGTTGCTAAAGGGTATAGATATTTATAATCATTTGTCGTGATCGATCGTGATTTCGTCTGTTTATTTTTTTATTTTTGTACTTCTTTTTTTTTTTTTTTGTTCTATTTTTCCTGGAAATTTTTCTCTCTCCAGCTACAAACTTGGATACCACAGTGCTCCCGAAGTTCATCGTATATATGTGCCACCACCTCCAACTGTTAAATACGTGGAATACGTTGAGAAACCCGTTTATATTTCAAGAATTATCGAAAAACCCGCGCCAGTTTACAAAGCGGCACATTTAGATTACGAACCGTCCTGGTCGCAACCTGACCCTTCGCCTCACTATGGGTAGAGTTAATTAATATTTTCTCACGGGCATATAATTAACAAATTTATAACGACGTTCTTTCTTTTTTGTTTTATTTTATTATTTGTTTTTTTCTTTTCTTTTTTTTTTTTCTTTTTAGATCCTGGTAAAAAAACTATTGACCATTTCTATAAGCAAATCCATAAATCATAAACATCGTTCTGGGGGCTAGCGTACGGATTATTCGATGGATTTAATTTGAAAAGAAAAAGTTCTGTTATTCCGCGTACCTTGAAATTTACTTCTCAGTTGACACGATAATTACAAATCATAAAAAAAAAGAAAAAAAAAATAATCAACGACGATCTTTAAGCGTGCTCCTGTTTATAACCAAAAATATTGTATCTGTTAAATATGATGTTGTTTTTATAATAAAACATTTTTCTTGTATTTTTTTTTGTGATATATTAAAAATTCTCTATAACCATATTAATACAATTAATAGTAATAGTAATAATAATAATAATAATAATAATAATAATAATAATAATAATAATATCAATCAATCAAATAAGCGAATTTTGTAAAATAAAATTTAAAAAGTAGAATTTAAAAATTATACATTATTACTGAAAAATTAATTGTCAGTGACCATTCGCATCGTGGCAGCCATAATTGTTTTCACTTTGCGCGGAAAAATAGCGACCATTCGTTATAATCGTACTGTAAGGCAAACTTGTGCTTGGATCCTCATTAAAAATAATATATATATATGTTCATTAATTATTAATTTTGAACAAATAATCGACAAATGTATATACTTTATGGACATAATCGATAATTTACGAACATAAGCGTACACCATTCGAGAGTGTATATGAAAATCTGTAACGAGAGTACGAGCTTCTTCTCTTTCGTCGTAAATTTTGTGGGACTCCACAGTACTAAACTTTCCCATCGAGTAAAATCCAACGATGAGAACAGAAGAAGAAGAAGTTTTCGACCGGTTTGAGGAACAGGATTTAATTTTATGAACGACGATTGATCTAACGCGTTTCGGTTTGAAATATTTAAAAATTTTTATATAAACTATTCTGAAAAAATATCATGTTTCAAAACGATTTTCTTACGAAGAAATAAAAATAAAATCTTTTTCAAAAAATTCCAAATCAATACGCGATAAATTAAACCGTTGTCTTTAAGTTGAGTCATCGTTCATCAAGTTCGATCAAAAGTACAATCCCCCTGTTCTCCGTGACGGCAGAAATCATTACGAAAACCAGAGATAATGTATAGCCTTAAGATTTTTTTTTTTTTTTTATATAAATTAATATAGCTGATATTTCCAAACGTGTGCAACGAACTCTACACAACGCATAAAGTTGTGGTACGGTGGTATAGAGCAATATAGAGTACATTTATGGGGATGCGCGAAGTTCTATGTGCAAAATCTTATAATGAACACATTACTACGTATATATATATATATATATATATATATATATATATATATATATATATATATATATATATATATATATATATATAGTCATTTACGCCTCTATAATCAATAGCGAGGGTACGAGCTGCTCTCTCACCGTAAAGTCAGGGGGGCGCCACAGTGCAAAAATTTACCTTTGCGTAAAATTTTACAGTTCGAATAGAAGTAGTTCTTGACTGTTCAGAGGATGAGAGTCTCATCTTAAGACGGCGGTTATTGATCTTATCGCGTATTGGTTTGGAATTTTTAAAAAATGTTTCTACTTGTGTACAAACTATTCCAGAGAAATGTCATGTTTCAACACGATCATCTTACAAAGAAATAGTAACGAAACTTAAAAAAAAAAAAAATAATTCCAAATCAATAAGCGATAAATCAAAAAACCGTCGTTTTTAAATCGAGTAATCCGTTCATCAAATTCGATCAAAAGTGACGATTCGTCATAAAACCAGACGTAATCTGGAGCTTTAATATATATTATATAAATTAATATAGCTGATATATCAAAATGTGTGCAACCGAGCTGTACACAATGCATAAAGTAGCGTGGTATGGTGATATAGAACAGTATAGAGTACATTTGTGGGGATGCACGAAGTTCCATGTGCGAAATCTTGTAATGCGTATATTACTACGTATATATATAGTTATCTCAACGCTTCTAAAATCAATAGTGAGGATACGAGTTTCTTCTCTTTTACCGTTAATTTCGTGAGTCGCCAGGATACCACAATTTTCCCTCGTGTTAAATCCAACAGTGAGAAAATAAATAGTTCTTGACTGGTTAAGAGAGAGGAGGGTCTCATTTTAAAGACGATGGATGCGACTATCGCGTATCGATTTGGAATTTTCATAAAATGTTTCTATTCGTGCGTAGACTATTCGAAACTTTTTCAAAAATTCCAAATCAATACGCGGTAAACTAAACCGTCGTCTTTAAATTGAGTCATCGTTCATCAAATTCGAAATTCGAACAAAAGTGACGCCTGTTCTCGATGATTACGGAAACAGTTACAAAAACAGAGGTAATGTACAGCATTAATATATTTTATATATATTAATACGGCTGATATTTCCAAATGTGTACAACAATTTGTACGCAAGGCATAAAGTAGAGGTATGCCGGTATAGAGTATATTTGTGGGGATGCGCAAAGTTCCAGGTGCAAAATATTATAATGAACATGTTACAACGTATATACATATATAGTTATCTGAGTATAAAATTTGTAGTAGGGTTACGAGCTTCTTTTATTTCGCCCTAAATATCGAGGGGTGTCACAGTATTAAACATTTCCCCTCGCGTAAAATTCAACAATGGGAACAAAAGTAGTTCTCGACCGGTTCGAAGAACAGGATTTTATTTTATAGACGACGGTTAATCTGCTGCAGCGTATTGGGTTGGACTTTTTTTTAAATGTTTCTATTTTTGCACGAACTATTATGCGCCAAGTTCCAGGTGCAAGATATTATAATGAGAATATATATATATATATATATATAATGTATACATCTAAATCTGCAGTAGGGTTACGAGCTCCTTCTCTTACGCCCTAAATATCGTGGGGTGCAACAGTATTAAATTTTCCCCTCGCATAAAATTCAACGATGGGAACAAAAGTAGTTCTCGGCCGGTTTGAGTAACAGGATTTTATTTTATAGACATCGGTTGATCTTTACCGCGTATCGGTTTGGAATTTTTTTAAAATGTTTCTATTTTTACATAAATTATTCTAGCAAAATATCATGTACCGACACGATTTCTTACAAAGAAATAATAATAAAACTTTTTGAAAAAATTTTTAAAACCAATACGCAGTAAATTTAACTGTCGTCTTTAAAATGTCGTCTTAAAATTTCATAAGAATCGATCAAAAGTAATGCCCGTTCTCATTGTTGGCGGAAAGCGTTACAAAACCAGAGGTAATGTACAGCCTTATATATTTTATATCAAATAATATGGCTGATATTTCCGAATGTGTGTAATAATCTCTGCAAAATGCATAAAATGGAGATATGCCGGTATAGAGTATATTTGTGAGAATGCACAAAGTTCCAGGTGCAAAATCTTATAATACGCACATTACTACGTGAATATATATATATATATAGTTATCTACACGTCTAAAAGCAATAGTATGGGTATGAGCTTCTTGTGTTTCGCCGTAAATGTCGTGGAGGGGCGCCACAATACTAATCTTTACCCTCGCATAAAATCCAACAATGGGAACAAAAGTAGTTCTCGACCGGTTTTAGGAACGGGGTCTCATTTTAAAGACGACGGTTGATCTACTGCGTATTGGTTTGGAATTTTTGAAAAATGTTTTCTATTCGCGCACAAACCGTTCTAGCAAAATATCATGTTTCAACGCGATTCTTTTAACAAAGAAATGATAATGAAACTTTTTCAATGATTTCAAACCAATACGCGGTAAATTGAACCGTCGTCTTTAAAATGAGTCATCGTTCATCAAAATCGATCAAAAGTAACGCCTGTTCTCAGTGATGGCGGAAAACGTTACAAAACCGCAGGTAATGTACGGCATTGATATATTTTATATAAATTAGCATATAGCTGATATTTACAAATGTTCGCAACAATTTGTACGCAACGCATGAAGTTGCGTTATGGCGGTATAGGGTATATTAGTGAGGATGCGCGAACTTTCACGTGCAAAATCTTATAATGAGCATAATACTTTATATATATATATATATATATATATATATATATATATATATATATATAGTCAACTATGCGTCATACATGATCGCTGTTCAAAATCCTTATCTTTGGCATAGAAGTCATAGCACAGAAATTTGATAATTGTCATAAAAGTGTGTTCGAGACTAAACATATTTTCGTTATTTATTATCTTCATTATCTTTTTTTTTTGTTGTTATTGCCACAGAGTGGTTACAATTATTAATTAAGAATTTTTTAAAAATTTTTAAACAAAAGGACATGGAACAAGCAGGGGATCGTCCTCAGTGGCTTTTGGAATTGGAAAATAGGAAAAGAAAGGTAGTTAATTACATTATTCACATCTAATTTCTTTCATAGACAAATTTCATAGTACATAAGTAAATATTTAATTTTTGCCATAACATATTCATTGGCTGGCTTTGTCAATTTATTTTATAGACGTAATATAGATATACAATCGTTTGCAAGTTATATATAATTTATTTTTCTTATTATTAATTACATTAGCAAAATATTTTAATATCTATTTATATTTTCATTTTGGTTGATTTTTATATCTATATATATATATTTCTTTTCTTTTTCTTTTCTTTTAATTAGCCCCATTTAGCGCATGAAGCCGGAGCAGGAGCGCCATGCATGATATGTAACGCTTTGTGTCCTGGTTTAGATTTACATTTTTGGCGAAAGACTTGTAAAATTTGTAAATGTAGCAGAGACGATCACGATGTTATTAACGATGATTTCCCTCAGTTCGATTTATTATTTGGTCCATCCGGAAAATCAAAAAGAAAACCTATGTGTAAATACTCTATCATCATGTTTTGTTTTGTTTGTTTTTTCTTTTTTTTTTTTTTTCTTTTTAATTTTGAATATCATAATTAAAGTTGCATGAAAAAAAATATCCTGCGCTAAATCATAATTATATATTTCAGTATTGGTTATATCCAACAAAAAGCAAGCTAACAGTGAAACTGTTTTTGACTGGATACCACCGGATACAACTAAGGAACTTGCCACGGATTATATGAACGCTTTGCCAGTAGAAAAATTACCTATCTCTGGATCAACTGGCGCAATATTAAGAAAACAATTACTACAAAAACAATTGCCATTACACGATATCGATCATAAAGCTTGCGACGAACTCAGTGAGGTAGAGAAAAAAGAGTTGGAGAATTATGTTGAAAATTTGAAAAAATATGTGGGACAGGGCAAAGTAATGAAGGTACGTTACACATTCTTTTTCTATAACTTTTTTTTACGTATACGTAATATCTCTACTATATTTGTATATCCCTTCTTTTCTTTTTTTTTTTTTTTTTATACGTACAAAAGATGTTAGGCGCGCGTCCGTTTGATCGGTCATTGATGACACCTATTAATGCCACTGACATGCAACGTTTCAATACGCAACAAAAGTCGCAGATACCTGTGACCATACCACAACTTCGAACACCAAGCAGCTTTACGAAGAATATCCCATATTTGAAAGTACCTTTTGAAAATAGACCAGACGCAAAAGTTAACGCGGAAACGAAGGATAATGAAAGAAACGTTTCAGGTAAGAAAATTATTACGTTATTTTCTTATCGATTGTACAAATATTAATATTGCCCTCTCGCATACCTTTATCATGAATTTGCCATACTTTTGCAGACAATAAATATACCATGCCGGCGGCAGCCTCATTACATAAATTAGTGAATTCTTCTGTAACCGCTTACGATGCGAATTCGGAATTACCTGTAATCTGTCAGCACGAATTTTGTGAGCCCCTTCGTTGCAAGCACACGGATAACAATCCGTGTTATGTGCCAACGACGAATCATGATAAAAAACTTAACCGTATAGAGCAGAATATCGTGCCTCATAAAAGCGACGTTGATCCTCAGATAGAACCATCACCCGTTACGGAGAGGACGTCCGATAAACAACCGGAAATGAATCTTCTCGACGATATTATTGCAGATAATATTTTAGCAAATGCATTACTTCCGCCCAGCGCAGTTAATGTACACGACATCGTCAGTAGCACTTTGGATAAAAAGGAATTAATGTTTATACGCGATAAGCTCAATACCAAGTACGGTATTATGCAAGACAATTCGCAAGTTAATCATCATCCACGAAATTTTTCACATAATAAAGGAGCCGTGGGAAAAGCGGCCGTTACGGACGCTCAAAAAACTTATACTTCGCCGATCGGATCTACGGCTAAAAGTAACGTCGTGGTAGATTTGACGAAAAGCGATCCACAAAATGGAGTCAAACCCATAACCGCGGAAAAACTTGTATCTAAACCTATTTCAGAAGTGGTTCAATCCACATGCGCCAGTAATATTGCACCAACTTTTGTTCACGATAAAGCAGGTTTCATACAATCAAGAAATAAACCGTCCAATGCTATTTCGAACTCGCCGCAAGCGCATAATGTTGCATGTAATGCAAATTCGCTCGATAACAAACCGATGATGATGTCGTCTATGAATGCACAGGATGATAAATATAATATTGATCGTAAAGAGGAGGATTTACCTAAGAGATATGAATCGTCCACGTTGCCATCAGATATCGATAATACAAGTTGTATAAAGGGCAAATTAAGTGGCATCAAAAGTGTACAATCGGCCATTTCTTATTCGGAGAATTTACAAAATCAAGTATTCCCGTTCGAACCATCAACCTGCAAGGTGAACCACCAACCTATGGAAAACAACCAACAACCAGATATTGATACCATTAACGGGGCTGTGAAAGGTTTAACTGTTGAATCTTCAAAACCACAGAATTGTGAGAAATGTAGAGGGGACATTAACATTGGCGATGTAGTTGTAACTGCGGATAAAGCAAAGAATATATTATGGCATCCAGGATGCTTCGTCTGTTCCGCGTGCAATGAATTACTCGTCGATCTCGTATATTTCTATTATAAAAATCAATTGTATTGCGGTAGAGATTTAGCAGCTCTGTTAGGGATTCCAAGATGCTTTGCTTGCGATGAGGTGAGTAAATTATATAAAAATTGTTATATGCATTTTATATATGTATATATTGTGTGTTGTTTCCTTCGCAGTTAATTTTTGTACGAGAATATACAGTTGCCGAGGGCCATAATTATCATGTGAAACACTTTTGCTGCTGGAACTGTGATATCCCATTAGCTGGCCGACAGTATATATCCGAAGATGATCGTCCTCTGTGCCTTCCATGTTATCAGAATACATATGCAAAAACTTGCAATGCGTGTAACGCGGTGATCGCGGCCGATCAACAAGGTGTTGCTATAAAAAATTTAAATTTTCATGCAATCGAAACGTGCTTTTGTTGTTACGTGTGCAAGAAATATTTACTGAATAGTAGAATGGCGGTCAAAGAGGATAAACTGTTTTGCAGTAAGGATTGCATTTCCAAGTTTTCTAATTGAAATTGACAAATATTACACATATATAATTTCATATAATTGATTCGATAACGTCAATCTTACAATCGAACTTATATATTTTCTTATATTTGATAATATTTTACTTCGCGCGAAACAGTTTCATTTAACCATTATGCCATACTAAAATATACAAGTATATTTTTAATAATAATAATACAATAATATCTATCGACCACATATAATATCATAAATAATGGGGGATTCGTTGATAATATGCATTTATATTGAGTCCACAATTAGCGCATAAAGAAGTATGCATTTTTTATTTATTTAGTCCTTTGGTAAACATATAACAAATATTGTTTTACATTCATATTTTCACCGAATAACGATGATTGAAAATTTGTCGTTTTACGCCGATTACATAAAATTATATTTTTTTAATTGGAGATAAAAATCGTTAAAAACATAAAAGAAGAAGATCAAAAGAAAAAGGAAATGTCGCTTCCGAAAGTACAAACTATTTGATTTTACGTTATGGTGTATTTCTGTGTATTGTAGATTTTTTTTATATTTTTTTTTTTTTTTTTTTTTCTTTTTTTTTTTTAAAAAGATTAAAATTATGATTAGTACATCGGAGAGATCAAATTATAATTGTGAACGCTGATTATTCTTTCTCGTTTTAACGACAATACACAGTGACAAACTCAAAAACAAACGGAACGATACAACCAGCAACAACGATCCGTAGAACAGTTTTTCTCAAATTTTTTTTAATGTTACGATTGTTCTCGGGTTTCAATGGTAATCGCGTTTAAATAATTTCGATGTTCAATTTAAATGTTCAATGTTAAATAATTTCAATGTTGTTCGAGTCTTACGCGCCACTTTTGCTCGCGTACGTTCAGTTTCATGTCGAAAAAACCACCCAGTGTGTTGTTTGAACGATACGGACAACTGACGGCGCATACACATAGAAAATAAGACAACAAGAAACTACTGTCCCCGTTGTCTTGGCTCTTTCTCGATATAAAATATAAAAATTGTTCGGCTTATTTCTACCGTGCTTTTTTTTTTATATCCTCTGGTAGATACTCGAACGGGTTAAGGAACATTGTGACGACTGAAATTGTTTTATTACGAGACACGCGGTGGTGGCTGTTACACCCTTGGTATTCTCGCCAATTCGCAAAAGCATTTTATTACTCGGAGAACTTTGAGAGACACTGCTACAAAAGAACGCTGCTCCATGTCGTTCCATGGCTTTTTTGTTTTTTTTTTTTTTTTTTTTTTTTTTTGTCAAATAAATGTAATAAGATTAATTTTCTATCCTATCGCGAGAACCTACGCCAAAATACAAATTTTCTTTTGTAATAAGATCATTTTACTTTTATCGTTGATTATTTACGGTGATTATTTTTTTTTTTTTTTTTTTAATAATTTATATAACACAATTATACAATTGTATAATGAACAATACGATATATACGAGATAAAACAATTACATGTTTCATGATAAATGATTATAATATGATATATGAACATGGGTAACATGATTTAAATGAGATGATTATATGATATCATGATTACATGATTATATATAAAGTTAGGGTTATTATAAGTTAGATATAAGTTCGTATAAGTTTATATATATATATATAAATATATAATTTTATTACAAGATTATATATGGTTACATGATAAATTCAAGTACGTACAATATACATACACACAAGAGAGACATACAATGTATGTATACAATAAGTTATTTGTATGTAGCGTACGTTACGTTATGTTACGTCACGGCGTGACACGTTCTCATTGGGTTGGCTTATATTGTACGTTACGTGACGTAACGTAACGTAACAATACGTTACATACACTTACTCGGAGTCATCACTGTCGACGACAGTGTGTATCCTCCTGTACGTACTGCGGGCCTCGCGATACCGCGATGGTGTTTCTGGTGCGGCCACGGTACTTCTGTTGGCCATCATTACTTTTCGAGACCTGGTTATGCGACCTATAACAAAAAGTATCATGTGAACATCCAAAAATCTTTGTATCTTTCTGTGTGCGTGCGCTTGATCGTCTTTTTACTAAATGTTTGCGATTGAAACAAAAAAAAGAAAATAACAATAACGATAGCAATAGTTTAAATTTAAAGAAAATTGCAAAAAAGTATACTAACCTTCAGATATTATATTGCTTTCATCCAGTTCGGATGCTTCTTTTAATCTTTCGTTACGTTCTCTTACTTTTTTGCATTTTTCTAAGGTTGGTCTTCCGTGAACGCCATGTTTTTCCAACAACGACTTTAACCGCCGTACCCTTGCGGCATTTGATTTGCATCCGCTCCATATTTCTTGGTACGATTTTACCGTTATGCCAGCCGTTCTTATGTATTTTTTCAACGATAATATGCGTTTGTCGTCTTCAGGTTTCTAAAATAACATAAAACATTGTAACACTGTATTATGCAATAAACGTACAACAATAGTCGAAGCCCTCTACGCATGAACACATATTTTATTGATCGAGCCGTTCCATTTTGAAAGTAACGCGATCCAAGTCCATTCGTCGTCGATTGTTTCTCGTCGAAACATAGTAAAACTTGTGTACTTACTCGAAAAGTTGACCGAGGCGAGGAACGTTTGGCGATTAAATATATTTAGGAGAGAGTATACGATAATTATGGAAACTAATTATTACAATTATTATGAATAATTAATGATCACGTTACGGGTGCCGACCGAAGTCGACACCCGTACGACGACTTGTGTGCACGAATGCCGACTGTAACCGAGTATCCTTGCGACGCGACCTGTAATGCTGCTGCTGCTACGCAGGGTGTTGCCGACCGAACATAAACGACATCTATGCGACGCGACCAGCGTGTACGGGAACGGACTATAGACGCCATCTATGTGACGCGACCTGTACTTACGGAGGGGGGGACACGGACTATAGGTGACATCTATGGGATTGTTGGCGAAGCTACATTTCAACCGGGGATTATCTTGGACCTACCAACGATCGGTTACAAGAAAAAAAGGGACTTCATTGATACGCTCCGAAAAAAAAAAAGAAACATTTTTAGTCGATCATCATTCCAACCTTACCCGCCAACGAATATTTATCGACGAAAGTTTACTTTTATATAAATGGCGGCCATCTTCTCTCCGGCGGAATGCCTTAACGAAAGGGTTAAAACCATTTTACTTCGAAAGCGGCCCGAGTCCAATCAATTATTGATATATAACGTTCGAAAATGAGGATTGTCCTTGGTATCAGGGCGCGTACGTTTCAACCGAACGATAGAGGATTTTGGCGTCATTAAAGAAAAATAATTTACCGTTTGTTTCTCCTGCCATCCTCCCAAAGATTATTATAATTTTATCGAAAATTGTTCCGGAAAGATAATAATAACTTTATTCTAAATGAAATGAAATGAAACAAAATTTCTGGAGGACGCAGTTTTCAAAGGGAGTAAAGAATTCTAATGGATAAAAATATAATGGATGCGGTTTTTTTTTTCTTTTTTTTTTTTTTTTTTTCGAGAAACGAACCGTATCAAATTTTCTATAAGATATCAATGGATAAGAGAAACTAGATTTTAAAATACTGAATTTATTACCGCGACGGGATAGATCAAGAAAGTTCGGAAATATTGTATTAACACGACTTCATGAAAAATAGAAAGAAGAATAATTAAAACGGCGAAATACACAAGGAGACACGATGGACTTACTACGATATATGTGTTACCATGAAAGACCGAAATTGGTGAATGTCGACTTTCACCGGTGAATGTCAACATTTATATAGTCACTTGGTATATGTCCGAAATATTTGCTAAATACCCTTATTTCTGACTTGCACCGGTAAATGTCGACATTCGTAACCCAGACGCAACCCAGCAGAACGAAGGATTTGGCGGGAGAGAGCCAGATGAATGTCACAACACATATCAAATACGTCGGTGAAGGATCGAATATTTCGTTACATTGTTGTACATTCGGACCCTCACCGGTGTATGTCGGCAATCACAGATACGCTCTGGTGGAGGTCCAAAAGGGAGGAGCCGATAAAGAGGCGATTGGCTCTCTCCCGCCAAATCTTTTGTTCTGCTGGGAGTCAATCAGCTTTATCAGTCTTATGTAAGTTTTGATGATGCGAGCAACGTATTCATATTTTTTTTAAGTCTGGGTTGCATCTTGAATTACGGAGAAGAAAATATAAATCTTCGACATGTTCAACATTCACCATTAGTGCATGGTGAATGTCGACATTTACCGGCGTAAGTCAGAAATAAGATTACTTAGCAAATATTTCGTACATACACCAAGCGACTATGTGAATGTTCGCATTCACCAATTTCGGTCTTTCACGGTAACATATATACCACCACGGAGCACCATGATTTCTTCAAATACCTCCTCCATACACAAAATGTAGATGAGAAATAAATTGTTATGTAATTTATGTAGTTAGAAAATTTCCTAAATTGCATAAATTGTATCTTTGAAGTGTTTTAAAGAGAAGTAAGATAAATTGGGTATTGTTATTTCAATTCGAAGTAATTTTAAATTATGTCGAATGGACTTTGGCTCTTTCAAATTTTATAACAAATCTACTTCATTTTGAAAGTCGCTTAATTCCATTTTTGTTAAAAAAAAATAAAAAAAAAAAAAAAAATACATATTATTCACTTAATAATACCTATTATTAGGTAATAATACAATTTTAATATAAATAGTAAATTTAACTCTCTAGGACGACACATTGGTGATCCTATGAGTATAATTTTTAATTTTATTGAAACGAAAACTTAAATATCTCAATTCAAGTATAAATGGAATTAGGTCGCTTTCAAAATAAACGGGTTTAATTAATTTAAATGAACTTACGCTGGCCCCGCGTTTCTTCTGTCTACTATCTTTTGTATGATCTGAATCATCATTATTACTTTCAACTTCACTACCGGACGTTTCTTTGGCCAAAGTATTAGGCTCTCGTTCATCTTTCCTACTTTTATCAACCGATTTACTTGCTTTATCACCAATATTCTTTTTCATCTCATAGCCTTTATCATCATTGGAATAATTATCCTCATCTTCATCGTCTTTAACCAAATTTTTATCTTGGAAGAATGCCTTTCTGGAACCTTTTGTACTTCTTCGTACACCGCGACCACCGGTTTTGGACACGGATGAGGTTTTGGTATTTTTCTTATTTGGAGTCCTCCTAGCTTTTCTCTTATTTTGTGGTTTATATTCTTCGTCTTGAACGTTACTATCTGAAATATCTTCTGAACCATCAGAGGCCTTCTTTGCAGGAGAAAACATTTTAAGTTTGTTTTGTTTTTCTTCTTCGAAATTTTGCTTCGTACGGAAAGAAATGTTCTCCAAATTTTGTTCGCTCATCTCTTCTCCTTCGGATGAACTAACATCAAGTTCAGATTCATTTGGTTCCGCTTTTACAATAATCGTTTTTGTTCTTGGTTTTTGATTGTCATCTTTTTCGCTCTCAGAACTCGATTCGTTCTTATCGCTTGCGCATTCTACAGAAAGTTCCAATCCGTCCACTATCTCAGTTTCTTTGGTAGATGACACAGTAACGTTTATATTCTTTCCTTTAAATGACTCATTTAAACTTTTTTCCTTTAATTTCATGGAAGTTTCTGTACCGTCATCTCCGGCAGGAATGTTAACTGTTTCAACAAACTCCTGAAATACATGCGGAAAAAAAAGTAATAATAAGGAAGAAATACCGAAATATCTACTAAAGTGTAAAGTTATGATATAAAACAGCGGTATTAAGCTGGTTAAACAAAAAAAAATCAGGAGTTCCCGATGACTATCTGGTGGCTGAATTATTGCGACAGTCAAATTTTATATTATTAATGTTTAAAACAATACGCATGATTCTACAATACCGCGTTCTTTAGATTTTTGTTTTCCCTACTAGGTGGAGCGAATCAGTGTCAGCCCGACCAGCGCGGAAGAGCGATCTGTTGTTAAAAAAAAAGATGGAGAATACGCGATCTTCAAAAAATTTTCTGAGAGTTTTGTGACCAGAAAGCGTTTCGGAATCCCTGATGTAAACATATTGCACAATTATTCTTATTTACTTTGTAAAAAAAATAAAATAAAAAAAAAAAAAAGAAATAGTATTACACTCTTAAATTGTACAAGCTCGTACTACTATATCTTTTTAAATGGAATCAATAAAATGTAATTTTATATTATCTTACAAGAGAATCTGTGGACATATTACAGATTTCTTCCAATTCTGCTTCATTTACATTATCAATCGTGAGCGGTGAATTGCTTCCATCATTTTCTCGTGCTCCTTTATTTGACTCTTCAGGAAGTTTAGGTGTCGATGAAGACACGACGTTTTGATTAATAGCTACATTTGTACTTTGCTCCGTTTCTTCTTTTATTTTATCACTGGTATTGCTTGACAATGAGCTGCTTGAAGCTACTGGTATATCTTTGTCTGGAGAATTACGAGATTTTTTGGTAAGTAATCTTTCTTCTTCTTCTTCTTCTGAAGACACCTGACGTTGTCTTTTATACGACACTTTCATTGTCTCATTAGATACTTCTAATGAAGACATTCCATAGCCTGCCTCTCTGCGCTCAATGCTTTGATTCGTTTCCATTATAGTTAATTATCGGTATTATCTATCTTCTCTTAATCTGAAATCAAGCACTCAGATTACATAATTTGAAACAAAATTTGATTTAACATATATTTTAATTCGCGAATATTTTTTCATTACTTTATAAGTAAGAGAATTATATTATTCTTGCAACAAAGAATCCAACACCATCAACGCAGAACTAAGCAAACAACATTATAAAACATCAAATATAAGTAAAGACGAATTTTATTGATTCGATGATGGGCAGTTACTAAATTATAAATAATTATTGATTAATAATACTCATATATATATATATATATATACATATATACATATATATACATACACATATATATATACATATATATATACATAATACATATATATATACATATATACATACATATATACATACATACATACATATATATATATATATATATATATATATATATATATATATATAGATTATTTGTACTTAAAAATATATAATTTAAAAAGATATATACATGGACATGCGTTATATACGTTTTTTATGCAAGTATATACGTTATTGAAATTAAAAAACCGTTAAATATTCATCAAATAGAAAGACGCTAAATTGCGTTCTGAAAAATAGGCTTAACCTACCAGACCGATCGATAAAATCATATTGCGCATATCATAACTGAACAATTAAAAATAATTATTTTAAATCAGTGGTTATTATTGTATTTTATATATTTTCATGTAAGGAATATACTTACATCGACGAGCGTATCTATGTCCTTTCGGCTATACGTTTAGCAAAGAATTCTTTTAGCCCGCCTTTTCAGCGTCCTATTTATTCCACTATGGCGTCCTCGCTTGTCCCGCCATTTCGTATACATTATATATCAAACAGCCAATGATCTTGCAGCATTTTTATTACGCATTTACCGCTGTATCTATACAATTACATTACACGTATATATATATATATACATTTACATTTAACCGTCTTCTAACGTACATTGCTCATATATATATATATATATGGCGGCATAATTTATGCATGAGGGGTGAAACTTGTATCATCACATGTATATGTAGAGGTATTGTACGATACAAGACGGTTAAAATTTATACATTATATGAGTATTGAACGGCAGTTAAAACTTGTTTTTTTTTTTTAATATATATATATATGTATATATATATATATATATATATATATATATATATATTATATATATATATATACACATATATAAAATAGTGCACTTTAAATGGCGGCTAAAATTCTCACATCTTTTGTTAAATGCTTATATGTTTTATAATAGTTTATGTGTATTAGAGGATCTTAGAAATAATTTAAAAACATATATTTTATATTCTCTTATCTTTTATTATTTTATATGTATTTATGAAGATCGTAAGAATGATTTTGTATACATTCGCAGAGGGAATAGTATTGCGTAGCGATAATTTATAAACAATTGCACATTATATCTCGACCTGATATCAGTGAATAATTTCATGTGAATAATTTATATATTTAAATTTTCCCTGTTAATCTAAAAATGTATTCTGAATCTCATAAAATATTTTTACAAGCTATCATGCAAGAGGGTATCTTACATGATGAGGATAGTAAAGAATTAATCATTTCTTTATTTGGTAAATAATATATTTGACAATATATAAGTAATACAATTATTATAAAAAAATTATATTTAAAAAAAATTTCATTCCACGATAATAAATACACATACTATATAATTTCATGTTTCAGGTAAAAAAAAAGTGAAAGATATAATTTGTGAAATTAATTCAAAATTACAACCATTAAATATGACAATAAAAATTGTAACATGTGAATTAACGGGCAATACATATTGGGCAGTCGCAAGTACAATTCTTCAAGATATCAGTAGGTAAGATGAAATTTTAACAATGACAATTATTATTTACTTATTTATTTTCTATTTTTCAGTTTTCAAGTAGAGTTCTCTAGAAGCCAATTAGAATTATTAAGAAAAATATTTTCCGAGATAATAACGTCAACTAGTGGTTGCGTATCTAGTACAATGTGCCTTAATTTATGTTCATCTCTAGACACAAAATTGTTAAAAATTGATGCAACAGAGTTTTTGGATTATATTGTTGATAAAAAGTGGCTCTTATTAAAAGTAATCATTTAATTATTTATAACTTAAATACCAAAATTATATTTAATAATAAAGTTATGCCTTTTAGGACGGTCAGTATTATATCGGAGTACGTAGTATAGCTGAGTTAACTCCCTACTTTAAGGAAACTTACAACAATTCTCTCCACGTCTGCAATTTATGCAAGGAAGTCATCTTTTTCGTAAGATATACAGGACATTTCTTATGCAATAGTTGTATATATTTACTCAGATAAATATCACTTTCTTCTATAGGGTCGAAGATGTATTCATTGCGAAGCTATGGTGCATATTATTTGCTTAAAGAGATACGCTGAAGTTATGCATCCTCTACAATGTGCTACTTGTAAGAAACGTATAAAAGTAGATGTTACGGGTATATATATTTATTGGATTTTTTACTTTTGACCAAAATGTATCTCTGTAATTTTTAGTATTTTTTTTTCTTTTGTATTTATTTTATTTAATTAATTTAATTTAGGTGAATAAAGAAGAACAGTGACCATGTGAATAAATCTTAACAAAATAAGGTATATTAAGAAAATATATTATTAAGTAAATACACAAAATTAACATATATTATGAGATGTATGATAAAAAAAAAATTTGTTATTAAAATTATAAATTACTTATTATTTTCCTATTACATAATTTAATAAAGGTACATTTACGTGATTTTAATATGTACAGTATTCTAATTAATGCAAATATTAAATCAATGGTTTTGACTTTGTTCGTATTTTTCTCGCAGATATCTAAGACCAGCTGCTATTTTTTCCTCATTTATAGTTTTATTTAATACATTATTAATACTTTGGCTAGGCTGATTATCCTTAGGATCACTGTTATACTTTGTAGTTTTTACTGAAGTATCATTTCCTTTATAATATATATGTGGATATGTAATTAATGGAACATTTGTGTTTTTATCAAACTGTTCTGTCAACGAATCATTTTGCTGATCATTAATATCAGGACACATTTGCTTTGATACATCTATAGGATCATTTGAATTATCCACAGAGGTATTCTTATTGGTAGATGATAAGTCAGAAAACATCAAAGAATTAGTATGATTTGAAATCTGATTAGATATTATAGTATCGTCGTTAGGTTGTGTAACTTTTATAAAATTTGAGTTTAACATTTTATCATTATAACCAGGTGCAAATTCTAAATTTCTTTCTTTTCTACATTTATGTACCCATTCCTCTTGAGACATCTCTCGCCAAACTCTTTGATTTTCTAAAGCTTCTTCTAATGCTTTTATTTTTTCCTCTCTTGTTTTCTCATCATCCACGTTACTATCCTGAGGATGCGGGTCATTTCTAAATACTTTATTTTCTTGTACCAAAGGAATATTGCTTGGAGTATCCATTGAATCATTTTCCAAGTCATCTTCAGGTTCAACAGGTAAACCCGCTCTAATTCTTTGCCTAATTCTTGCTGCTTTTAATCTATTTTGTTCCATCTTCTCCCTAAGATATTTCAGTTCTTTTATATGCTTTTGTTTTTGTTCAGTATCCTTTCTCAAGTTATTCAAATTTTCTTGTTGTTTAGCTCTTTCTTCTTCGTCTTGTGAAAAAGCATAATAACCGACACCATGAGCACGTGCTTCATCAAATAAAATATCCTGATAATGTATATCTGCTTTCTCTGCAAGCTTTTGCGTTTGTTCCTCCCATTTTCTTCTCATAATATCTATTTCTGGTTCTTTTATCGGTTGCGTCTCCTGGATATTAGACTGATTCTCCTGCATGTGTTTCTTTGTAATTTCTTGTTTTAATAATTCATCCTTTTCACGCATTAGTGGCAAGTCTTTGGCTAAACATTTTCTAGTACGACCAAAACAATCCTCATACTCTACCCAGTTATCATCAGGATCCACAAACCTATCGTCATCATAATCATCCTCTTTAACGATTTCTTCCTCAGATTCATCCGATTTATTAGTAAAATCAACTAGAAAATTTTCATTGCTATTCTTAGACTTTTTCAACTTGGTATATAATCTAGCTTTAGCTTCTAAAACAAACTTAGACTTTTTGTGAGCATTTATATCTTCTACATCGGTTAATTCTTTAGTAGAACTTTTATGATCATTTTTAACTTGCTTGATCTTACGTTTGAGTTTTGTGGTTTGAGTAGTTTCGATATGCGCCTTGGCTTCTTTTACTTCTGTTTGTTTTCGTAAAAGTTCAGCTTTCAAGCCCACTAATGATGAAAAATTTACATTTATTTTTTTTGCCACGTTCATCTTTTAATAACTTTTTAATTGATCTCAACTGGAATGAGAGACTTCTCATATACTTTATTAATATAATTTATACAGACTTCATTTTCTTTCGAATTAGGTAAACAATAACACAGAATAAACTTCTTGTTAGGCTTTAGGTTAAGTTATCGTAAAGTTAGATATCTCTTATCAAGGGACTGTTACAATAAGTTCACATATTTCGTCACTTGGTGGCGTTGGTGGAACAATAATCGATTATTTATATCGAGCACACATTCAAGTATTATGCACATTAAAAATTTAGCTCTCATTTGTTTACAAATTTTCTTATATAAATATATAAAAACAAAAAAATACTACACACATACACACAGTTATAATAAATAAGTAAATATTCGACATAGTTTACTTTTAATTACTTATTTTCTTAAGCAATAACATCTCTACTTTATTTAAGACAACTTACACAATACTACTAAAAAAAAAAAAAAAAAAAAAAAAAAAGAAAAAAGAAGAAAAGAAAAGAAAAATAAACTTAAGAGTTATTCCATTAATATGACGAATAAGAATCTTGTGAATAAAACGTTGGGACTAGAAAAAATTATACGAATCAAGTCCAATAGTATTTTTCATTTAGTTTTAAAAAAATAATTTCTTTAAGATTGTAAGGTACTGTTTTTCTTCCTTTCCTTTTTTTCTTTTTCTCTTTGATAATTGTTTTCTTCCTCTCCGTACTTTTGCACCTGAAATTTGTATTGATAGATTATTTTTAAATGTATAGATAAATATATATCAAATCTACTTACCATTAATATTTACTATTCACTCGTTGGGACATTATCTTTCCCATCCGATACAGAATCTTCTGTCTTACTTTTATTATTTGTATTTAAATTCGAAGCATCTAATTTTGTTGAATCTTCATCTTCGGCATTCGGTAACTCATTATCGGTATTACTCGGTGATTTCTGAACATCATTAGTTTTTGGTAATACTTCAACTGATTCAGATTCCTTCTCTTCTTCCGGCATAGATAACTCAACAGTTTCTGATTCTTTTTCCTCTAGATTTTTTGCAACTGCTGTTATTGCCTCCTTTTTACCACGTCCTTTCTTGGTAATCTCTATCGCAGATGCATTTTCTTTATTTACTTTTTTTTGTCTTCCCTTAATCGGCTTAGAATCATTGGTCTCTTCTACATTATTTTCAATCGAATCTGGTACATTATCTGCTTGATTTCGCGCTTTTCTAGTACCTTGTGATTTGGCTTTCTTTTCTTCATTTACAGTAGAGTTTTCTACCTTATTAATATTATTTTCTGTTGTTTTAGCTTTAGCATTGGCTCTTTTCTTTACTTCTACACCTACAGTAATATTATTTCCTGTTGTTTTAGCTTTAGCATTGTTTTTTTTCTTTACTTCTACTGCTACAATTTCATCTTCCTTTTCTACAACTTTCTTTAATGGTTTTACCTTCGTTTTGGTTTCCTTAGGTACTTTGTCGCCCGAGTTCTTTTTTTTTTCTTTTGTAGATACTACCTCTGTATCTGTATCTTTAGCTGTTTCAGTTTTTTTGGCTTTTGTTTTTGGTTTTGCTTTGGCTGTTAGAAACATCAATTAATTTATATATTATTCGTACAAAAAAAACATATTATCATCATTATTATTCAACATCCGTTTCTCTTTTTCTATCATACAGTAATCTAAGAAACTGGGAATATCATTTACTTAGTGAAAGTTTATTCGATATAAATATGATAAGTGTATTAATAAAGAAAAAAAAGAAAACATGACAATGGTATTGGGAAAGAAGAACCAAAGTAGACAAAAAAGAAAGAAAGAAAGAAAAAAGAATACTTTTAAAAATGAAGAATAGTTTTATATTACTTGACAAGCTTCTACAGAAGCAAATATAATTTATAAAAAATATGCATAATATCGTTCCTTTCGAACGTTATTTCATCTTTTCACTTATCCATTCAATATACTTCTGCCCTATATTTTTTACAAGTTCGAAGATTCGTTATATATATATATATAAAATAAAAATATTGACAATATCGAGTGTAATAACGAGGATATAATAAAATAAGATAAATGTAGATATAAATTAATTGAAATCGTTAAAATTGGATGCGGTAGATTTGTACGTGTGTCGGGTATTAGGTGTGCGGGTGTTGGGTGTTGGGGGTGAGAAAGAAAGAGAGAAAGAGAGAAAGAAAGAGAGAGAGAGAGAGAGAGAGAGAGAGAGAGAGAGAGAGAGAGAGAGAAAGAGAGAGCTAAAATAAACTCCCGTAAATATCGTACCTTCGACGTTGTCCGTTGTTCCCGCCTTTTCCGTAACAGCTTTTCCACGAGTCTTTTTCGCGGGTATTTTCTGTAATATCAAATCGTCCGTTTCAATGACCAGATCATTTTGATCGTTTGATATGTCATCGTCGATGGCTTTTCCCTTCTTAACTATACGTTTGGGTTTCGTTGTTTGTTCCTTAGCTGTGACTTTCAATGATTTAGCAGGAGGCACTATTACCTTATTCCTCGTTCTAGATTTTTTAACGGGTTCCGATTCCGGCTCCGTTATCTCTTCGGTTTCCTGTACGTTACGCGTTTTCGCAGATCTCATAGATCTCTTATCATTTAATTGTTCCAAACTTACGGCCAAAGGTTTGATCACTTTTGTACGTTTCGGTGGCGATACGTCGCCGGTCTCCGCGACCTTTTCCACGGGCTCAACCTCCGCTTGCTTCGCATTTCTACGTGGTGCCATTTATTCTCCCTTTCTTTTTTATTTATTTATTTACTTTATTTATTTATTTATTTATTTATTTATATATATATATTCGTATGCGCGGTGTATATATATATATATATGATATATATACAGAAATAGAGAGAGAGACAGAGCGAGCGAGCGAGCGAGCGAGCGAGAGAGAGAGAGAGAGTGACAGATAGAAAAATTCTTTTCTTTTTTCCTTTTTCTTAATTCGAATCCGACGATCTTCTATCGAATGGTCGTTGAAAAGTTTGTTACCGTTCGTTCGTTCGTATATATATATATATGTGTATATGTTTCATCAACGATCCGGTTAATAACGGCCCTTAGCGTGCCGCCTTTACCGGTGTTCACACAACTTACATGCGCGACCAAGTTAATAGCAGATCCTGAAATCGGTACATCAGCGCCGTCTTTTTTTAAACGTAATAAGACTCGTACGCAATAAGAATCGACGATATTCGGATTGATAATTGGAATATAGCGATCTTAAAGGTATCGCTCATCAATATCCATAATAAAATTTTGTTTATTTAATATCTCGTAAATTTTTATTTTTCCTTTCTTTTTTTTTTTTTTAGAATCCTTTCGAATATCCTTTATCTAGTAATTAATGTTTAAACGCGACCGTTATTACGTCCGTTTCTTATCCCCCACCCCTTTAAATCGATTTTTCCGAAAAAAAAATTCAATCGAAAGATACGTATATCCCGATAATTATTTTCTTGGAATGATATAAACGTCGACAAACGCGAATACGTCACGTGTCGATTTCGTATATTGAATGTATGAGTACAATCGGACAGACTTTTCTTTTCTTTTTTTTATCTTTATTGCGTGCGCTTAGCCCACAGATTCGAATTTCGTAAAGTTGGCGCCATTTTTCGATACGCCTCTAACATATCGGATGTGTGCAAGACGGGACGATGATAAGTCGGTGTGTGTTCTTATGATTAGAATATAGAGTATCGAAATATAAGATCTTTTCGTTTCGTCGATATTAAATATAACGTTTTATGTTGGTATGATCACGATAGGAGATTCGCACGATCGATATACGAAAAAAGTATTGCATATGTCTTTGGCATTCTCGTTAAAGTTTAACTACGATAAGGATTCATACCGATGTACGGAATAAAAAAAAAAGTTTGCGAATAGTATTTCAATCTTTATATGCACAGAGAGAGAGAGAGAGAGAGAGAAAGGGAGAGAGAGAGAGAGAGAGAAAGAGAGAAAGGGAGAGAGAGAGAGAGAGAGAGAGAGAGAGAGAGAGAGAGAGAGAGGAAAATAATCGAGGAAACGTTAAATATCGTGTCAGAGGTCGCTCGAAATCATTGTTCATTCTCTTTCTGAATTTTCATGTATGATAATAATATCGTTTGTGTCCATATATATATATTTATATATATATAATACCTGCAAGTGCGCGCGCGCGCACGGAGAGAGAGAGAGAGAGAGAGAGATAGAGAGACATGTTCGAGCAGCATAACGATATATACACACAATTGTTATATCGAATTAATCGAAATTATTATCACGAAGGAGGATATGCTTGCAAATAATTGGACCAATTGCAAAAATCATTTATTTTTTGTCAGCTCGATATGTTCCGCCAGAGTCGATCATGCGCGGAGTTGAGTTTGTGAATCCAACCCCCGTTAGTATCGCACGCTTTATTATATTCCATCTTATTACTGGTTAGTCCATGGGAAGAAAGGTGCCCCTTGTTGATCAAGGAGGCAGTGAGAAACAACGACGGAAGTGGGGATCGTGCGCCATTTTCTATTTTTGCATAGCAGTGGATTAGTGTGTTGTATGTGTACATTTTGTGTATTAAATCAAGAAAATAATAATAATCATTTGAAGCTGATTTGCCGAGGCAAATGAGATGATCGTTAAAAACGCATGTACCAAATATTACGCTATTAGGTTTATCCAATTTATCGTTTGCATTATTACGATAAAGTCTGTTTTCGCTCATATATAAACACTTTTACTTCATGTCCCTTTTCGAGAAGTGAATGGTGAGGAAGGATTGTGTGTTTTCGATAAAACAGCGATTGATCATTAAATAGAACAAAAAAGAGAGAGAGAGAGAGAAAGAGAGAGAGAGAGAGAGAGAGAGAGAGAGAAAGAGAGAGAGAGAGAGAGGAAAGAGGAGAGAAAATAAAAGAAAAGAAAAGGAGAGAAAAAAAGAGAAGTAAAGGAAATTTTCTCCCTTTTATCACTTAAGGAAGGAACTGTCGCGTATATAAAGAGAAAATCAGTCTGTGATATTAAACAGTACTTAGAATATATAGCTAAGTGTAAATTCTACACAATTGCGTATACATATATATGTTGTGTGAAACATAGATAGATCGTACAAAGGACTAGAAAGATATTAAGAGAAAAAAAGAAAAAAAAAAAAAAAAAAAAAAGAAAAAAAAATTTAAAAAAAGAATTAAAAAAAAAGGAAAAAAGAGAGGGAGAAAAGGGGAAAAAAACGTAGTGTATGCTATAAACTTTTCTTGTGGACGAAAGAAGAATGTCTTTGGAATCTGTGACAAGTGACAAACAGCTGCTAAATCAAAAAACAACAGGTATTTAAAAAGTTTAATATTTACTATTCAAAGACTCCAAACTACACGTAGATTACATATTTTTAACGATATATTTATCACTGCTAATAATATTTGAAATGTATAAGCGATTGGTGATTTTGGTATTGTTGTTGATACGACGTAGACGTTTCTTTCTGTTCCCTATTATTTCCTTTTAGATTTCACGTGCTTTCGCATTTCAATTTAAAGATCGCTTTATTACCGTTTAGCATTCCCTTTATATCTCCTGTCATCTATACTTGCATGTAAAGTATATTAACGTATATGATCATTTCCGATAGATAATCAGATTAATGCCTAAAAAAAAATATCTTCACAAAAATTAACTTAGTTACCGGATAAATGGACACAGAACTATATTCTTTAAATTATTAAAATAAACACGATCAAACAAAATGATATTCTCTTATTTAATTTTTTCTCATAAATGTTTTTTTTTCACTCAAATATGAAGGGAAAGTAAATGATAAAAAAAGTATTATTTGCTTTTTTATAAAAATAATCCTTTGACATTGAAAAGAACAAATGAATCAACTTTTTTATGTAATCATTTCAGTAATAAAATAAGAAAGAAATGATTATATTGTAATGAGTAAATTTCAGTATGGGTAGGAAACAATAGAAAATAGGCAGAATGGTCTAATTTTCTTTTTTTGGTTAAAATAAAAAGTTGATATTTTTTACATTTTCAATCAAATAACTTTTACAATCTCGTTTATGATTCTTAATTTTTTAACTGGATTTATGAACTTTTTGTTTTTGTTTTTTTTTTAAGTTCATTGAGGAGCTTACGTAATTTTCAATGTCTCATAACATACAAAAATCTTTGCTAGGAATATTTTCTTCTTTATGTCAATGAAAAAAAAAATAAAATAAATAAATAAATAAATAATGTGCAATGTTTGTTATGTTATAAGACTTCTTAATTAAAACCGTGACGATCCAAAGTTTAGGCATTAAAAAATTTATAAGATAGAAAATATTATCCAGATTTGATCAATACGACGACAATATGAATATTTAAGTGTAAAAGTACATATAATACATAACACGCATATGTATTATATACGAACCAAATTTAACATCGAATTTATATTACTCAATAGAATTTGAAATATATATATATATATATATAAATTTGAATTTGAAATATATATATATATATATATATATATATATATATATATATATATATATATATAGTATTTTGCTTTGTTTGCGTAGATATATTTTATTTATTTTTATAAATGTCTCTCCGTATATATATGACTATCGAAGTGAAAATGTCGTATGTAAAAATCAGTTAAATTTATTTAATTCAAATAAACCGTAGTCAGTCGTAGACCAGATTAATAATAACACCGTACGAATATATGATTGGATGAGAATTCGAAAGTCAAAAGTATTGTCTAAAAACTTCCGCCGATCGGCCAGTTTGTATCGTATCATCCGAAGTAACGCATCTTCCATCGAGGTTAAATTTACAATTCTTCTCTATTATAGTATTAGTAGAAGTCTGTTTATCTTATTTCATTTTCCTTTTATATTTTTTTAATCGTTCATATATATATATATAATATATTCGGAAACGTCGTAAATACGCGCGAAAGCCGGGTAATAATATCGACTAATTCGGAAACTACGATTTATTTCTAAAAATTCAATTTTAACCGAGTGGAACATATTCAAGATACGTTTCTATTCTCTTCGTCCAAGTCCTTTTCGTCCTTTATTGGTAAATATTTTGCTTGGATGTCGGAACGGTTATAGGTAAAAACTGAGAAAGTTAAGGGAACGGTACGATCGCAGTTCGTAGCGAACTCTATGATTTAAAGTATATTAAAATTATAGAATAATTATATAGGACTGGTTTTTGTTAAAGTGTAATTAAGTTTTAAGTTAAATCAAATAAAAAGATGAGGCTAGATGATGCTCATACTTTAGTCGGTTCTAACTGGTACCGACGGACTCGCAAACGTCCGCTGGTCGGACCTACAGGATCTCCATTCTTAGATGCGACTTTGGTAGTACAAACCAGAGCTTGTCGATGGTTTCGTAAAAATAAATCGGTAAATCCGTTAAAACGAGTAACTTTTCGTAAGTATACTTAAAATACATTTATGTCGTATTTCATCTACATTTCTGCATGGATTGTATATTAATATGTGTATAAAAAAAAAAAAGAAAAAAAAGCACCTGTACTTTTATAATTCATCCTTTTGGTATAACATCTTTTTATTTTTTCCGCCCTTTTTATAATAAAAATAATAATAATAATAATAATAATGTAAAATTTAATATAAAAGTTGAGAGAGAGAGAGAGAGAGAGAGAGAGAGAGAGAGAGAGAGAGAGAGAGAGAGAGAGAGAGAGAGAGAGAGAGAGAGAGAGAGAGAGAGAGAGATGTTGTACATTTAGATCTCGACGTTTAAAATGTGGATTTTTTAATTTGTGGTGTGTGTGTGCACAATATTTTGTAATTAATGATTCCTTTTGATATATTGTTTTATAGGAGATGATGCAATTATATCGATGTCTGTGGCCGGAGAGGTAACTGATACTTCTATTATGGAAATTGGACGTTCAAGGCCTCAATTTCAGTATTCTCGGGTACATATTAACCATTTATGATGATCTTAGATATTTTTTTAATCTATAATATATTTACATATATATTTTTATTAGATATATTATCCAATGAGAAGATACATATTATTTGTTCTGAATATTGTTATGTTTTTAGGAAGAATTGATGGTGATAAAGGGTTTACCTTTATCTAAACGCAGACCTGGTTTCCTGGATACCTCTTATAACAAGTAAGCTTGAAATAATATATACTCGTATATTATTAATATTAACTAAAGCTATCATGTGTTATATACATTCCATTTTCATACATTTCTCTTTCGCATAAGGCCAGTAATTTGTTTATAAATTTTTTTACAATGTTTTTGTTGTTTGTAAATACATTTTAATTTTTCTTTTTTTATTAAGTACACGCGGTGTATGGGACCCCGAACGTTGGCATTCAAATAGAAAATGTAGTGACACACCGCCTAAAGATGAAAAAGGTATACGTTCTGAACCGATAACTGAAAATCATAACAAGCGTCGCAATGGTGATCCTCGAGAACGAATAAGGAAAGAACAGGATGGTATTGTTTTAAGTCCCCAAAGACGAAGTTTTAATTCTGGATGTTTTGTTAATGTGAACCAACCGCCAAATAGATGCTCTGAAAGTCCAATTGTTAAAACAGAGGTAAAGTGTGTGCGTGTGTGTATTTCATTATCTTTCTTAGAAATTATGTTATCAAGAATATATTAAATCTCTTGAAATCTTGTAGGTCAGCCATCGGGAAACGGTACGACGAATCGGTAGTGGTAGAATTTTGACACGTGACATATGGGACTTCAGATCTGAAAATGAAAAACTTGAACCGGAACGTACAGATTTCTCATTTAGATCGGGTACAAGTGCAGGTAGTACATTACGTGATCGTGACAATAGAGAAAGTAAGGAAACAAAAGATCGTGAACATATGCGGGATAGAGAACGCGAGCGGGACGAAAGAAATGAACGATTTGAACGTCGATCATTTGGTCGTGACTTTGGAGATCGTGAAAGAGATCGCGATCGGGATAGGGGAGTGGAAAGAGCCGAGCGCAATCATCAAAATGATCGCGATCGGGATAGGGGAGTGGATAGAGCCGAGCGCAATCATCAAAATGATCGTGATAAGGAACGCGGACGCGAAAGAAGATTTAATAACGATCGTAGAAAAAGCTGTGGTGATAATCGTGATGCAAATGAGCCCGAATGGTTCAGTTCAGGACCTACTTCTCAGCATGATACTATTGAATTAAGAGGTTTCGAGGATATTCCGGAGGAGAAAGTAGTTAGTAATAGTGCCAACGTTAAAACTAAGAAGTTAACAACTGCTCAAAAGAAACGTGGAAAAAGGAATTCCTTGGAGAAAGATGAAAAACAGAATGAGAATGTAATTGGCCCTAAAGGACGTAGTACCCCGACAACTCTAGATCAATCAATTAATGCCGTACCTGCACCGCATTCTCCTATATCAGAACAAAATGAACCACCGTCTGATTCTCAAAAGGAATGTCAAGATACTAGCGACAGCATTATGATAGAATCAAGTTCCGAGATAACTGAAAATTGCAATGTTTGTAAAAATGAAGAAAATAGTCATCCTGATTTCAATCTAGACGATTTCTTAAAATCTGATACTTTCCCTGGTGTTCCTGGTTTGTTAACGGTAAGTATACACTTATATAAATTATGACATAAATGAACAGCCCGCCCCAATCATTTTTAATATAAATGTATCATTTTGTATAGAATGGAGTCGGTTCAAATGGTGGATCATGTTCTCGATTCAGTCAGTGGTTTAAGAGAGAAAGTCCTATTCAGCAACAGACGGAGAGTCGTAGAGCTTCTATACAGGATGAATTGTTAAATAATTTACTGAATGATATTACTGAACCAAATATTCAAATCCCATCAGTTACTGAGTCAAATACATACTTTGCTCCTATATCACCTGCTAATCAAACGACAAATAATACTACATCTACCACCGGTGTAAAACTTCTTGAAATGTTGCAACGTGGTAATAAGCAACAGCATAGTCAAAATGGTCAAGCAGATCTAACAACACCAGTTATACCATTAATGAAAAGTTCTTCTATCAAAGAAATGGGTAAGATTGTTTTAAATTATATAATTTGCTTTAAGTTAATTTTTAATATTACAGCATAGTGTATTTAACTCCAATGTGCGCTTGTGATATAATGGATTATTTATAGAAGTAGGTGGAAAGGTTGTGCATAGCTTGGAAGAATTAGAAGCACAAATGCGTGGCGGTGTCCCTCCACCATCATCTACAAACGAATTGTCCCGTGTAAATAAGACTGAAGAGGATCTTTCTGCCTTTAAAAAATTGGTAAAATTATGAAACTGTTTGTGTAATAGACCTATTTATTATTTATCCTTATATTTTTACAATTTAGCTTGCACAAGTAACTGGTGGACAAGCTGTACCAGCAGCAAATGGACTTATGTCTCAGAAACCACAATCTGTAACGTTAATGCAGGTACTATTTCTTTCTTTTTTTTTTTTTTTCCATATTTTAAGTTTCAAAAATTTTACTAACTTTCTGTACAATCAAATTAATCTTTTTTTTTTTTTTCAGTTGCTAAATTCACAATTGAAAACACCGCAACAACCAATTGTTCCACAGCAATCGGTTACAGATCAAATTCATGCTTCAACATTCAATCATGTTGGTTCCATTGCTCCGCACCAAGTTCAAATCCAACATGAAAACTTAATGGAAGTGTTGCACATACAACAGGTTCGTCCCCATTTATATATTTGTTATTGATCGATATCCAATCGTAATAATATCAAAGGGTTTTTTTCCATAATATCTATAATCTGTGATTAATATTAGCAACAGCAAAAACAGCGACAACAACATTCTGACATGCTTTCCATGATAATGAGTGGTCAACGATTGATGGGTGTCAGTCCTGTACCAACAGAAATGCAAATGATGATGAACAATGTTGCCACGTCTGGGCAAGAATTGTTGCAAAGACCAGAGGCACAAGCTATAATTCAAGGTTTGCAACAAGGAGAAATAACAAAACAACATCTTATCCAACAATTACAGGTTTGCGTTTGCGAAAAGTAAATCTAATTTTGTCGATTGGATTTTTTGTAATACTTATTGGTATTTGTATTCAATTTTTTCTTTTCGCATAAATCTTAAAATCGGGTAGAATCCTGCCATGCAGCATCGACATCGAGAAGTTCTCGTTAATATCCTTAAAATGTATGGTGGAACTACGTTACGTACGATAAGTCCACATCCAAATGCACCTACCCCACAAGATCACATTTTGCATCAAATGCTATATCAACAGCAGCAGCAGCAGCAGCAACAACAACAACAGCAACAACAGCGAATCCCTTCTCCTATAAATAACGGTAAGTTTTGTGTACTTCATTCATTCGTTCTACTCTTTCTTTCGCATAATTTTCCATCTATCTTTACTACAATTTCAAAAATAAAAGACAACAGATATCGGAGAGATACAAAATGAATAATATTGAAAAATATTTATAAATATAATACTGATATACACCATCTTTTGTATACCTTATAAATTATTTGTATACATTCGGAATGCAGCTTATTGTCCACCCTCAATAATTTCATCAAATGTAGCAACCAGTCCCAACACATTAACAGCAAAACATTCAGATTAAAAAAAAAAAAAAATGAAAACAAAGATATATAAAAAAAGGAAGTTTATTCTCGCTTATTAAATTTCATCGAATTTCTTGATTTTGAAGAAACAGGACAAAATTCTATTAATGATATGTTTTTAATTTGTACAAGTTTTTTTTTTTATTTCGATTCTAACACGAACAAACAAAAAAAAAAGAGAGAGGGGGTGGAGAGAAAGTTTAAAAAATGTATCAAAACAATCAGAGATTTTAAAAAGAAATTTTATAGAAGATAATTTATGTGATTTTAATAGCGATGCCACATAGAGTACCTTCTCCACGGGAACTGGTTATGCATACTCAATCCATAATGCAAAATGCTTTGATTAAGAAGAAATTAGAAGAACAACGTGAGAACTTTCGTAAGCGACAGGATCAGCAACAACAGCAACAACAGATTCAGCAAAGACCGTCCACTCCTATTAATTCTTCAGCGAAGCAAACAATGAGCCCAACGCCACTTGCTTTTACGCCAACCTCAGTATTACGCAAAATGACCGCCGATAAGGAGCCAGATGGTGCGAATCATTTAAATCATCAAGTAGAACCAATTTTCTCTATTTCTTCTCTTTATCATAATAATCAGGGTAGCTTTCATAAGCTTCAGAATCGATGCATCTCTACTTTACAGCTATGCCAATTTTCTGATAGTATAAACAAACCAATAACTTGTGTTTTTAAATGGCAAGAAAATCATTTTAATAATGCCTCATCCATTGCATATACCATGGGAATGAGTAATAGGAGTAATAATCTTGGTATAGAAGAGTCTGCATTGAAAACTAAATATCTTTGTTCTTTAGTTCACAACCAGGATTCAAACGATAATTCAAATTTAAATATGTTAAAAGAAGGTAAACTAATCGTCGATAACATAAAGTCATCGGATAAAAGTACAAGATTAAAAGAAATCAATGCAATATTAGATAAAAATAGTAAAGTAATGGAAGCAATCGCTTTGAAAGATAAAGAGTGTATAAAACTGTCTATTAGGGATTCATCAATTTCTAAGATTTTTATTTAAACTCTAACTTTTGCCAAACCATACATACATTCCATCATATTTCGTTAAAAAAAAAAAAGAAACAAAAAAAAATAATAGAAACTTAAAGTATATATTGTTTGAACTAATGTAATACCATGTCTTTCTTTAATGTTTTTGTAAAACAAAAAAAGGTACACTTTTCTTTTTATTTTTTTCTTGATACACAAAGTATGTAATTTTATATGTTTTATTTAGAAGATATATTCTTTTGAGTTTTGTAAAAGGTGATAAGAAAACTATCACAAGTATAACTTGGTGTCTATATCACACAGATCATAAAAATTTATCTTTCTTCTAAAAAGTATGTGGAAATAGTTCTTATAATAAAAGGCTTTATAAATATACCTCACGCTTTAAGTTTTCCTCTACACTTATTCATTTTTCCTTTACAAACATTCTATAGTGACTTGTCCTACATATACACACTTTTAAATAGAAACTATAATATAATATATTTCTTTATATTTATTCAGAGAAAAAATAAAACAATGGCACAAATAATATTTAATATATATGTATATATCGAAAGTACTTCGTTTATGAAAATGGATATTTTTAATGGGATCATTGTGTTTATTACTATATTTATGTAGAAGAATCTGTATGTTTGAATAGTATATAAACACATAGATTCCAAATTGCATGTTATATATACAGTATATAAATTTGCATGAAATCTGCAAACTGGATGTTCGTTTTTATTCATGTAAGAAAAAATTATTATCATGTATATATATATACACACACACATATATATATATATATATATATATATATATATATATATGTGTATATATATATATATATATATATATATGTATGTATAAATATTTTTTTAATTAGAAATAATAATAATTTTTGTTGTGACACGATGCTTCCAAATTTATATACTTTAATATCTAAATTGTTCTATATAAATTTTTTTTATATATCAATTTATGAAATTATACATTTATTTGTTTAATACAGGCAACAGCCATGATCTAGCAAAATTGGCTAATCAAAATCAAGTGCAACAAATGCAGTCTGCGGTCCAGTTACTCACACAAGGAGTTATTTCACGACATAATACATTGCGATCACAATCTATTCAATCCACATGGTCTAATCCAAATATTAAGCAGTATCCTGGTATGTATTTTTATTGTTTAATATATTATTGATATTATATTCGTTCATAGTTTCTGAAATGATTTGTTTAATAATTATTTGATTAAAGATATTATATGATATATTTTCAATTTCAGGACGACCAATAGTAAAAGGTGGCGGTGGTAATAGTGTCAATCAGTATCAGTACAGTGGTGGCGATTTAGACTTTCAACAACAGCAGCATAGAACTGTGAGGAATGTATACGGCAATCTTGCACGTTCCAAGCATGTCATGACTCCTACAGTATCATCGCATCCTAATGTTCCTCAATATAATATTACTCAAAATACTATAATAAACCAACGATCAAACCATATGAATCCCCAAATGAAGCAGGTCCAACAAGTTCAATCACATATGGCTAACGTACAACGTCAACAACAACAGCAACAGCCACAACAAACGCGATCTGCAAATCCACAAGTGCAACTTATGTTGAATCAAAACTCCAACTCCAATCGTTCAGGTATTTGCTTTTATAAATATATATTTTACACATGTAAAAGAGGATATTTTATGAAAATATGTTCAATGTACATTCTGTTATCAAATTGAACACTAGTTTAAACCAAAAAATTTATACACGCTAAATCGTTTTTTTTTTTTTCATTATTATATATGATTATTATATTTTTGTTCATATCAGTATTCTTATGATCACATATTAAGTTCCAGATTGATGCTCAAATTGGAATAATTAGAACTCCCATTATACCTGTATTTCCTTCTTAATCCATTGGTTTAATCAGCAATTCCATTGGATTTTATTTAAGTAAAGAAATATTGGCAATTATATTGGCTTAATATTTTTTTCTTTCTTTTTTTTTGTTTTTTTTTTTGTTTTTTTTTTTTGTTTTTTTTTGTTTTTTTTTTTTTTTATTACAGCATAATAAGAAATATAACTTAAGCACAATTATAAGTACATGATACACAAAATATCTTTTTTTTTGTTTTTTATATTATTTTCTATATCAATTATCTATGCATAAAGGAATGCAGTATGTGTATCATTAATAAGATGCGTTTTTAGATGGACGAATGATGCGATCACAGCAATTAAATATCAACATTGGCCGTCCAAATTCGCCAGGACTTGGATTTATGGGTAGTAATGGTGGAAAATTATCACCAACACCAAATCAGTTAGCACGATGGTTTACTCCTGAACTTCTTGCACAAGCTCGGGCTGGTAAGCTACCAGAGCTTGGCCAAACAAATGTTTTGTCATTGGAAGAATTGGAAAGACTTCAACATGCTTCAATGAAGGTGCATAATTGATTTAACACATTATATTTCATTGAAATTTTTTTTTCAAGTAGTATATTCCTGCTTTCAAATCTTCCAAATTGGATTTGCTTTCATATTAAAGGCATGAATATAAAACATTATTCATATTACAAAAAAAAAAAAAAAACGCGCGAGTGATTCATATGAAATGGTGCTGGAATTGTGAAATTTCTTGTTACGCAATCTCGCATGAAAAAGAGGATTTAAAAACAAGCAGATACACAATTGATTATTATATATTTTGATCTTCAAGCAGCAAATAGAGTGCAATATTCCTTCTTCTTTTTGTAAACATACAAAGTATCTCATAGGTTAAATCCTTCAAAATTTCAAATTGTATGTTAAGTAGGAATTACAAATGTACAGAATAGAAAGTATCTTGTAAGATTTACATAGCTATCATGTAAAATCCATTTAAAACATATTTATGTGAGAACAGCTTTTCTGTAAGAATGACGTATTGCTTATAAGACTGAAACACTAAACACAAAAATTCTTACTGGTATAACAGTCATAAAAAATCCAGATCTTATTTTAAAATAAGCAAATATTAATTGTCAGCATAATAATGTTTATTTGCCTAAATCTGCATGCAAGAGATTTATTATAATTAGGTTCCTACAATCTAATTATAATGTGAATGCCAACGATTTATTAAACATTCATATATATGTAAATTCTGATTATTTATTATTATAAGGTGAATATCCTATGATGTGGTACAAAATAATAAATAATAACACATGATGTATGTTTATTGTTACCACAAAAACTCAATACTTGTATTAGAGATTTCACTATGTTTCTTGCTATATACATGTTTTTCTATTTTATGCAATGCTAAGGATATACGATATGTGTCTAATATATATATATATATACATATACATATATATATATATATATATATATATATATATATGATATGCTTATATATATATATATGTGTGTGTGTGTGTGTGTGTGTGGGTGTGTGCATAAAAATGTATCATGACAATGCATAACATGGAAAATTTGCAACAATTTTTAGGCAAATAAGATATATATGCTGATTCATAAAATGAGTTATAAATCACAGTGCTATGCTCTAATACAAATACCTATGTAAATTTAGACACTGCACATGTCCTATCCCTATAGTTACAGATTTATTAACTCGAAGAAGTATATCAATGGAAGAGACAGGATTTTGTGCTTCTTAAGTTACATGCATATATTATAAAAATAGATATATATAATATATATTTTATAGAGATATGTGTGTACAGTATCATTCTCACAGATGGAAGTATAAAAAAATAATTTGAAAAAGATTTCCAACAAATTCGTGACATAATCTTTCAAAGTTTTTATGTACTTACAAAAAAAGCATGTAAGTGAAAACATTTCACCAGGCATAGAGAAATGGGTTTAACGAGATATCTTTGTACATTAAAAAATATATATATCGCATCGCTGCTGCTGCAAATTATAAGTTTGATTTATAATAATTATCTTTATCATTATCTGGTTAAATATTTTTCAATGATCAAATTTCAATCGATATGGAAAAAAGATTGCCACATTTAGAGACTTGATTCCTTTCTCACTTTCTTCATATGTTTGTATTTTTTTTCTCTCTTTAGTTTATATTTGTTTAAAATATCACATTATATAAGCTGTATTCATTGGCTGTATTTTCAATGAAATATTGGAAGATTATATTTCTATTTATACCTATTATATCATTTATACCGATTATATATCACAAGATGTATTAAAAATATTAAGCGCGTCCTATCAATATTATTAGGAAAACTGTATTATAAACAGCATTAGCTACTGAGGAAAGTGAAACAGTCTAATAAAATTCTTTATTTACGAAAAGATATAAAGCATCATTTAAAGATTAACATTATTAGAATTAAATAAAAAGAAAAAAAAAAACAAAAAAATGCCTTTATGTACAATATATATAATTATACTTTTATATTTATAAAATATTATATTTCCAATTACTTTAACAAATTATGATAGACAGAGAAATCTCGTTTCTTCTACTTTCTTCTAATCAATGGAAGTTTCTCTATAATATAAAAGCCAAAGGTGTGATGTCTATGTATATATATATACATATATACATATATACATATATATATATATATATATATATACATATATATATACATATATATATATACATATATATATATATATATATATATATATATATATATATATATATATTAATAGGCTGATTTCTCTGTATTCACTTTGATCCTTTAAAGTTTTTAAAATGCGTCCATTATTATCAGAAGTAAAGAAACTGCAGGAATTATTATTACTATTAAAATTTACTTAAGTATATGATTTATAATGAATTCAATATGTAGAAGTGTATGTGTTTGTACAACAATTGTGTATTCCATCTTTGCCTTTAACGAGGCTAATATTGTAGCCCAACTATTTACTGAACGAGAATAATTAGAAGAGAGACCTAGTGCTTTTTCGAAAATTTTTCGCATTTATATTTAACCTCTAATAGAAGGGTTTGTTTGTTTTTTATTTATTCTTTTATTTTTTTTTTTTTTTTTTTTTTTTTTTACAATGAGATAACGGATCTCTTATACCGAATACATACGTATATATAATTAATTACGTATGTTGTACGCAATAATAAAAGTAGCTATATAATCATAGTGGAATAAAAAGTTCATTACAAAATTTTAAGAAAAAAAAATTTTAACGTTTAAGATTTTTGAAGTTTAGTAATATGACAAGCACTGAATTGCGTCTCTCAATATAATTAATCGAAATTCAGTCTAAGGGTTCCATCGTGTTAAGAAAACAAAGGTTTATAAGGTCGTATCGTTGAATCAGAAATTGTTTGTAAATAGTTCATGTTTCGAAACGCAAAAATCGCGGAAGGTTTATTATTCTCTAGGATCATGCATCGGAGATTGATGATTGTAAATAAAGTTATTAGAAACTCTACATTATAATATTGCATCCGTAAAAATGTCAAAAAAAAAGAAAATGAAAAAAAAGGAAAATAAAATAATAATAATAATGATAGTAATAATAATAATAATAATAATAATAATAATAATAATAATAATAATAATAATAATAATAATAATAATATTAATAATAATAATAATAATAATAATAATAATAATAATAATAATAATAATAATAATGATAATGATAATAACAATAAATGCAAGGAGTTGTAATTATGATTTAACTCGATTCGTTCATTTCTCTATTAAGAATATCGTATAACGGGATATATTAATAATAACAGATTCGAAATGCCTTGTGGATGATAAATATGCGTGCGCGTGCTCGTTCGAGGAAAAAAAAAAAAAGAAAAAAAAAAAGGTAAAAATTTATTATCGAGATTTTCGGGACTGGGATTTTATTTTATTTTATTATTTTTTTCCCAAGATAATAAATAGTATGTATTCATCGTCGCCAGAGGTCAGGACCATTTAATTCAGCTGAGAATCGAAGCCCCGTTTCGTTGGGATATTATAAGTTGAACGTCGGCGATCGATGATAGATGTCGTTGCGCACACGTCGACGATCCGCAAATGGGCAAATCTATGCAGAAGAGAAAATTCGGTCGCTCGTGTTTAATGTTTGGAAAGAGAGGAGCCGTAGATTTAACTAGTGTCCATAGTCCATAGTAGTAGTCCCCCAATCGACGTATATTACCATGATAGATATCGAATTCTATCGATGTCGCATAAGCGATATAATAGGCGTCGAAAATCGTGTGACGGGCGATTGAAGAAGAACGATGCCAGTAATATCGTTATTTCAGTAATATATTACTTTCGTTTGGGAGCCATCAACGAAATTATATACCGAGCACAACGACGAAATAAGTTTTCTCCTTGGGCCGTCGACGTCGACGTCGACGACGACGACGACGACGACGACAACGAAAACGAAAACGAAAACGACGACGACGACGACGACGACGAAAACGACGAAAACGACGAGGACGAAGACGACGAAGACGACGAAAACGACGAAAACGACGAAGACGACACGGAGGAGGACGATCTCTGACGCATAGAAACGCGTGCGCGCGCGCGCGCGCGTACGTGTACGGCGACGACGCGACGATCATACAATCCACATATATACAGATATATATGCATTCATTCGTACCATCCATTTTTGTAAAAAGGAAAGACGTTAAAGAGAGTTAGTAACGAATGATACTTATATCATAGTACAATAGATCGCGGTGGGAAAATAGATAAATTAAGGTGATAGAGAATCGTTTTCATTCAGTTTCTCGTATTAATATATCGGTGGTCGTAATAAACTATTCTTGTTCGTAGTAGAGTTATATGGTAAGTAATATTTACCACCACGGATCATTAAATGTTTCTCTCTCTCTCTCTCTCTCTCTCTCTCTTTTTCTCTCTTTTTCTCTTTCTGTCTGTCTTTCTCTCTTTCTTTCTCTCTCTCTCTCTCTCCTCTCTCTCTCTCTCTCTCTCTCTCTCTCTCTCTCTGTGTCTCTCTATTTCTCTTTGTATCTCTCGCGTTCGTGTCTACTACGGTCGTTGAATTGTCCGTCGGTTATACTGGTCCTTTGTTTTTGAAATCTTAGGAAACTATTCGGCATTGCTTACACCGAGAGATGATGGCAGAAATATGACGAGCAAAACGATTGACGTGAAAGACAACCGATTTAATTTGGCTTGATACCCGTCGAACATGAATATCGGTTAAAGCGAGATATGTATGTATATATATATATATATATGTATATATATATATGTACATACATACATACATATATATATATAATATATATATTTATTGTATCGTTTGGAAATTCTTTGCCATCGAAGATCCCTCGTTGCCTACATTTTATTAAAGAATTCAACGTGTACGGAAGCAGACGTCCCCGGGTATGATAAATGGTGAGTAAAAAAAAATAAAAAAGATAAAGAAAAAAAAATTATTAAAAAAATATTAAATAAAAAAGACAAATCGAATAGCCGCGTATGCATATACTGTACGAATATTATAATATTCATCGTAAAGTTGTCAATGTGGCGCCGTGGATAGGCAGCCATTGTGCGCCCTTTGAGGCTGCCTTTCGATCCTATATACTCGACCGTTACTCGTATACCTGTAACGAACGTTCGAGAACTCGTAGTTCGTCCTCTGAAATCGCATTTAATGGTCACTTCAAGTACGCCATTTTTCGAACCGAACGCGCGTGTGACGTGCCTATATGCACGTGCCTTTCGCATTCTTAAATAGTGAAATTTATTTACATATATTTTAATTTTTGCACTATATTTCCTTTCATTGGTGATGCTTAGTAGTGTACAGTCTCCATTGTATTGTAATATGGAATTTTTTAATTTGTATATTAAATGGATAATTCTAATTGACATAATTAACACGGCATTGAATAGCATTTACTTACGCGATACAATATCGTACGAACGTTGACAAACAATTTCTAATGGAAAAGTGATAGCAGTTGTATTTCTTTTATTTATCGGCATTGTTTTTCCTTAGGAAGATTCTGAAACTTTACCAAAATACGAAATAATAAGCGTTATCGTATATATATATATATATATATATATATATATATATATATATATATACACGTACGATGTATATATATGTGCGTGTGTGTGTGATAATTATATATATCATATATATATATATATCACATATGTTTTAACAAGAAGTAAAGAAAGGATGGGCAATGTGTATTACGTGTATATATGATCGTTCGTACAACGAATCAAACGGTCCAATGGTTTTGTGTTTCGAGTTCCTACGTCATGAAATTATGCATATAGTGTTCTAGTACAATGTCGCAGTATTGTGAAACATCTATTGTTAACCATTTTCACTCGAAACTGAAGAAATGGATATATCCGTAATATTGTGCAGAAAAATATCGGCGGATTAACATTGTTGACAATACGAAAGTGGTGTAGTAAAGTGTGCATAAGTGAAGTTGGTAATAATATATCTTTGTGCGGTTAATGAATATATATATATATATATATATATATATATATATATACATACACATATATATATATAATCCATAGTGTAATAAGAATACATTTAAGTAACGAGTATATGTTAAATAGTTGCTTAAATTTTTCCTTCGATAATAGTTATAATACAAAAAGGGAAGATAAAGCAACGTAAAGATTCTACCATCGTGTAAGAATTAATTTTCTCCAAGATAATTTTACATCCGAACGTATTAAAACATGTATTGTCCATAATTGTTATCATCCATCTCGCATCGAGTGATTGTGATTAGTATCAAGATCTTTATTCTTAGAGGGGGTTGCAGGTGAATGGGGAGGAAGAGAAAAAAGAAAAAGTTATATAATATTTTTATCATACTTTCTCATTTTGAGATATTAAATTATTCTCGAAGTGAAAGTGGAATCGGCTCTATGCGATTTCTTGCGCAGGCAAGATGTCCAATGTGAAAAGAAAATGGCGGTTGTACAAACCTACACGTAATGGCGAATAATCGGGAAATATCCCAGTTATTATTTTTACACAGAATAGACTTTTCTTTCGAGATTGGTTTTCTTTCTTTTCTCTCTCTCCCTTTTTTTTCTAAAATCTATACAATTATACGACACGGGGTTAAGTGATCAATTCATTAATCTTTTTCTACGGGGTCAGATAGTTTGTAACAAAGATTTTAGGTTGCTACAGTATCGCCATCTATATCTTCGACATTTTCCGGAAGTATCCATTTATTTCCGGTTCCCTTCTAATATGGCGGCTCGTTTCGTACATACATACGAAGTATATTAGGATAAAAGCATTTTCACGATTTATTTAATTAATTGTAATTATAAACATATTATTAATTTAATATTTAAAATCCAACGAAATCGCGTGTGTGTATGTGTATGTGCGCGCGTGTGTTTGTGTATATATATATATATATGTATATGTATATATATATATATATATATTTATATATATAATATATGATTGAATTTTTTTCATTTTCTCTCTTTTGTTTTATATATGTATATACGGTATATAGTTTAAGAAATGTTTTTATTTTTACACAGGAAAATTAAAAATAAAAGCAAAAAAGATGGATGAATATGATAAAAAATTTGCAGAGATGCAAAAGTACATTCCATTTTTAGAAGCTATGATCGAGAGGTTACAAAATGTTAAGGACAAATCAAGAGAGATTCAGTTACAAAAGATGCAAAGTCTGCATGGAATTTTATCTAATAGTAAACGAAAGTACGTCGCATGTATATTTTGTCTAATATAATATTAAACGATTTATACGTGACAAATTTAATAAATAATATAATATTTTTTCTTTTTTTTTTTATGTACAAGTATATAACAATATTTATTAATTTTTTACACGTACTATGATAATCACGCACATATATATCGTTATATTTCATGTATATACTGATAGTTGATTTATTATTAATGGAACAGGTTAAAAATCGAAACGTTACAAAGATGTGAAGATGTTCTACAAAAATTGCACAATAAAGTAGAAAAGGTAGGTACTTATATTTATTAAGCAAACTTTTTTCTTTGTTGGCTATTTTCATTGATTGTAATATTTTTAATGTATATCCTTATTTATCGAGCGAAATATTACGTTTCGTTATTAAAATGTTACTTTTGATCGTTTAATATTATTTTATTCTTAATTTCACACTGTATACATTTACGAAAGGCAATTGTTTCTTTTTTATCTCATTTTTTAAATTAATTTTTTATCATACATATATGTACATAGTACCATTTACATTGAATGCTTTTTAAAACATTTAATTTATTTGATTACTAATTTTACGTTTACATTATTTTTTGTATATTTTTACGTTCTATATATTACATTATAGTATTGCATTAATCGTTTATATATATACATATGTATGTATGTATGTATGTATGTATGTATGTATGTATGTATGTATGTAATTAAATGCACGATGTAGATCGCATATCGCACAATTATTATATATAAATTATATAGATATTATTTGCGTAATCTTGAATTTTATATTGTGACTGTGTAAAATTCAATTTGCTAACGCTTATTATGGTTATTAATATATTTTAGCTTTCGAACTTCAATAATATTGCTTGTGTAAATCTCCGTATCTTTGTCGCTCCGTACACTTTAGTTATTTCAGGCTTCGGTAGAGTGCATGTTTTATTTTTTTAATTTAATCATTCTAATTCGACACGAGTTTCAGGGAAATGCCCCGGGATTACATGTACCGAACAAAAAAATCAGGAACATCCCTTTGCTGCCAACAGCGTACGTATGAGAAATTGCAAAATATCATATAGAATCTAGTCGTAAAAAAATATACATATATAAAGATAATAGAAAAAAAAATAAATAAATAATAATACATCGAGAGTATAATAAATTATAATTTTTATAATTTTGCATTAGCCGTTTTTAATAATATCTTCGACTTACAGTTAATTACATATAAATATAGCAAAGGAATGGAAAAATATATTTTTCAGTTCTCTGGACGATACTGAAAAGCGTAACAAGAAAAAAAAGTCGGCCGATATTCAAGTGTTAAAGATACAAACAAAAATGGAAGAAACTCCGGCCAGTCCGACTCCCCCAGTTAGTCCAGAAACGGTTCCTCAAAAGGCGCCTATAATTATCCCTACAGAAAGAAGTATAGAGCCAATATCGGAAATTATCTCCGATAAGCATGTTAATTTGAACGAAAGGGAGAGATCCCACAGTATTAAGCCAATCGTAATACCGACCGAACGTAAATGCGATATAGTATGTAGACGGTCGCCGAATTCAAGAATTGGCACGATTAGTAACGAAGATACCGATGAACTAACGTGTTCCGAATGGGATATGTTAGAGGAGTCTGAAATACAGAATACCAAATTTACGAGAGGCTCTTGGAAGCCCGTTATTTCAAATAACCATGACGTTGTTTCCAATGCAGCTAAACTAATGAGCAACAGCTTATCACAGAAAATGAGCGATTCCCAAACTACGACAAAAAATCGACACATAGTCACAGTCCCAGTACCATCCTTAGGTGGTTCTAGGAGGCTTTCGTCGGTTTTAGAAAAAAATATCTTATCCGGATTGAATCTGGATATAATCAATTCAAATAGTAGAACGCAATCGCCGGTAAACGTACCGGAAGTCTTACTAAGTTCGCCCGATCATGAAATTTTGTTCTCCAAGCCTAATAAAAACATATCACCGAGGGCTGCTAAGGAGGGATTTTCTACCCCCATAAAGACAAGTTCGAAACCGCCAATGTTGGTTTCGCCGCCACCCGTTTCGACCGAACCACCGCTCTCTATCGAAGATTTAGCCGAGTTACTAAACGAAGAAGAAGGAACGGCGGAGGGCGGTGATAAAAGAGACGATCAATCGCAAGATAATTCGGATCTTAAAAGGTTTGGATTGGAAAAGGCAAGAGATGATACCAAAACTAAGAAGGATAACGGTAAAAAGGTATCCCCCAATACGGATTCAGTTATATCGAAACAACATTTGCTTTCTCAAGATGACATTGATCGGGAAAGCGATAGACGTTGGGAGGAGGTGGACAAACATATCGTTAAACTTACAACGAGAAAATGTTTACCGAACGCAGTTCAGACATCGTCGAACGCAAAATCGGAAACATTAAAGTCTAACGAAATAAAGGGTCCACCACCGTTGATTCAACATAATTTTTCTTCGAATACCGATAAGTCGAGCGATCATAAGCGCCGATCATCATCGCCGTCTCATAAATTAGAATCACGTTATTCTGAAAGCTATGAGAGGCATCCGCGTCAATCTCGCGACAACGGCAATGATAAAATTTCAAACGTGCACTCTCGTTCGCACGACGACGAAGTAGTAGTAATAGGAGGAGGAGGAGGAGGAAAAGGAGGAGGAGGAGGAGGAGGAGGAGGAGGAAAAGGAGGAGGTGGAGGAGGAGGAGGAAAAGGAGGAGGTGGAGGAGGAGGAGGAGGAAAAGGAGGAGGAGGAGGAGGAGGAGGAGGAAAAGGAGGAGGTGGAGGAGGAGGAGGAGGAAAAGGAGGAAATGTGCATGTCTCGCATGGCGGTCCTATTGTGCAAGAGGATAGAATTACCGTGCTTTATCAAAGACGCGCGCAAACTTCTAACGTAGGGGATGCATCTAGAATAGAACATACGGCCCAACAGGAACATTTTAATAGACAATCCGTGAATCAGCCGTTATGGCCAACTCATCCTACCACAAATCCAAATGACTTTTGTAATCCCCAGTGGACTTCACCTGGTAATTATAATGGATTAGGGAATAACTCGATGCAAGGTATGTCGATACCTAATCCTATGTATCAGCATTCAATGGGAATGCACCAGGATATATGGAACTCTGGAGTTCCAAATGTTGTCCCCATGGATTCCCACCCAATTAACGATTCCTCGATCAGATCGAGCCTTTTTAATGCCAACGTTATGTCCGTAATCAGACCGTTGTTGACTACTTCGCATTCACGAGCTCAAGAAGTCGGTCACGATGATTCAAGTCCTATCAATCCATTGATAATACCACCTTTGTTGTCCCCAACGAATTTCTCCTCTCAGTTTAGAGGCTTTCATGATGTCCCTTTCGAGAGGCCCGTTGATTATCCGATTTCAAGGCAACCGTGGGATCAATCGATAAACAGATCGAACGAAGGCACCCCCTCTTATCGAAATGATCCCGATATGAATTGTAGTACGGACGGGATGATGGGAATGTCCGGTTCATATTCAAGACCTAGTACGCCCTGTACCTGGAACAGAGATAGAGATCGATGTAATCGAGGTAGTAGAGGCAGAGATGGTTATTACAACGATAGGTGTAGAGAAGTAAGAAACAATTTTGGTCGCGATAATCGGCCTAGACCCGAACGATTACTTAGAGACGTTCAGATTGATCGGGAAAATGCCTCTAATCGATTTAACAGAGACGGCCGAAGTTCAGTTTCGGATAGAGACCCAAGACTCCGTACGGCGGATCACGGTACAACGTCGTCTCTAAATTCAAATCACAACCGAGAAAATAATAGTAATGGTGGTAGCACCTCCACAACCACCACTACTACTAACACCATCACCACCACCTCCACCATAACCACTACCACCACCACCACCACCACTACCACCTGTAACAGCAGCAGCAGCAGCAACAGCAGCAGCAGCAGCAACAACAACAACAACAACAACAACAGTAGCTCACAGAGCAGAGATCCACGTTTGATAAAGGACAAGCAATCGAATGTAAATAAATCAAAAGATAATGCATATCAAGAGAGAGATCCAAGAAAACGTCTGACGACACCGTCTTCTTCGACTTTACACTCGCCCACGACTACGACCACGACTACGACTACGACGACGACGGCGGCGGCAACGACGACGACGACGATACAGAAAGTCAAGCCAAAGTCAAAGTCGAAAAAAGTTGAAATCCATAAACGCGATTCGGATAATGGTAGCAAACAAATGAACGACAAGATATCCAAGGATAAGATGCAGTCACCGCTCGAGAGTTTATACGGTGTAATAGATACGAAGGGTAAGAGTAGTCAGTCTTCTGTATTGCAAAAATTCAAAATACCAAAGATCAAACGATCGGAACAGCCGACGACAAGTACGAACAATTCTTCGATCGAAGAGAAAAAATCAGAAAGCGATAAAAGTGCCGTCGAAAAAGATGATACGACGATGTCCGCTGAGGTTACAAGCAGTAGCGACCTGTCGTGGTCGAAGGAAAATTTGGAAACGGACGACATAATTTCTGTGATAACAACGGCGGTACCTTCGAAGAACGATGATGTTTTATCTGTAGAAGCGACGAACGCAGAGAAAGATGCTCCTTTATCCTCGACAACGTCGAGCCACGACAAAGACGAATCGAAGGTTGACGAAGAGACTGATTCGATAACGAATACATTATCATCCGCCGCCACTTTCGAAATTGCGAAGAAAGTTGATGCAGAAATAGACGGACTTAAATCAAAGGATGGATTTGGACATGAATGTATTGGAAGCTTGATCAATAAGAAATCTTTAGATGCCGAAGATGATAGACTATTATTTGACCAAGCTAAATTAATACAAAAATTAGGCGAAACATTAAAGGCAAAAAAATTGAAAAAAATCAAAAAGATCATCGAGTCCGAATCTGAAAGTAGTAATTCGGATAAGGACGAAAGCGTTAAAGTAAAAAAGATACGAGCCAAGAAAAAGCGACGTCTTATCGTTTCTTCTGATAGTTCTGACGAAGACTGCGTGGCAGAAAAATCGGATATGTCGACTAATTTATCAAAAGAAAACAATGAGAGCAAGGAACTTGAAAGAAAGGAACTTGAAAGCAAGGAACTTGAAGGCAAAGAACTTGAAAGCAAAGGACTTGAGAAAGATAATAATACTGACGTCGACAATGGCATCTCCATCGAAAATAATCAGAAAGATATTTGTTCCGAATCCAAGGAATCTGTAAAGACTGCCAACGAATCTGACATTGATAATTTAGAAAGTTTCAGCGTTATTTTGGAAACACCTGGAATAACTGAAGTTAATGATTTTAACAATGATACGAACGATATCTCGGAAAATAGCATTGACAACAAGGAAATTGAAGGGAACAAGAATGATTTAGAAAATCTAGAAAAATACGGCGTGGAATTAAATGTTAACGAGCAATATGATTCGGTTGATAATAGTACATTGGCGAGTAACGATAGTAACATTACCGAGGACAAAGATAGTAGCTTAAAAATCTCCAAGCCAAAAACAAGAAGGAGAAATTCTTTGGAAATGTTACAGGAGGATATCAGAGAAATGTTTATCTGCGAAGGTGTCGTATCAGCTACGGGACATCGTTTGTGCCGTATTTTGAAAGAAAATCCAACGAGTACCTCAGCGGCTTCACCTACGAGCAATCAGAGTTCGGTATCGAAAAAATCGGAACCGTCCAAATCGTCGAATAAACAGACCGTAGAGATCGAGGACGAAGGGCAAACGTCGAATATCTCTAAAACGAAGAAATTGTCTAAGATTCGAGGTAACGAGAGATCGGGAAGAACGACGAAATCCAAGAATAAAAAGGAGGTGCAACAACAGCGGGTCACGCGACAAAGTTCGAAAGAGCAAACTTTAAGTTCCGATAGCGAGGAGGATCAACCCTTATCAATGCGTACTACCAATCGAGAATCGATCATTGGTAACAAGAATCTCGATGTCTCTAAGGAGGAGGAGGGTAGGGAGGAGAAGGAGGAGGAGGAGGAGGAAGAGGAGGAGGAGGAGGAGGACGTAGAAATTTTGCGTAGGAGTAAACGCGTACTACGTAAAGACGTTCCGAAAGAGGCACGGGTTCTTATAGAAAAAACTGATATCACAAAAATAGATACTTCGAAGACGATGTTCGATAGTTCCTCGGACGAAAGTTTGGGTATAGATATATCAGTATTAACGGACGTTATAGATATTTCGCTTAACGAGGAAAAACAATCGAGTCAACGGCGTAGCAGCTTATCGTTGCAGGTGGCATCGCCTAAAAATAAACCAAATGTTCTTCAGAATCTTTCTAAGAAGGGTTCGAAGAGGAAGCGTTCTTCGATGCTTCTCAATACCGATAAGATCGAGGATGGCGTATCCGCCACCGATGAGGAAAGTATTATTTCAGACATATCTATGTCGAGCGGTATATCTACTGCGAAGAGAGTTAATAATAATATTATTATCGATAAATCTAATAACGGCGAAGAATTATTAAGCGATAACGTAGCAGAACTATTGCCGTCTAAAGCGAGCAAAGACAGCAACGTCTCTCAATCAGAGAAAGGGCATGACGCTGACGTTGACGAAGATGTCAACGATTTGGCGCGTATCGAGCAAGGTCAAAAGAAAATATCTGTTAAGAAAAAGAAAAAGAAATTTACTTGGCAGATGGGTATATTATCGAAGAAGAAAAAGAAAAAGGCTTCGACATCGGTGCAGGTAGAACCCGATCGAATTATTCCCGAAGTTCAAAAACGCACATTGGAGAATATAAGCAGTCAAAATGACGAGCCAGACGTGAAAGAAAAACCAGATGATCCAGTAGAAAACGTTCCAGAAAGAGAACACACGGAAGAACCTGTTCCGTCCTCTGTAAATTATGAAAGCAATGACGCCTTGAGTAATGTCGTAAATGATCAAGAGGATGGCAAGGAAAAAGATAATAAAGAAGGAGAGAATAAAGAAGAAGAAGAGAATAAAGGAGGGAATGAAGAAACGGATTGTACAAATACGTGTGATGTATCTATAGAGTCATCGGTGAAAAATATAATACTCGAAACAGAGAACGAAGAAATTTCACTTATGAAAGATGATAAAATATCTACAAGCGAAGATGTATCTTTAATAACGTTAGACGACGACGTGTCCATTGAATTTGAAACGTCTCTTAATTTTCAGATAGAAAAATTAATTGAACACGCTTGGACAGGTCAAGAGAGATACAAGTGCTTACTTTGTAGCTTCCATGGTAAAAGTATAACTCATCATTATAAGTTGAATCATCCCGAAAGGGAAGTTTTAATATCTAGATTTCAATCCACGGAGGCCCAAATGGCAATAGAAGAATCTAAAAATAATAACTACGAAGGGACATCTACAATGATTTCGCATAAAAAGTCTTATCTATTTAATTGTAGAACATGTTATTTTTCTACCGAAGGTACAAAAGATGCCGCCATGGAAGCATTTTATGAACATTGTACGACGCACACCGGCGAATATAGATTTCGATGTAAGAGTTGTCCTTATCAAACTGTCACTAGAACATCAATGCGTACTCATTACTATAAAGTTTGTCGCAAATATGGTAATGCCTTTAATGAAGTTATAATGGAAGATCCAATACCGAATGAGAATGGTATATATGGATATTTGTGCTCGCTATGCAATTACGTACAATTAAAACGAGCCAATCTAGAGACACACCTTAAAACGTGGCATCGCGATGCCACAGATGTAAATATTATAAAGGTAAATATGTCCACCGATGAGCCCGATACAACAAGTCCAGTTCCACTAACTAATGAAAATTTGGAACTGAAGATTGAAGAATGTGAAATTTCTTCTCAATCCGAGGATAAACAAATAAATGATGAAGAAAAGAACGATATATATACGGTCTCTGATAACTCTGTAAATGAAATTATAGAAACACACGTTATCTCCGAAGATGAGGATGAAGAGGTCCCTAATAATAAGGAAATAAAATTTAAAACTAATAAAGATTTGTCAAATGTTCCATTTAAGTCTAAAGAACAATTGATATTGCCTGATAAGGAATCAACAGAACTAACAGTACCAATTACTATTAGTGATAAATTAAGTGTATTTGTATGTCCACCTGAACTGGAGAACAAAGAAGTAGAGATTCAATTGGAACGAAAAAAGAAAATGCAAGAGATTGTTGAGAACTTTGGAATTAAAGTACATAAAGATGTTTCTGAAAAGAAAAAATCTATTATCGATACTCTCAAAGATAAAATGGAAACGAATGTGCATAAAGAAGATAGTCAGAATACAGATATTACGTTAATTAATAATGTTTCCGAAGTAGGTGCTTCAAACGGTTCCGTATCTTCTATAAGCATAACACCATCTAAAAGTAATACAAAGACAACAGAATCATGTAGATCGAATGATAAAACAACAAGTAAGGGAGATGTATTGAAATATGATGAATTGAAGGAAACTAAAGAGCAAGATAGTAACGATACAAATCAAAATAATTTAAATCTTAGTTCCGATAAAGCAGATGTTCAAGATCCTTCGGTAGCCGCAAATATTGACGATAAGATCGTTGAAAGCGACATTGAAACGAGTGATAATGAGACTACTAGAGAAACTGCGACTATTTATGATTCAGATTCTAGTAGCGACCAGACAGACACTGAAATGACCGCAGATGTAAACACTATATTGAAAGAAACTTCCAATATAACTGTATCATCAAAAGATCCAATGATGACAACCATACAAAGACTTGCTGCTCAGCTTCAAAATATAAAATCACGTGATGGATGTGCATCTGAAAATTCTACAAAAGTGCAAACTGATACAGATAAAAAAATGTCCGCGTCCTCATCTATACCAAAACCTCCAAATGTTATACCTATTGCGAGTATTAAACGTTTCTTAGGGAAACAAGATAAAAAAATGTATGAGTCCATAAACGAAATCATAAGTAACGACGATGAACCAAAAAGTTTCCTCAGATTCAGACGTTTGAGCGGTGATATACTTTCTGTGTCTACTCAGCCTTCAAGAAATCAAGAAGACAATCTATCCTTAAGTTGTAGTAAGTATATATACTTATGTGTAAATATTATAATATTTTTTATATTACAATATTTGTACATTTTTTACTAGTTGGAGGCCAATCCAATATCCCAGGGGATATATTACAAGCAGATACAGAAGAGGAATGTTCATTTCTTAAAATTGAGAATGTAGTTAGTCTTGCGAAATCTACTGGAAGTGTTGAAAGTGAAAATAAGATTGTAAGTATCTTACAAACATCCGAATGCTGATGATATTTTGATAATAATATAAAAAAAAGGTCCCCTTCGTAATATCCATATTCGTTTTCAGATAAATGATATCAGAAAAGCAGTAGAAACTTCGCCGATTAAACGTAAACCAGTTTCATTGCTAAAAAAGACTGCTCAACCACTTATATTAAAAAAATTTAATTCTGTGGCTATAAGACCAGCTCCACACAAAAATGTTACTCAAGAGTCTTTACAATTAATACCATTTCAATCATTTACACCAACGTCATCGCATACTAAAAATTATGTACCCATTGTTCCAAAGTCACAGATAATTCAAATAGACCATAATAAATTACCATTTCAAGTTTCTGTTGGTAAAAATAGTACTATTACACCAGTAGCAGCTACACATAATATTGCAGGCTCAATATCTCCATATTTTACAAATATAAATTATAAAATTCTGAAAGTAATTAAATCATCGCCTTTTCTTAAATCGAAGGATTTGACATCACAGGCGATACTAAGTAAAATGAAGTCTTTTGATGCTTTGACCGTTATGTTAAAATCTCCAAAACTCAGTCAGTTTTACAAGTGTATGGGCCGAGATTGTTCTTTTACAACAGATTCTATTACTTTATATTGTCAACATTATGCCAAGCACGATGGGTCTACCGACAAGAAGAAAGATAATTCTACGTATGATTTCCAAAAATGTGCCTATTGTCACACGGTCCTGCATGATTGGAAAGAAGTCCAACAGCACATGGAAGAGAAACATGAACATTGTCGTTATCAATGTAATTACTGTTTTTATAGAGCAATTTCACCATCTTATGTACAAATTCATCAGGTATTTTAAAAACAAAATTCTCTCTGTGAAAAAAAGTAAACATTATTTCATTATTCTTAATTCATTACTTTTATATTATTTTTATAGGCAATATCCCATGCAGGAAACCAGCCTGGCATTTTGCTCGGTAAATTAATAAAAGACCTTCCAGTATATGATGATTATAATCGCAATGATTATATATATCCATTCATATGCCAGCAAGGTTTGTATCTCTTTCTTTTCTTTCTTTTTTTTATTTTTTTTTCTTTTTTTTTTTTTTTATTGTTATTAAAAATATGATTCACTTATATTTTATTTTCGTACATGGTACTTTTTATTCTGAATGAAATTTCTAATGTGAAATATTAATTTTACGTTTAGAGTGTGGAAAGACTTTTTATGTACCGGAATCATTCGTAACTCATTTGAAATCGAAGCATTTGCTCACTGCATGCTTCTTCAAGTGTCATCTGTGTTCCACATCGTGCTTAAAAATAGACCAACTTATAAACGTAAGTATATAAGAATATATATATATTCGTTGAACACATGATTCCATGTTTATAATTTTATATCATTTATAGCATTACAAAATTCATGGGATTTCTAAATATCAATGCTTGTACTGTTTAAATGGCGCGGACTCATTCAGCGATATACTCACCCATTTAAGCCTATTTCATTGTAACAGATTACCGCAAGTTCTCGAACGTACTCTACCATCAGGGGTATGTAATTTTGTCGTTTAATCGAAGATAAATATAACACTGATTTCGATCGAAATTTCAGGCAACAAAAAATAGAGACATATTGGAACAGCTTTTAGTAAGAACCTTAGACGTACATACATCAAGTGAAGTGATAGAAGCATTGATGAGTGACACAGAAAATAAAGAGGAAAAAGATATCGAATATTTATCTCCTGCTTCTGCACAATCGGTGGAAGAAATTTCTATATTGGATGAGGAAACTAATGATAATACGTCGGATAAGAAATTGTTTAATATATTTTCAAAATGTAACAGAAATAGAAGAAAATCTTTGTCCTTTAAAAAGCGTTCCAAATCTTGTAAAAATATCTCTTTAGACGTTGAAATGCATAATTCCAATAGCCTCAAAGATATACAGCGCGAAGATAAAGGATCGCCGAGTCTTGTTCTTGATAAAAAACGACCGGACGAATCTTTTGTTTCTAAGGAAACGACGACCGTATCGGCGCCCGAAAAGAATCCTACTCGAGAAAGAACTTATCATACATCAAAACACATTCTTCATGAACCCGAATTACAATTATTATCTGGTATGGATGGAGATGTAAGCGCAGTAGATCCATTAGGATTGACAACTATATTGGATTCTACGGACGAATACGTCAGTATTAATGTATTAGAAAATCCTAACTTTGTGAAGAATATATCTGACAGTAGCAACGATAAGAAATCAATAATTAACGAAAACAAAACGGATGATAGCGATATAGAAATATTGGAGCACATTGAAATTTCTAAAGTTAATAACGAAAAAGGAGAGGACAAATTAAAGGAAAACAAGAGCGATAAGGATATCAACAAAGCAACGTTAAATATAGATCCTGTCGTAAATGAAGACGAAAAACAACGAGTGGTAGACGTAGCTCAAAGCGGTGCTTCAGAAGGATCAAATGGTACTGTTTCAACGAAGACGCGCGATAAACCGGAAAAATCAGAAAAATCAGAAAAACCAGAAAAATCAGAAATACCAGAAAACCCAGAAAAACCAGAAAAATTAGAAAAACCAGAAAAACCTTTGACTTTGGAAGATATCAGGGATACGGGCTTTACAGGAAATCAATTATATAAATGTGGCTACGAGGATTGTAATTATAATGCATCGACTTCGTCTAATCTTCGAGTACATCTTAAAAAGTGTGTCTATAGATCGTACGATAAGGGCCTAAATTGCGCGCATTGCGCCAAGCGTTTCGTGAAAATTGGCTTTTTACTTGAGCATTTAAAATTGCACGGATTGAAGCGTTTCGGTTGCTCGCTATGTAAAGCAAGATGTACCGTTTCGTATCAAGCCATGGCTCATATGAGAACGAAACATAAAATACAGTACAGCAAAGTGATACCCGCCGATCCAGAAAATCCTTCGGCCGACGGTCTCTTTATCGTGCAACCTTTGGTAAGTAATACGATGACAACAACGACGACGTAATATAATAAATATTAGCCACGTTGGTTGGTGGTAATTGATAATTACAAATTTTTTATCTCATTTGACACACAGCGTTCGGCCAATGGAGAACGAAAAGGTAAAAAACGAAAGGCAGCAACAAGGACATCGGAGAAGGATGTCGAAAAGACGGCGGTTGACGTCGAAAAATTAACTTTTGGCCCCGACGAAATAGAATTATTGCCTCGCCAGGCGATATATAATCGCGAGATACAATGTGCCGTCTGTCCTTATACCACCAAAGTTAGGACAAATATTATCAGACATCTGCAACTTCATGCCAAGGATGAAACCGTACCAGAAATTGGCCCGGTCAATCCGGTACCATGTTTAGACAAAAAAGAGAGAATGTTCGACAAAATGGTTAATCTTGCAAGTAGTTCCCATCAAAACGGTCGTATGGGAGGAAAACCTAAAGACTCCGCGAACGATAACGACGACAGTTTCATACCTAAATACGTGCCAGAACATAAAAGGTACGTACGTACTACGACTCATGGATATTCTTATATCGGAAATTAATTTACCTTTTTTTTTTTTTTTTTCTTTTCATATTTCAATCGTATATTATTAGCACTAATCCATATTATTCCTCATCTACAGATATGTATGCGGTGTAACGGAATGCAATTATCTTACTGTCGACGAAGGTATGTTACGATATCATTTAAGGGCGTTGCATTCGGATGAACAATACTTTCGTTGCCCGCACTGTCCTCAGCCACCTTCCGGCCAGGAGGGACAAAATATAGCATTAGATAAAATGGGAGTTCATTTGAAAATGCACGATACCAGACTTTATAAATGTTCTCATTGCAATCATCATCACTATCATAGGTTTGTAATATTTATGTTGTTTTACCATCGGCCGGCCCCCGCATGTCTATGATCGTTCGTTTAAGAAATATTACAATTTTATAAACATATGGCAAGTGTTGTAAGAGAAAATATAGAAGGAAACAAAAAAAAAAAAAAAATAAATAAATAAATAGTAATCAAGTTCACTTTCGATATTCCATTAAATTGATTACCACCGTCCTTTCTCTCCGTCCTACACGCTTGCCAAATGTTTTTACATAACTTATTAAATGTACGGTGCATTTTATATGCTCTCTGATAGTAATGCAATGTTACGTAGGCATATCATAGAAAGACATCTTACCGATAAGCATCCGGAGAAAAGACCGTTCGTTAAAGTAATTAGAGAATTGGAGAGTACGGAAAATAATCAACAACCGGCTCAAGATGAGGTGGAAGAGGAAATGCCCGATCCGGACGGTAACCATTGGAAATGTAACATTTGCGAATATAAATGTGTTTACAAAGCAGAAATGATAACTCATGCCACCGTGAACCACGACGATAAAAACCAATTCAAGTGTACCGCATGTACCTTCAAAACAAGCGTAAAGGTATTGCTCGAGCAGCATAAGGCGAGCAAACACGCGGGCGATCCAAACGCCGATTATATCATGGCTTACCAGAAGATAAAGGGTGTAACTAAAAAATCAGGCGATTCTACCGAACAAACGGGACAGGATGAGCCATTCGATACTACGCCACTTTGGAGAAGGGATATGCCACGAGTTAGACATATTCGTGGTATACTTTTAGAGGACGAAGAGGTGGTAGGAACCGAGACCTCTGTCAAAGGGGTAAAAAGGAAGAGCGATACAGATTTGAATCCTACGAAACCGGCGAAAATAAAGCACGGTAATAAATCTGTATCACTCGACGAGAACAACAAGCATTGCAGGGAAAAGTCGAAGCGTTCTCTGTCTTGCGATAAAATTTCAATCGAATTGAATAATTCCGATAGAATTGAAAATAATACATCGAAGGGAAGCGCCGCGGATAATGGTAATAATTCGTTGGAGACAAGGCCAAAGGCAGTCGCCAACTCGTCGTCCCTCGATATCTATGATTTTAATGAATTTGAGGATTCAGAAAGGTTTGGACCCTTTGGGGAACCTATTGGTAATATGTATGCATGTACATTGTGCAATCAATATAAAACTAAGTACAAGCACGATATGCGGGATCACCTTTATAGAGAATTAAATTACGCTAGGTAAAATATATATACTACGCTATAGTAAAAATATATGTACTACGATCTACGTTTTGTAATATCTCACGATCTTCGTGTCGTGTATCATACGGGGTAAGTTATAACAAATACACTTGTCAACGTTCAATTTTATAGATGGCACTGCAAGGGTTGTGGATTTTTGTCGGTAAATCGTAACGCTTTATTAAAGCATTTCGCCAAATATCATAATGGCGAACGGCCGGATCATGCACCCCTAACTCCAGACGATGCCATTGAAGCTTGGGTATGTTAACGATATTGTACACGTTACGTTGGATACCTGAAAATATTGTAAATTTTGTACTTTGTAGGTTGGTACTTTGCTCAAGAAGCAAAGCGATATAATGAAAGGATTGTCGTTAAAGCAAGATGATAAGGACAATACGAATATGCAATCCGATAGAAAGGACACGGTTTCTTCGTCGGAAACGACACGGAATAAGTCTCCAGTAACCAAAACTGATCGCGATGTCATTAATAAAGATATCGAAATCGTAAAGAGTGTGAGTTCGGATAAGAAGAGGATACGCCATGACATCATTAACAGAAATACGAATATAGATATACATGACGATGACGATAACAATGACGACAATGATGACGACGATAGCGATAGCGACAAGAATCTCGTCATTGCTACCAACGACGAAGACGAATCTTCTCAGGATGCGAATCTTCTTCAAGAAGCAAATCTCGAGAGAGAGGCGGATCTTCCCCAAGAAGCTGATGAACCAATTTTACAAGGTAGCAAAAGTAAAGGTAAGAAACTCGACGTATTTTTCATTTTTCATTTTTCATTTTTTTTTTCTCGTATGAATCGATATCCTGTGCACGTATCCGGTAATATATTTTCGATGGTAGTATTTACGAACGTATTATTATCACCAATTTAACGATATATATATATATATATATATATATATATATATATATATATATATATGCACGTATTACGTACAGATTTATTGAAGAACGATGAGGAGAAACCACTGATCTGTAAGCATTGCAAAATGAGATTTGCTAGATGGCGTGGATTAAAGTTGCATGTGAAAATAACACATTTAAAACGCCTTGGATTTCTGTGTCCATATTGCGATCGTAGCACCAATTCCGAAAGCTTGATGCGCCAACATATCCGTTCAAAACATTCCGGCTGCGCTGAGAAAATAATCAATAATCCCGATGCCGGGGGTCCCGAATTAAGCGATGAATTCTGGGAAAAGGAATACGGCATCGTTAGCCCGAAAAAGCGTTCTTCCAACAAAAGAAAACGAAGAACGAACGATCAAATCGTTAAGGATAAAACAACGACCGATCGTTTAACAACACACGTAATGCAGCAAGAAACATGCAATCAATGCGGTTTTACCGCTATGAGTTATGCCGGATTGAAGGCACATTTGAGAGTGCACACGTCCAAAAATGCACTCAAATGCGAACAATGCAATTTTAGTAGTTCGATAAAGGCGGAACTTCGGGAACATTGGGAGCTTAATCATTCTCATTTGCCATTTAAATTAACGGAGGATATGTTAATGGAAGATATCGTCGAATCAACCGTTGACGATACGAAAGATGAGGAATCTAAAAAGGATACCGATGGTCCTAATATTAAAGATGGAAATTGTACAAATAACTATAGTTCAAAGGAAAGAAGATTCTCTTGCTACTATTGCAAAATGCAAAGTAGCTCGGTGGAGATATTACGAAAACATTGGAGTGTATCCCATCAATCTTCGACAATAGATGAATTACAAGAAACGAAAATAGATCTTCCATTTAAGTATAAAGAGATACTAGTACCAGTTTCGTGTGTAAAAAATATAGAGGACAGTGATGTTGATATGGCTGTACAAAATGTGAATAATCGCAAAATTAAAGGATGGGTTTGTCAGTGGTGCGATGAGCTATGTTACTCCGAGGGCGCTATGAAGGCTCATCAAAATATGTTCCACTCTCATTTACCGTTTCATTTCAAAACCGATAGCGGAGAGGAGTTACATAAAATATACGTTTGTCCACTATGCTCCTTCACAACTATATTTATCAATGACATGAGAAAACACGCGACCAAGCACATCAATCTTTTTAAATGTAAACATTGCGATAAGAGCTTTAATAATCCGACTCAAGTCGAAATTCATAATAACAAAGAGCATCCACAGTTGCAAGTAAAAATAGAAAGCATTACGAATTATAAGGATATATTGGAGAACATTATGGAGAAAGTTCTGTGGAATAGCACGAACGGGACAGAAATGAAAGACGAAATGAAACAAAAGTTATTAAAACCAAAATTTAAATGTGCAGTTGCTAGAAAATCTACTGCCAAGTCTACTATACATGTCCGTAGTAGTCCATACAAAATAAAAGCTGTAGCACGGAAATCTACGAACCCATTACCAAGATATCCTCCTGGTACTAATTATTTAATTAATAATTATAAAAGTGAAGATAATTCTAACAAGTCTACATTTAACAACAACTTCTCGTTTTATGGAGTTCCATCAAACCCTGTTAACTTAGGACAATTAAATACATACATGGTAGTTGGAGGTCATAGAATGAAAGTAAATTGTACTACTCTTGCTCAACTGATAAATATTAATCCACATATAAAACTTAAAGATATTAAGTATGATGTTAAGTATGTTTCAATATTTTCAAGAACAAAACAGTAAAATTTATTAAATATTGACTGTCAAAGTAACTCCGTACACAACAAAGTAACGTAGCAAGTATAGTATATCATCTTAAGTAGTGGATTTGATCTATAATATATGTAATTAAGTAGATGTGTCGAATATATATATATATATATATATATATATATATATATATATATATATAAATATAATAGTATTGGTATAACTTAAATAATATTTATGCGAAAGCTTTTATTTCTTCTAATTAGATATTATATTGTCTGCTTAGTAATTTTCTTTAATATTCAGATAAATACTTAAAATAAAAGTATTGGGTTGTCTCAAAATTTTTTTCGTTTTCAAATACTGCCAGACAAAACGGGAAGGAATTTTTGGGACAACATAATATTACGATATATATAACGATATATATATATATATATATATATATATATATATATATATATATAAGTAAACTTACTTTTTTTTTTATTAGGTCTTACATTTATTTATAATATTCCGTTAAAATATTATTATTATTTATTAATAAATTATATTATTTAATATTATTTACTTATATAGTGCGTAACAAGACAAGTATTTTTTCTTTAACAACAAGTTTCTTATGCAATATGCAAGTATCAATGCTAAACAAGTATTCTATAAGAACAGAAGTAACAAAAACATAAAAGAAAATACATTACATCGTTAAATGGAAGGAAGTCCCCTATCAAATAATAATCGGATAAGATTTGGCAGTACAGATATTTTGTACCAAAGTAAATGATTTTTCAGTTCTACAATTATATTTAGATCACAACATCGTAATGGAAAAATAATTTTCAAAAAGGAGTGCGAGGTATAAACCGAAAATTTCGAGAAATTTTTTTGGTTGAGAATAATTTTTTATTTATTTTGTATAGGATAATAAGATGACTAGTAACATAATCATAATCGTTTTGTGTAAATAATCAACATATTCGTTGTATACAAACAAAAATAATTGTATAATTGTATTGGATGTATATTATCTAACGATATCTTTTTTCTGCTACTATTACAATTATCTAATGATACCTTTTTCTGCAACTATTACGAAATGAATTAAAAAAAAAAAAAAATTAATCGGAAAATAGTAAATACTTAAAAAAAAAAAAAAGAAATTAAAAATGATACTACTATATAAAAAAAAAAATAAGACTGAGAGGTATCCTAAATGTTTAGATCATGTGTAATTATCATAATTGTAAATACTATGTATCATAAATGTCAAATAAATATTTTTGATTTTTATAATTTAATAAATCTTTAATAAGGTAATAATAATCTTTTCATCATGAAAATTAAAAGTTAAAAGTGTGCCAGCGTCTTGATGCTATCTTACTTTATGTATAGTTAATTTTACTTTAATCGTGTAAATTTAAAATAAAGCGTAAATACTATTGAGATACGCAAAAAAAGGATTATTATATATTTTATTAATATTAGCATATTTTACTATAGAAGCACATAAAAATATTTCAACTTTTTTGTTACTTTCTTAAAAAGTATTTGAAAATATATAATGCATACTAATTATCCATCAAATACCATATATATAATAGATCATGTAAATGTCAATATTAATCATTCATAAATAATTTTGTATGGTCTTCACTAAATGTGACTCATTTTACATTATAATATTTGACAATGGCAAGCAAAACAGCCAGAAGGTATATAAGTCCATGTAAAAGCATGAGATGGTTGTGTTGGATCTAAATTCAAAGAATCTTCACTTTCTTCGCTCAAATCCTCAATACTGAATGTATCAGTAAGCTCTTGTTTGTGTTTCAGAGACTCTTTTCTTTTTGATAATGAGAAAAGAGTAGTTTCATCATCGCTAAATTAAATTTTATTATAATTAAAATTTATATAAAATCTGTATGTATATAAAGATAATTGATTGGAATATATTCTATGTAATTATTATTTGTAATTAATTTACCTTTCACTTCCACTATGCCAATATTCAACTAAAGGAAGATTTTCTTTATTTTTAGATGGTATCGGCAATCTTTCTATCGATATTAATCCACTGGTATTATTACCGCATGTATTTATTTTAGACGTTTCATGTTTTGGAAGTTTTATATAATCGGAATTAAGTTGAATTCGTTTTGCTTGTTCAATTCGTGCTTCTGTAAAAACATTATATTGAAATATTGATTTTAAAATGCTTTAATTAAAACATAGTGTTAAATACAAGAAGTATTAATTACAAATGAAATAATATATATTATTTTTTTATATATTTATAAAACAAAACAACAAACTCTTAAAATTGATTTGTAGTAGGTATAGGTTTGAATTAATCAATAATATATTGCGTACCAAGTTTCTTTTGCCATTGTTTAGTAGAGCTTCGTTGAGATGTTTGCGTTTGATTGCTGTTACAACTGCTATCGCTTCCCTATAAAGATATACCCAACTGCATATTAATTTAAAATATCTGTAAACTATTACAAATTATAACAAATTTTTATTTGAGAAATAGATATTTTGATAAAAATTTACCAAGAAAAGTTTTTCATCTACGTTGTGAGTAACTATCTTTGGGTCACTTTCAATTCCACTATCTTCCATGACAAAACAATATCTTTTCCTTCTAACTCATCTGAAACACAAAATATAATGTTTTCTCTATGTCCGTTGAGTAGCTACATTCTGTATTTATATTTGATTGACATAATTTTAAATATTTAAATGTTTATATACATATTGATGTTTCTTACGACTACAGTTTTAAATATTTAACACCACCTACATATATAAATAGATATTTTAATATGAGACACTTGAAATAACGATATATCAATAAATAAATAAACACAATATATAATATTTATGTGTACCTATATGTATGATACACACACACACACACACACATCACGCACGCAATTACGTTACAATATTTGTTAAATTAAATAATACGATGTACATTATGATGATACATACACGAATATTATATATTTATAATATATATTATAAACTATGACAGTGTTTCCACATTCTACACAAGAATCTAGATACAACTTGTTGGAATGCTTATATTATCTTGGGGATAGTCCAGTATTGATTTTCTTTCACTCAAATAACCAAAAATACAGATACAAACCTTATCATCCTTATTTCTTCAAAATATTATGTATAAATCTATGAATATGATCATTCCACTAATTACATTAGATATATGCATACATATTATGTAGTTAATTTTATGTCATGATATAAACATTAGTAACTAGATCTAAATAATTTAACTTATGTCATTTATTAAGAATATTTTTATAAAATGTAACTTTAAATATATAATTACACATTTATTTTTCTCAATTTAATAATTTTTTTATGTTAAATTTATGCAAATTCTTTCAACGAAAAAAAAACTTTTAAAAATTTCTTTACAAAATATAAATGGCAGCGATAATCATGATATCAATGTATCCTTGACAACCATAAATACAATTTTTTTTTTTCTATACATGAACAACAAAGTGTGCACAGCTGAGAAAAAGTTCAAGAAAATATTTGACTTGACATCATCATTAAAAAATTTGGGTCTACTAACAATGTAATGTATATAATGCATATAATTAATAGTTTTCATATAATCTAAAATTTGTTTAAATTAGTATTGCAAAAAATAATACTTTCTTATCTAGACTTTCCGTCTAAACGAGGATAAAATTTGTCACAGCTCTATTTAATTGCAACACGTCAATGATGGCATCTTTAAAAAAACAAGCCTCTAGGATTTCAGAATTAACAAAAGATGTATGCTATTATGAATCTCGTAAAAATGTTTATATATATATATATTAACAATAAATAAATTACGATATTCGTGAAAATTTTAGCATATTAGTATGAAAAGTTATATATCAACTGGAAGTTTGGCCGGTGGAGATATGGATTGGACGCGAGCGAAAACTGCGCTTATACCGGATGATCAATTACAATTAACGGAGACGGTATGTTAAATTTTCCTTTATTGTTAAGTATTACATAAAGGATGTAAATATTTTAATTATATTAAACTAATGTTGTTTTTTAGGAACTTCAAGAAGAAATTGCCCGAGTGCTTACAGTACATAACACACGCATTCCTGATTCACTCGTTGAATGGTCTTGGAAATTAAGAGAATTTATAAAACTACCTGATCCTCCTAATATAGTAACTCTCATGAGCGTACCTGGCATTATAATACGTCAGGACTCGGAGGAAACTAAAATACAATTAGGTAAGCTGTTGTATAATAATTCATATAAATATAAGAATTGATTATTATTAGCAATATATATTTATTTTGTATTATGCCTTATTATAATAGAAGAAGATGATAATTATGAGTTTACTGCCCAACAAGATGATGTACTAGACAAATATGCGGATGAAGGTGTGTTTCAGAATAATTCGTCATAAATTTAAAAGTAAATGTTTGATTTTTATATTAAGTACCGTCCAACTGTTAATAATATTGTTAATAAAACAATTAACATGAATTTAGAATATGAAGAGTATGAATATGAAGAATTAGACGAAGTAGATGAATTTCAAAGAGGAAAGCCTAAAAAAATACCTAATCAATTCAATTTTTGCGAGAGAGCTGCATTAACATATGAAAATCCTATGAGAGTAAGTTTATTAAAAACTAAATATTATTTTGTGAATGAATAAGTGTTAATTTTTTTTTACAGAACATGAGTACACAAACTATACCTCCACCCATAGCAACATTTAATACACATGTCTTCCAATGGACTATTTTTGATGAATATCAGGTGTATAAATAATATATATACATACATACATATATATATAGATATATAGATATTGTCGGCTAGTATTTACTTATAAATATTTGATTATTCAGAAAGATTTCATGCTCCAACAACGTGAAAAAGAAAGAGAAAGAAGAATGCCAATTGTACATGTACGGAAAGAGGACACAAAACAAAAGGAACAAACAGAGATCAATGAAATGTATAATAGAATGCTTAAAGCAGCTAAAACATTAGAGAGAATGGTAAATCAAAATATATATGATGAAATTGCACAGGGTAAGTCTATATAATATATAATATTGCATTAACAAAATTCTTTCAAACTTTTGTTTCATCCACTTATAATCTCCATAGATTATAGATATTGGAATGATCCAAGTGATGAATATAAAGATGGTGAAGGCTCTTTGTTACCATTATGGAAATTCAATTATGAACCAACGAAAAAACATGATATCACAGATATATGCTTCAATTCCAGATATTATGATCTATTTGCGGTAGCATATGGAACATGTTAGTAATGTATAATTTGATTTTATACATTTGTAATAATATTATAAATTTTTACTGTATTACAGTGACATTCGATAGCCATATAAAGAATGGTTCAGTTTGTTTATTTAGTTTAAAAAATCCATCGTACCCGGAATGGATTTGCCCAACGGAATCTCCAGTAATGTGTTTAGATTTTAGTGTTCAACATCCTCATTTATTAGTCATCGGTAATTTTTATGAAATATATCAATATTGTGTAAAATATCGTCATGCGTTATCTAATTATTTATTTATATATCTTTTTAATGAAGGTGTTAAAGACGGTTCGGTAGCAGTATATAATATTATGTTACCACCTACAGGACCACAGTATAAAAGTAATGATGTTACACAAAAACATGGAGGTATTGTATGGGAGGTATGTTATATATTTATAAAAATATCAATTAGATTCACTGTTTATAATATCTCTTAAAGATTCGCTGGGCACCAGACACACAAGAAGGGAATTTAGCATTTTATAGTATTAGTATTGATAGCAAAATAAATTATTGGGTTCTCAATCAAAAGGAACTTAGTTTAACAACTATTATGACATTATTTCTTGACCGACCACCGATACCAGGTCCTGATGGTACAATGATAACACTCAAAGGTATATTATATAGATGATAATAAAATTTTATTATAATTAAATCTTCTTACTGAAAATATTTATTAATCATTAATGATTATATTTAGGCTGTGGAACTTGCATAGCTTTTTATCCGTCCGATGAACATGTATTCCTAGTTGGAACAGAGGAAGGTAATATTTACAAATGTAATACGGCATACAGCAGCGTTTATGTGCAAACATATAATGAAGCACACCATATGCCAGTGTATCGTATAGTTTTCAATAAATATAATTCGAAGATATTTGCAAGTTGTTCAGGAGACTGGAGAATTAAAATATGGGAAGATGAAAGGCCGTAAGTTTTAAATAAATAGTACTATAGTTTGTATAAGCGAAATTAAATATAATTTCATGAATATTTCATTATATAGAGATCCACTTTTTATGTTTGACCTTGGTGTTCCAATCGGAGATGTGCAATGGGCACCTTATAGTTCAACTGTCTTGGCTTGTGTATCAAATGATGGAAAAGTTACTGTTTTTGATTTAAATGTGAACAAGTATAGATCAATTTGTAGCCAAGCTATTGTTAGTAAAAAAAAAAGTAAATTAACAAGGCTTGCCTTTAATACCAAGCTTCCCTTCATCATAGTTGGTGATGACAAGTAAATTATATTTAAAAATACAAGAGCATAAACTTATTGCATATTGGTAAAAAACATTTATAAAATTTTCTTATTGACAGGGGTACTATAAATACATTGAAATTATCACCAAATCTTAGATTGAAAATAAAGCCAACAAAGAAGCAACTCCATTTAACAGATGCAGAATTAGAGTGTATGAAATTAGAAAAATTATTAAGTTTCATACGCGAGCCACCCATATTAATACCACCAAAAGATGTTAAATTAGAATGAGAATATTATTATTTGTTGAAGTTTGAATATAGATAAATATAGACAACCATATCTGCAGGATAAATTTGTTATTCACAACATATAGATATTTGTGAGTAGTAGCCAAAGGTATTGTAATAACATACTATTGCACTAATTATTAAATTTTATAACTTTATTTTATATATTTTTGTTGTAAGCTATCCACACAAAAGAAGAAGAATATTATAAATCCTTTAAAAAAATATTGAGAAAATCAAATAAAAGTTATAAATTAATAATGGTAAATATACAAAATATTTTCTATAACATTATGCACATATATCATTACCATGTACAAACAAATACCTTGTAAAAGAAAGACTTTAAAAGAAAGACTGATTTCAAATGTCTATGGAATTATGAGACTGTGGATATCTTTGAAATGCAGATATACATATTTGGCATCAAAAGTATGTACTTTTATATTATCTTAACTTCTAGCGCAAACAATGCAATATAAATGGCTATTGCTCATTTTCAATTCTCACATGCCGACTTAAAATACAATTACATATTGATTATTACTTGTACATTATATTGAATCTTAAATTGAAATCCTTATTGTGAAAAATGTGTCACTTAAATAATTTGTACTTAATGATTACATTTTAAATTATACAAAAAAATAAATAGAAAGCGTGCAGATAATAACATAATTAACTAATTAATATCAATTCCCTGTATTACTAAATACTATATCGTTTAAGAGATCTTCCAAAATTACTTTTATTAATATGAATTATTCTAGAAAAGAAATTACATCAATATCATTCAGTGCAATAATAATGGGACTTAATTAAAAATGATCCTACTTGGAAGCTTTGAATTTTCTACTACTCCTTTAAAATATTTAAGCTCTAAAAAATCTCTAATGTTATTTGGACATGGAACTTGTCTACCTGCAAATTCAATGCTTGACATTGGATGAAGAAATTGTTCTGGAAAATCTTCATTTTTCATAAACCATGCGTCTTTAACCATAGATCCATTTTTTGAATAAAATGGGAGTAAGTTCACATGTAAATTATTGATTTTGGAATATTGTACTTTAAAAAATTCTCCTTCTGTTGCCTTTTCCCAAACAAAACCATGATTATCTACAGTAGGTTTAACTTTAGCTTTAACTAACCATGGAGATCTTTCTAAATCAAATCTATTTATCCCTATTTGTACTTCATGATCCCACGGTAAAATATCTCCATTTTTCATTGCACCTAATAATGATGTTCCTTCTAACCAGAAACGAATACCAACTTCGTCCAATTTATCAAATACATGATGAGCTACTTTTCTTAATCCAGCAAGACAACAAGGAGGTGTATATCGATTCTGATAAAAATACGATGGTATACCGTTTATAACCGATCCAAAACATCTAGAAGTTTCTCTCGAGCACCCGTACCATTCAACGAAATTGGAAGCCCGTGTAACTTTTTTAATTCCTAACTGATTAAACATTAATCGTTCACGACCTTGATGTAATTGTTCCAGCTTCCATTGAGTTTGTTGATTTCTATACAATGGCTTTCCCTCGTTGAATCGATGATGTTTTAGAATATGAATCTATTAATGTAAAAAGCTATCAAATTTTATTCCTACCATATCACTAATATAAAACAAATTCTGATACAAATGCACAAAGAACAAATTAAATTTATAATGTATAAAAAATGAATTTACACTTACCGGCTTAAATAATAAAACTATTCACATGAAAATCTAAAACTGTAATGATATAAACGCACACACATAAAAGGAAATAAACATTGAGAAAATATCACAAACAATATAGATATATTCTTATTGGAATAAATAAAAAGACAAAAATGAAAAAAATAAAAAATGGATAAATCAATGGATAGAAAAAATAAATCCAGATTCATCGACGTACGTTTAAAGTAATGCTAAATAATTAGCATTAAATATTAAGATATAACATTAGTTTCGTATAAAAGAAAGTAGTTACCTTTGAGCCAATAGCTGCCGTTTGTATGTACAATGCATCTGGAAAAGGCAATAGAAATGGATCGGAAAGTTTTCTTAATGTTTTAACTTCTAACATCGTTGCATGTTTTCCAACTACAAAATCACATTCCATGTCAGAAGAATGAGCAAATTGTAAGCTCCATTCTTTAATCTTCAAGTTCACAGTAAGACAAGATAAAGTAACTTTACCCACTGGTACAGTTACTATCCTGAATTCTGACATTTGCATAATGATATTCTATAAGAAAAAACATTAAAGGATTAATAATAAGTTCACTTCTACATTAACTTTGTTCGTTTATTAAACTATAAAAATCAGAGTTTTACCTGTAGAATTTGTTTTGTAGATATTTGACTAGCATCAGGTAGAAATAAGACGAACTTTGTGCGTATGTAGAACATAGGATTCCTTTCCTCATACGTTTTGTTAAAATCAGTTTGCAAGGTGATAAGTTTAACGTTCTGTAATGTTTCATTTTCAAAATGCAATTCCAAAGGAGGATATGGCAATTCATCGCATATTATTAAAATTGGAATGGTAGGAAAAGAATTCAAGACGGACTCCACGGTAGAGACTACGTCATTTTCAAAACTTTCAAATTGACGTATAATAATGGTTACGAGGCGAGACAAACGGCGATGCAATTTTTGAGGTGGATCATTCGTAACTGCTCCAGGTGTCAATAATCCTAACGTATTTTGTACAGCGAATAACCTCCATATTCTGTGCCAAATAATTATATTTCCCAATAACGCAAGTACGACCAATGTTCTTACGAAGCTAAGGCGCATTCTTATCGTAAAAAATATAAAGTCACATCGTATCTTTGATTTTTGACATACTTAATTTCTCACATTATATTATACTATCTCGCTCGGAAATTTCATTTCTTTACATGCATTGCCTCCATTATTTCAGATTATTTTGAAGATCACCGTTCGAATAGCGTTGGGTTGCGTCTGAACGATGACCAACATGAAAAATTACCTAACTAACTTCACATTCAAGTAAGTTGTTAATATTTGGACGTTGGTAACGTTCTACGGATTCATTTTGTGTTGTTTTTTGCGTAAAACGTCAAATCGGTGCGTGCCCGTTGGAATAATTTGAATAAACCGTTATTAACGGCGTGATAAATAATCGAGGAGTCATTTCAACGAATAATTCAGGCGTAACGGATAAATAGAATTGCCTTAATCATGCCATTACACAGATATACTCATGCTATTTTGTGTAGAATCCCTCTTTCCCTGCGAACGAGAGGGGAGGTCACGCTTGACGAGGCTAGAAAGCAACATTTAGCTTTAGCACAATTATTGCGAGAACTTGATATTGACGTGGTTGAAATGCCTCCAGACGAAAATTCACCTCTGTGCGTTTTCGTCGAGGACATCGCGGTTGTTTGTAATGGTATTGCACTGATCGCTCGACCAACCGAACCATCTCGTCTAAAAGAGGTATCGCCCTTGTTATCGAATTAACTTCTCATTTGACGAATGCATTTTTAAAGCCACTTAACTCGCGCCTTGCTCTCAATTGTCGTCCGACTTAATTTAAAGTAATGTTATTTATACATGCCATATATTGTACGCTGTAACGTTTCAATGATTTAAATTTGAAATTTTCTTTATATTATTTTACATTTTTAAATGAAACATTATTATGAACGTTAAAATTAACAATTAATTTGACGTTTTAAATTAATATTAAAATATATTTTATATTTTAGTTTTATATTAAAATAAAATTTTAATTAAATTGACGTTTTAATTTCAGATCGATACTATTAGAGCTGTATTAAAAAAGGAATTAGAAATACCTCTAATAGAAATTGCGGACAAGAACGCTCGTTTAGACGGAGGGGATGTATTATTTACAGGTAATAATTAACGTCAAATTTCTTGATAAAATTTCGTCAATATTTGTAATATAATTTATATTCTAGGAATAGTACTCTCAAAATATATTAATCATTTTGTTATAGGCCGTGAATTTTTTGTCGGCTTGTCACATTTTACAAACGAAGCAGGTGCACGAGCAGTTGCTGCAGCGTTTCCAGAATATCCTTGTGTACCTATAAAGGTAAGTCGATCAAATCGTGTCTCTTTTGAGAACATTTATGTATATATATATATATATATATTTCATGAAAGAATGCTTATTATTAATAATCTTTTAATATTGATATTGAAAAATAATTGGCTTGAGAGTGAAAGAAACGAATAATTTTCTTTCAGAAAATTGATAATGCGTCATCTTAAAGTTGTTCATATGCTACTAATACTCAATGGTGTACACGTCATTTATATTACAATACATTCATAATATTATTTATACTTAATTCACAGCACATTATCTAATTAAGCAATATGCAGTACATATCATGGAAACAGAATGTATCAATATTTGTAGAAAAGAAAATCATACTCATACAACATATTTTTCATTATTCATTTAAGGTGGGTGATGGTGGCGAAGAGGTGATAGTGGAGAGTCTTACCTCAGCCCCTCTTCAGGTTTGGGTGCACTAGTTTGACTCTCTTATGCATATTCCATTGAGAAAAAGTATTCACAAATTAGATAAATGATCGCACGTTTTTATATAAAAGATTTTTATTTAATAAATATTCTGTAAAAATGTAATACAGAATATTTAAGCGATGCTTTAAAATCAAAATTGACAATGCAAGTTTTAGCTTAGCATATTCGTGCACATGGAGTTCATAGCAAAGTTACTCACTCACCTTAGCACGCATTCCATTCTTTATCAACCTCAGTATTTTTTGCAGAAATAATATCATTGCTCATTGATGCATAAGTGCTTGAATCTTTGTAAATGAAACATTTATCAATGAACAGTAGCTACGACAAACACATGTACAGATTTTTCTTTTTTATACACTAATACATATAGTATAAGAATTCAGTTTGAAAACATATATATATATATATGTAATATTTCTGTCTTTTGATTTTTTAAGGTTGCAGAATCCAAACGCTTGAAATCATTAGTTACCATGGCTGGCCCTGATGTTATTTGTGTTGGCGCTGGCAAAGAATGTCAGGAAGTGTTAAAGGTAAGTTACATATATGTAATAATGTAATTTTTAATAGCTCAGTATTTCTCAGTAGTTTTATTGAGTGAATTGATTTGTCTAACAAAACATTTCTAACAAATATTTATTAATTATAATTATTTTTCTGTACAGAGGATTGAACGAGAAGCAACATACAGTTACCAGACTTTAACAGTACCTGAAGATGCTGCTGCAAATGTTCTCTATGTCAATGGAACTCTCATTCATCGATCAGAGGATGAAATCCCGCAGTCAAGCAAGGTTTTTATGGAAAAAGTAGAATTTTCAACTAGATCATTACCTATGTCTGAATTAGCAAAGGTCAGTTCTGGTTTATCCTCTTGTTGTTTATTAGTGCGCAGACCCAGACATATTCGCAGTATTTAAAAAAAAAAGAAACAAAAAAAAGAAAGAAAAAGAAAGTAAAAACAATCAGAGAAAATATTAATAACATGATATATAATCTCAGTGAAATGCCCTATATTTTAACAAGTAAAAAGAAACTTTCTTTAATGAGCTGAGCACGTATTAATTTTATTAAAGAAAGTTGATCTATCACCATAGCTTTTATATCATTTTGATATCTGGATGTATAAATTTAACAACTATAAAAAATTAATATAATATATTTAATTTTTAAATGTAAAGAAAGAGCTAATATATATACACACACATATATATATATATTGATGTGTTTAAAGTAAAAATACTAGTTTATATTCTTAATAGAATTATTTTGTATATTTTTTTGCACTTGCCATTGAGATATTTTTACTACTTTCTATTTTTCAATTTTATTACAGTATTTATACCATTATGTAAAATCTTGTTATATTGTAGCAGTATCATGACATTTACTCTTGTTATCTTAATTATTATCATTTTATATTTGTATTCTTTTTTTTTTCTTTTTTTACAAAATAGTTATATTCATTTTGCATTTAAATGATATAAAGGACAGTATTCTGCTAATAAATATTGCACAATGTTTTTATTATGCATAAGGGGTTAGAATAAAGACTCTTTTAATATTATAATATTCGAGCAAAATCAAACTTTTGCATTTGATATGAACTAGTATGTTATATTCGGACATTATGCAAAATATTTAGAACATTTATAAGACAAAATGACATCCTTTTTTTGACGATATTCTGACTCCCATAAATGCATTTACAACTAGTCGTTAAAACGTGTTCACAAATTATGCAATCAGAAACTCTATATACTTAGTAATAAAAGATATTCATGATATTATCAGCTGGATTTATATACACATCTTTTAAAATATACAAAGAGATACAGTACATATATTATCGTGTAGCTATGTTATTTGAAAATAAATTTCTTTGCAAATTCATTCAAAATATTTGAAATACGTTTTAAAATTTTTTAGCTGCTTTATATATATATATATATATATATATATATATATATATATATATATATATATATATAAGTATAATAATGATTAATTTATATATATATATATAATATATATAAAATTATATATATATTATAAAAATTTGGCAGATTAGATCTAATATAAAATCTACATTATATTTACAAAAAACGTATTATACAGTAGTACTGATGATTAAGACTTAAAAATTCATTAATATAATATAATTTAGGCTTCACAATAAAGGCACTGACCTTAAGGTCCTATACGCTAAAATTCATTCTGCTCTCTCTCATAGTATTATATCATTTTATATTTTACAAGATGGTTAACATCATACAATACGAAAATATCATAATTAATAATATACGAAACTATTGTCAATCTCCTTACTTTTTCTTTTTTATATATATATATATATAAGTGTAATAACATTAAGTATGACATTATGACTTGTATATTTTACCTTTTTTTTTTTTTTTACAATATCGTCCGTGCACAAGAAAAAGACAACAAAAATATAAAATTAATTTTTATCAGTGGCGTGCTTCCCATTCTTAAATGTTATGTAATGATATTATAATCATAAATAGTTTTTCAATATAAAAAAGCTTCGTATATTACCAATTGCTTTTACAACATACACAAATTTAATTACAAAATTTGAATAACATATTAAATAGATTTATCTTATTTCTACACTTTACTTATAATTATCCCTTTAAGAATAATGTTAAAATGTAGAAAACGAAAATGCAGAATTCTGAATTCCTTGTAAAAATCTAATCCTTCTATAAAATGATGATTCTTCGAGTGAATATGTAAAAAAAAAAAAAAAAGAAAAAAAGAAAGAAACAAAAAAGATCACAAAGTCAAATAATAAAAAGAATGAATGATAAATACATAAAACGAGATAATGATTTATTAAAATTATTATCTCTCATTCTTGTAAATCGTATTTAAATATATACATGCGTACTAAAAATAAAATTTTATCGATATAATTTATTTAGTATACCAGCATAAGAATCATTTTAAAAAAGAAAAAAAAAGAATATGATAACGATGTTATGTTTTTATCGGTATGCAAAACGAGATGTTCAATATTCTAAAATTAGACGTTTTCTTTCTATTCAATAGATTTCACTATGCAGTGACATACATGTGATAAGAAAAACTCTGCATTTAATATAATGCTATATCATGTTATACAATATCTCAATTGGTTTTTTTTTTATTTTTCCCTGGTGTTCTTTATTCTTTTCTTTTTTTTTTTTTTTATTTTTTTTTAATAATTCTATCTTACGTATTCAAGAATAGAAAGTTAAAACAGATGTATGATTTCCTCGAACAAGTAAAAATGGTGGCATGTCACGTGTAAGGGATTCAAGCCACGCCATATAAAGAGGTGCGGACACGGCACCTTTCCGTGGCATTGGCAATGTCCTATATACGAATAAATTGCGTAAATACAAAATATATATATATATATATATATATATATTTATTTATTTATTTATTTATTTATAATTTATGTTAGAATAGGAAAAGGAAAGTATGTTTACTTACATAACAATTAAATTCGCTTCCATTGAATTTTCAAGTAATAATTCTCGTAATCGGAGATGCCTATTTGTTTTTTCCTTCATCGCAATAAGTTCGGATTCTTTTATAATACCTAAAAAAGAAAAAAAAAAAAAGAAAAGAAAAAGAAAAATGCAGAAAAGAGACAATTCTTTAAATATAGTTACACAAACGTAACTTTAATTTTCGTGCAACGAAAAAGATCGAAGAGAAAAGAAAAAGAAAGTTAAGAAAATTAAATATTAATCAATAATAATAAAAAAAACAATACCATCGTCTGAATCTTTAGTATTATCGGATTGTTGAAAATCAGCGATCAATGAGTCGAAGAAATTTTTCGTACTGCTTTGAGCTGCTTTCGATACATCTGGTATTACCTTCAAAGCCGAATAATCTATCCGAAATTTCGACAATAGACTAGCCATACTGAAATAATTTTCGATTATATTTGTATAACAAGTATTCTTTTTTTTTTTTTTTTTTTTTTAATCGTATAGAAAAATAACAATGCAAGAGTCGTTCCGAGAGAATAATAATAAGAAGAAAAGAAACATACTTCCTTTGCTCATACTCGAGCTCAGAGTGTTTATTTGCAAGGGCAAAAACTCTTAATTTGCTATTTGACCAATTGCGTCTCGTACTGATAATATAAGGCAATAAAAGCGTTAAACCACCATCGTCGTATAACCACCACACATCTATCGTGCCCTTTTTTTGTTTCCTTTGGAATTTTGTAACGGCGTTAAATATCTCCTTAGCTATCGGAGATATATTTTGTTTATTTTCACGCTGCTGCTGCTGCTGTTGTTGTTGTTGTTGTTGTTGTTGTTGCTGTTGTTGTTCATTTGCGAGAGGATTTGGATATTCGTTGACTACTTTCGAACGTTTCGGAGCAGGACTTCCTGGTATCGAAATGTCCGAAGTACTACTGGCTAAAAGTAGGGAGAAAATAATTACATTATTATTATTATCATCATCGCCACATATCATGGAATATAATAGAATGCGTATTAATATTATTAAATACCTTGACTGAGTTGAGAGAAACTTTGATTTGTTGGTATAACCGCGGGTACAAATCTTTTTTGTTCCTCAACTTCTGTTATAACCCCGCTGCTATCCAATCCCTCTTGAATTCGTAAAAGAGCTACAGCTATGTGCATATCTAATGCTTTGCTATGGAAATGATACGATGATAATTTGTTTCTTTCTTTCTTTCTTTTTTTTTTTTTTTCCTATGTCCAAGTTACAAAAACAATACATTTCAATTTACTTACTGCATGATGTTAAAGTACATGTTCAAATTCTCTCGCGAACAGCACGCCCAGTCTTGTTTATAACCCATCAATAAAATATTAGGCCTCATTTTTCCCAAACCAGCGGCTTGTAAAAGAGAAGTGGTACCGTCTTGAAAATTGGCTCCATCGACCACAGAATAAAACGCTTTTATTTTATTCGCCCTGAACCACGAAGTACATTTCGCAATCATGTTATTTCGTGTTTTGTACGATATCGATGTCTAATAGATACAAATATATATATATATGTAAAGGATTAATCCCTCTTTTTATTAAAAAGAGCGCACGTGAATATATTTCTCTTCGTCAATAAATCGTCGCAATTTATTAATTGTCCATACCTCTATGATGTGTCCGCAAATAAATAAACTTTGATTCTTCGTAATATGATGTGCAAAATCTACCAACGATACTCTCGCAGATGGAGGCCCAGTAAGAACTAATAATTGGGGTTTGTAATTTTTAACGTGTTCCTCTACCCTATCTAATTGTTGAATCGCTGTCAAAGCATTGTTATACGACTGGGCTTGCGTGGTAGAGCCCCAATTTACGTCTACAAAACAACGAGTATTGAATTAATCGATAAAGTAGGAGGGTAATAAGAAGAAACGAAACACGTAAAAAAAAAAAAAAAGAAAAGAAAAGAAAAGAAAAGAAAAACAACATCAAAGTTAGCTGTATGCGAAGTGTGCATCAATTATTTATCGAATTTACCAGGCTTCCTATACGAGACTACCAAATAAAGCGCTAGAACTACGAACAAGGTAATCAAGGCTGTCCACCATGAGATCAAAAACATCACAGAAACGCATAGAACAGAACCGGCAAGACTGAGCCACATGTTGTAATACTGAAAATACATCAAGAAAATTGATTACAAATTATCGGTCGAAGGAAAATAATATTTCTTTTACAATAAGAAATTAACTCTTTCCAATCGAAATCGTTAAATCCGTATGGTGGGGGGGGGGGGGGATTACGGCGTTCGGACAACAATTGTTTAAAAATGTGTCGCCCGTTAAGTGCGGGCGCAAAAAAATATATTTTATGGCTATTACGACAGGAAAGAATTGAAATGCATAATATCTACCTTGAACGTTGGTCGCCAACCGATCGGTCTTGCTAGAGAAGCATGAAAAGTGCTGAAATTGATAAGAGTGTATGCGGCCAGGAAGAAATTCGATATCAGTGGAGCGATAACGTTTAACTCTCCTAGAAAAAAAAAAAAAAAAAAAAAGAAAAGAAAAAAAGGAAAGAGAGCGATCCTCAATAGCTAACGCATCGCCGTGATGAATATATTAATTATACGTTTCAATTAAGTATATATTTACCGATTAGGATAAAACCAACGGCAATGACAACAGTAAGAAAATATCCGCGAATAGGTTCCTTGTCTTTATCTCCGCTAAACCATCCTATTCCAGGATAAAGATTGTCAAGGCAAAGAGCTTGAAATACCTTTGGTGCGGATACCAATGAGGCTAAGGCACTTGATAGAGTTGCTGCGAAACAGCCAGCATAAATAAACGGACCAAAAGCGGATACTAATTCGATTACCTATAAAAATAATCGTCATTGTTGTACTCATATATATATATATATGTATTATATCCTTCTTATAAACGGACGGATCTCTTAATTATAAAGCAAACCTTAAAGCTATTGTGAGTTCCATAGCTACATCCGGGCGTACAATTGAATTTTGTATCGTACACGCTCCAAATGGTTTCGCTCCAATTCCCAGCAATGGTAACATTTTCTTCGGAAGTGTCATTTCTTACGTCGAGAAACGATTGCACGACGTAAGAATTATTAACGGTTGTTCTTAAGTCATTTATATCACCGGAAGCGTCTCGCATGACGCTACCTCCAACCATAATTGCCATAAGAATATACGATAGTGTCGTTAATAATATCGCAAGTAATGTTCCCTTCGGTATCGCCGATTGAGGATCCTATTGGAAAGAGAGTGACATAAAACGTACACAATTAAGGCGTTATTCTCAGATCCCCATAATCAACCAATATCGTAATGTTCGTATGAATGAGATGTACGCGTAAAAAAAAAAATAAAAATGAAAAAAAAAAGGAAAAAAAATAATGAAAGGATGACGTTGTATATAGACGAAAGGACTAAATCACCTTCAAGTCACCGGATATATTCGCACCTGCCAGGATACCTGTTGCTGCCGGAAAAAAGATAGCTAGGATTGAAAAGAAGTCGTGCTTCACGCCTTCGCTATACCTGTAGTCCGAATGCAAATTATCCATGAATAGATCGGCTGTAAACACGAATGATATAAAGGGATAAATTATCGAAACAAAGGAGACGGTGATTCGATGTTGGATTTAAATAATTTTTATACCGTTATATCCTATAAATCCTTGCGCCTTTTCCTCATCGTTTTTCGGCCCTATAAAGGTACCAATCATGAAATCAACGATAGCCGCAAGAAGTATGACCAGAAGACCGATCTGAGCCTTTGCTTCCCATTCCAAACCTATCATTACGATCAAGAGAAGGAGAATTATGGTCACGCAACCTATTAATGAAAAGGCCAACATCAAAACACTATTCCCGGATGGATCTATAATATATACATATATATATATATATATATATTTTTTTTTTTTTTGAAGATATTTCTCTGTCGAACCTATAATTCTAATGTCCGTACTGGCACAGTCCACCATGCACATTTGATAAGGTTCAAGACAACCAACCATACTCTCGCAGAATCCTACTACGTACATGGAACAGGCGACTGCGTTCGCTAAAGAAAATATTAATCCTATTGAACCACCGAACTCTGGTCCAAGCGAACGAGATATCATATAATAAGTTCCACCTATGATAGAAAAAATAAGTTGTGTAAATATCTAACGACATCGTATATATTTACGCACGATATATATGTGTATATATGTGCTATACGAATTTTCATACCTCCTTTAATAAGTCCGTTCGTACTAATCGCCGACATGGACAAAGATGTAATGGTCGTAACTACTGTAGTTGTAAGAATCAAGAGTATAGATTGTCCTGAAATTACAGAAAAATCATGTTTCATTATTTAGAGGAATTGTCGATCGATCACAAGGATCATTTTGTTTTATACATACATACATACATATATATATATATATATATATATATATATATATATATATATATATATATATTATATATTCACCTATGCCAGTATGAGCTACGACCCAAGAAAGTCGTAGAAAGAGCATGACCCCCCATATGTTTAGGAGACATCTCATTAAAACTCCCTGTATCCATCCAAATTTGATTCCGGACACCGGCAGCTTTACGTCCGTTATGGGCAGTGTATGTGAGCCGGATCTCTAAACGTACAAATATTTTTCTTTTTTTTTTCTTCCATATATATATGTAAATTCGTGTAAATCAACGAGATCGAATAAATTTCGATCAATTCGAAAAGATCATTTACATATATATACATATATATATCGTATAAAAAAGATCGTGTATGTTAACGTAATGATCATTGCAATGATTACATAAAGTCTATACGTTAAACGCATTAATGACTCACTTGAGCGAAAGTAATCGGCTGGCTTCGTTTTTGTTGCGATACGTGTAATTGATGAACGTGAGTTACAAGGTCAAAAATCGACAGGATTAACGCGCGATTACGTCAATTTACATTAACGGTAACAAGACCGTGGAGATCGTTAAATGATACGAACCTAGGAGATAGGATGAAAAAAAAATATCGATTTGATTGGGACAAAGAGAAAGAGAGGTGCATCGGATTCGATCGAATCTCTCTCTCTCTCTCTCTCTCTCTCTCGGTACGCAGACGTTACGCGTAAATTGAGATTTAGAGGTGGTTATCGACATTGAAGGTGATTCGTCTAGAGGAAGGGTCGTCCGCGAGTAGCCCAATGAAGACTAACGATTTACGTAACGACGACTCGCATATCGTAGATATACGCCATACGACGCCCAACATCGGAATGCTCTTTACAAAACGAAATTCAAAGATGTTCCCGTTCGTTACAACAAATACGACAAACGCACACGTTGAGAGATATATCTAACGCCTTTGATCCTCAATTATTACCACGAAGTTTCGCCTCGGGAAGAAGCCCCGAACGAATTAGGGACATATCCAATAACGGAAGGAGAAAATCAAACAATCGGATTGCTTTCTCAATGTCATAACAGATATATATATATATATATATATATATATATATATATATATATATATATATATATATATAGAGAGAGAGAGAGAGAGAGAGAGAGAGAGAGAGAGAAGAGAAAAGGAAAAAAAACATAACGAAGGAAGAAAATATTGAAAATCGATTGTGTATATTTACAAACGCGTAATTCTATCGATAGTCTGGGAATCGACGCGGGGAGGAGGGAGGTAGTCCATAGAGACTCTTAAAAGATGTACGCTCGTTTCGTCCAATTATTTCCCGTTATATCCACGAATATTCTTGCCTTGGACTCTACTATAATTGCGAAATTATTCTTGCACACCTCCGCAGATCCAATCCCGTGACACTTTGCCCTCTACAAATATACGGTCAATGCATTTGTGTTTCTTTCTTTTTCCTCTTTTTCTTCTTCTTCTTTTTTTTTTTTTAACTTTATTGGTTTTTCTTTTTTTTTCCTTCTTTTCTTTCATTCTCTCTCTCTCTTTCTTTTTTTTTTTATTACGCGTTCCAAAGCGACATAGAGGAAGAGCGCGCCGTCGATAATCTTGATTTTTGATCGTGTCAATGCTACGCGCGTTACGTCACGATGCGTTACGCGCTTAGACATTTCGTGACATGTGCCGCGATAGTGAAATAATAACGAACGCTTAACCCTCGCAACATAATGTATTCGAAGCACGCGATTTCCTATATTAAGTCCTATGTAGGTATGCACTATGCCTGACAATTCGGATCAACGACTGGTGTGTTTCTATTTTCTGAATCATTGCCACTACGTGGTGATACACGACAGAGAGAGAGAGAGAGAGAGAGAGAGAGAGAGAGAGAGAGAGAGAGAGAGAGAGAGAGAGAGAGAGAGAGAGAGACCCGTAATTATTTCTCGTTGCTTTATTCTAACACTACGAGTGCATTTCATTCAAAGGCAAGATATCTCTTTTACTTCGCGTATAAGGAATATAGAATTGTTAAGAAAAAAAAAAAAAAAAAAAAAAAAGAGAAAGAAAAAAAAATCCACGATGACTCAGGCCTGATAATAATCGTCCGTTGCGATGATTACTTTGTGCACATATTACGTTGGCCTTCCTTATGGATCTCGTTTAAACATTTAACAACGCCGCCGTTAGAAGGGACATTCGGCGAAGACGCCGTTAAAAGGAAGCTGATTTTTTTTTTTTTTTTTTTTTCGAAAGAAACTTCTCACACGAATATGAGAATCCTCCCCCTTCTCCTTATCCCTCGTACGTTTTATTCGTTGAATCGTTTCGTTCGATCGACGATATTTCGTTTCGCTTAGACACGCTTTCTCGATAATCAATCTCTTCAAGCTAATTATACGTACGTATGTTTGCGTATTTAATTAAAAAAAAAAAAAAAAAAAAAAAGAAAAAAGAAAAAAGAAAAACTCGTAATATATTCCGAGCGTCTCGTGAAAAATTTATTCCGAGATAATCTTGCAGTCTGCCGACTGCAATCGGAAATTATCGTCTTTATTATATCGCCGGAATAATAATAATAATAATAATAATAATAATAATAATAATAAAAAAATCCTCATCCGCGTTGATCGTTTTTATTTCTCATCGTAAACACAATATCTTTGACGTATCTTCGAACATCTCGCATATTTCGCGCGTTTCCCGTTTCCCCGCCTTTCATAGAGGAGAAATATCTTCGCGTTCTCCTTTCATGCCCGAGCATATATATCAAAGGGAATATCTCATCCGGCGAGACAGAAATATGGACGTTAAGATAGAATAGGAGGGGCATACGAGAGATAAATGTAACAAAAACGAATCCGTTTGGAAATTGAGCGATTTGGATTCGTTTCGATCGGAATCGAAATATATTCGATTATTCGATAATGGAAGATCGGAAGATTTTAACTTCCGCGTTTTAGATTTGATCTCTTATCGTTCGTTCGTGGCGTTAATAACGGACCGCATTGGCCGATCTCTTCGAATACTTCGTCGTAGTTTCCAGATGATGCTTTAATTGACCGACAGAACGTGAGGGTCTTCGTTTTGACCCAACGACGTTTACGGCGAGGTTCTCTCATAGACAGAAAAAAAAAAAAAAAGAAAGAAATGTGTCACGCTTACGTGACACATAGTACGCCGATATCCTTCTCCGCAATCGAACGAGTTTCTTTTTATATCGTGATATGCATCGGTATGCGAGACGAGTAACTCTATCGACTTTCTAACTTAACTTATTAGACGATTTCTCTAATAGAAAAAAAATATCAGATAGTCTTTCTATATATATGTATCTACGAGTAGAGAGACTATCTGATATTATCTATCCATTCATTCATGTGTACATATATATATATAAATAGATAGATATCTATCTATGTATATAGATATATATACACATATATACACATGCACGCGCAACTTTAAAGAAAGAAAATATTTTTAAGAAAGTATTTACACACACAGGTATGTTGTCGGAGACCATAATTTCTGCAGGTATGCGCGTTTTCTACATTCTAAACTCGAGCGTGCAATATGAGCTTGTAAAATATTCGTCGATTCTTGCAACTTTGGAAAACATCGAGTCGTTTTAACGCTCGTCTCTAATGAAATTCTTTAGAGGAACGTTTATAAACGTTTACGATACATTCAATATCGAATAAATGATATTCTTTAACGATTATCGTTCCACTTCGCTATACCAAATCGGATTATATTTCAGAAGTATTCGAGAAGATCGAGGAACGGTATTGAAAGGATTAACGTCGGACGATGTTTATATCAATTATTTCCTTATGGAAAATAAACGCAAAGTACCTATGTAATGCGCTATGTTAAATCCTTACGGATATTTAAACGTAGACGTTCGCGGAAAAGCGACGATAAAATTTAAGAGGCTTTAAAAAATTATTTACCTTTCATGCCTGAACGTCGTTTGTTCAAGTAACGAAAGCCAATTTTAGAAGCTTCTAATCTATGATATTACTATATATATATACACACACACACACGCATATATACACTTTGAAATATGAATATTTCCTTGATGGAAATATTAATATTTAATAATTGGCATTCCTAAGAAATGTTGATAAAATATAGAAGGGGCCATTCGTTCACGCCTATAACGAAGGAAGAAACGTTGGCCGGAGGGATATTATAGAAGGGGAGGAAAAGTAAATATATAAAACAAAATAAATAAATAAAATAAAAGGAGGGAAAAAAAGAGGGGTTTCGTCTCGCGTTACCTTGTTAAGAAGGGTAGGATTGTGGAGTTCATCGAGCGAGGGTCTGTGGGCAGCCTGAATACTCATAATATTCCTATAATTGTCGAGCCTGGGTAAAGCTTCCCTCGTCATGTGTCTAAGTGATTTTTTCGTTTCCTGTTCGCCTAAGAGACTGGTGCGACCTTCGACGCTATCAACTCGATTCACGTGGAATCTCGTTCTCCTAAGAGGATTCAACTCCACCGTCTCGGAATCCGTGTCCCCGTTTATACCGTTTTCGTGCGCCATTTTTCTTTTATTTTCCTTCTTCTTCTTTAACGTCTTCTTCCTTTTAGAATTTTCTCAGAAAATTCCTTTACGAAACTTCTTCCACGTAGAGCTCGCTTTTTTATTTATTATGGAATCTTCGCCGATCGCCGGATCCTCTTCTTCGAATTCCTGCCGACAAGAATGATCCTTTTTAATTCCACCGTCCGATTCATGAAAATATAGAAATATAATTATGAAATCAAAGTAAAAAAAAAAAAAAAAGAAAAAAAGAAAAAAAAAGAGAGAACAAAGAAAAAAAATCCAAGTAACAGGTGCAATTCTTTTTCTACGAAGTTGCGATCGATCGATCGATCCATCGATCGGCGGCCGATCGTCGCGTGCCCTTGGCCGGTGATCACAATTAGTTAACGAGTACCGCATGACTTATACTAGACAATTATGAAATTACACTTGTTTATTTCCGAGCGCATACATAATTACCGTCTCCTAGCACGTTAATGCGCGGAGTCATTTAATCATCGTATTAATTCTGCTGCCGCCCTCCTCCACACACGCCCCCACCCCCAACCCCAAACTCCCCTCCTCGTAGCACAATCCACCGTTTCCACGCGAGTGAGAACGCTTCGCCTTCTTCGTCTTATTATTTTAAGTCTTTTACTCTCGACACCGGTTTAATTAAACGACCAACTTGATGAAACGTGTAATACGCACGTGTTGACGCTTTATACATGAATATCTAACGACGAGATGATATATATATATACATCGTTAAAACTCGACGATATTCGTCCATATTCGAACGACGATAATCGATTTAATATGTACATTCGATACGCGATATCTCGAGACTCGCTTGAAATTAAAATTATGTCTTCACGCTTAACATTATGACTCCTCGTGTGTATGTATGTATGTATGCTTATATAAAAAAAAGAATACATCGAAATATCAACATGAAAGAAAATCTTCATGAGATTTGAAAAGAAAAAGAGCGGGTATGTTTAAATGAAGGACGTATGAATCGATGGAATTTTATAATAAATACTTTGTATAGTTAATTAAATAATACACCGTACATACAGTAAGAACAAGTATACATACACACACACATATATATATATATATATATATATATATATATGTACATACATTGTAATGACGACAATCGATTTAATTAGATCAAACAAGACGTTTTCTTCTATTTGCATTTCTCTTGTCGCCAATTCATTAACCATTTGTATACTTTTAATAGCGACCTCGAGATGTACGGTGACAGTTTAACGTATTCAAGGACGAACGAAATTGCTTTCTTTTACACATCTCAATTCGTACGTACACACATACACGCGCGCGCACACACACATATATATATATATATATACCTCGAAAATGTAAATGCATTCTTACAAAGCAGACACCATCTTAGACGACGACGATAACGAACTAATCGATTTTAATAGCCGAATGAATCGTATATCGAAAGAAAAATCGCAAGGAATAAAGGATCGTTTTCAATGTGAAAATGTCGTTAACCTAGAATACGATTTAAATGGGCACGCATGCTCGAACCACACAACGACGACGATGACAACCATACCAGCAAAACTTTTCTAACGTCTAAGAAATAGAGGCGTTCGAACGAGAGAGAGAGAGAGAGAGAGAGAGAGAGAGAGAGAGAGAGAGAGAGAGAGAGAGAGAGAGAGAGAGAGAGAGAGAGAGAGATTAATCGTAAGTTGCAAAAAGAATCGTGTACATGATCACGGCTTGACGCCGCCGAATACGTAATAATAATAATAATAATATGATCGCTCGATCGTAGGAAAATGAAACGCGCTGGAATCGAATGGAGGATTAATTTTTTTTCGATCATTTGAAAATACGAACGGTGACTGCCGATGAAAGATGCCGGGGCCGGAACCGGGGAGTAGGGCAAAGAAAGAAAGAGAGAGAGAGAGAGAAAGAGACAAAAAAGAGGGGAGAAAAAAGAAGAAAGAAAAAAAAAGAAGAAAATAATACGAAGAGGCTGGCTGCCTTTTGGTGTCTCCCATAACGAATCGCTTCGATGAAAAATAGTTCCTTCGTTCAGGTAAGAGGTATTAGAAGATATTCGTTGGAAAAAGGAGTCGCACCTTTCTCCCCCTCATAATCGGGCCGATGAAAAAAAAAGAGAAGAAGAAGAAAAGAAAGAGGAGGAGGAAGAACTCGGAAAAATTCGTGCTTCGGGATAACGTCCCTCTTCTAACGGTGCCAATTCTTCGCCATTGCGTGCTGCAATGTATCACTGAAAATCATATGGCAAAGGGTTGGATTTTAAAAAAAAAGGATGATGATGAAGAAGAAGAAGCAGAAGAAAAGGAAGAAAACAGGGGGGAAAAGGGAGAAAAACGTTACCGCGCTCTGGCGACATTTTTACGAAAGAACCTTCGAACGAATCGGTCTTATACATCGGCAACGAGAGAGAGAGAGAGAGAGAGAGAGAGAGCCTAAACGAATCTCTGGTTTGATCGAAGAATAAGATCGCTTCCTATTATTTCCGGCAATATTATTTTTCGTATCCAATCTTTTCTATATATATATATATATATATATATATATATATATATATATATATATATATATATATATAGAAATAATGTAATATGTGCGTCTTGCCTATCGATAATACGATCAACGGAATATACGGTATACTACCCTTGCGTATAACCTAACGAAACGAATTTAATCCCCCCCCCCATTTTCGTCTTCTTTTCGTACCTTTCTGTTCCAGATTGTATAGATCCGATGAGTCTACGATGAGTTCCGTTATAAATATCGACACGATCACGTCTCTTTCTCTCTATCTCTTTCTTCATACACGTGCGATTACTCGTATTATTGGACGTACACACACGCGTACTAGCGGTCACCGGGTGCCGGGTGTAACGGACGCTTTTCTTGGCTGCGCAATTCGAGAAGCTCCCTCCGTGCGTTTTAACGACGCGACAGCTCGACTGTCACTGACAACCTCTAGGGAGAAGAGGAGTAAGCGGTTACCCTCTCTCCACCAAGTATACTGCTACCACCACCACCATCACCACATTACCACTACCACCCCCTACCATTCGGTTACTCTTTGTTACTCCGACTGCTGCTCCTATGTGCCCTACTACTTCCAGTCATAAATATCACGCCGAGAGTTAAAACGAATCTCCATTGGAGCTTTCGTTCGGTATCGAACAACGTCAATATTTTTTTTTTTTTTTTTTTTTAATTACATCATATTATTCATGTTCAAAGAATAATGTAGGCGATCAAAGAGACATAAGTAATTTTTGTTTTGTTTTTGTTTTAATAAAAACGTACAATAAACAAACTTATGATATTTCGTGTGCGAGTTCTTTTTTTTAATTCCTTCAAAATGCATCAAGTATTGTATCATATATATTCAATATCTATATATATGTATATCTTGCAATCTCCTTACCATTAATTAACTATATTTCTCGATGGGATAATTTAAACGAATAACAATAAATAACGGAAGTATGGTCCTTTAAGAAAACATTTACCTAGTGTATACGTCCAATTTTAATATAATCCTATTAGTAATTGTTAACGAACAATTTAAATTAAGATGATAACCTTTGAAAGTTTATGACGAAGAAGAAGACCTTCGTATTGGTGAATGTGAGAGCGAGTTTTTTTTTATTACAAAGTTCTTAATTATCGCTGAAACTATTAAATACAAGTTCGATCGCAGCTTGTACATTCCCATTCGTTAGTATCAACGCTTGGACATTGGTATTATCGTCTTGTAGACCCATTTCGTGCATTTGCGCCAATTGTCTTTGTAGATCTGTAGATTCTGGAAGAGTTGGATGTAACATGGGAGACAACGAAGTTGGTGCCGTCGGAGCTGTTGGAGCTGCTGGGGCAGTTGAAGCAGGGGTCGTCGCAAATGCTTGTTGCATAGCCTGTGTGAACATCTCGGTAGTTATAACACCTGAATTTGTACTACTAGCCGACGTAGAAGATGGGGAGTTTGATAATGGAAAAGCACGACTTCCCGCCCTTGATAGAGCTGCCGCAAGTCGTGCCGTAGTAATAGTGTTCGACGAATTGGCGGACAAATTCGATGGTTGAGTGGAGTCCGACGATTGCGAAGAATCACCAGCCATTTCTTCGTCGTCGCTCAAATTGTCTAGACTGTAAGAGTAAGCGGTGGGTGGTGTATTCAACATGGAGGAATTAGAACCGGCAGTAGCATTGTTATGGGCTTCCTCGTGTACGGCAGCGGCTAAATTTTGTGCGGCTTCTACAAGTACCGGATGTAATTCCGCAATTCTGTAATATAGTTAAATAATTTTAAATGCTATCTAATTTTAGTCAAGATTTATTGATAAATGTAAAGACTTATCGATAAAAATCTTGCCTTTTAATAGTATCTATATCCGTAAAATGGCCCATTAGATCTGGATCCTGTAACATAGCAATTGCAACAGAGTCCTCGTGCAATCCAAGAGACGATGAAATGATGTTATCTATAACTTCTGGTCTTTTACTTAAACGCTGAAATACATTATGCACAAGAGTCTTTACTTTGCTTATATGTATTTAATTAAAAGTATATTATATCATCGATAATTACGTGTAAAGCGCTTCTAAATGCAGGATTTTCGATAAAAGATTTAAACGTAGAAGCCAGCTGTAGGATACTTTCTTCTGATATATATTTTATCGGTACTGGAGGTTCTACTTCCTTTTTCATTAAAACATGTACCATTGAGCCGCTTTTAAGTCCACAAGCTTCTAGAGTTATGTCATCTTCCAGGATACATCCACAATATATAAGTTCTGTTTAATAAGACGTTATTAAATAATAAACGTTTGAAAGATATTAAATTCAATAATAAAGATAGGTTAGAACAATGAATTTTCTAAATTAAAAATAAATTAATTTTCTCACCGAATGACTCCTTAGATAAATTAACTTTCGCCGCAGTCTTGTATCTCAGGTCTTCTACTCTGTTTTTTAAATTAATATCCCGTAATTTGATAGTTGTTAAATTTTGTGAGTTCGATCGTATGCCCAGTACTAATTCTGAACTCATAACGATTTATTGAGAATAAATCTTTAAACAATTTAAACGAATAAAACAATATCTTCTGGCACGCACTGGCTAATGGTACGGAATAAAGTAAATAATAATTCTATATACTACACTATTTTTCCTTTGTTTGCAATAACACGCATCATTGACTGAATAGGCAAAATGGCAGTTGACAAATTTTTTCGTTGTGTATGTATTGCATAGATGGCGACTCATTACAATGCTACAAAAAATTATCTATAAATCTGTTCAAAATAGTATGGACTTTAAATGCATTATTATCAACGTTGAAAGAAAATTGCGATCTTTACAAAGCAATACAGTTGAATATCATTCGATGAAATAATAGGTGAATTTGTATATATATTTTCTCGAACGATTTTAATAATTTAAATACTTTTTAGTAAAATTTTTTTTCACCTATCTACGATTTGTATGAGTGCAAAAAGAAGGAGAGCTCAAAATAAATATTTTAACAAATGCAATCTGATATTTGAAATTATTTTATACTCGTTAGATTGAATTGTTTCCGTGTAAATATATATGTGTGCATATATTTGATCGAGCCCCTGGCATGTGTTTGCGAATGAAATTGTTCGTTACAGATTAGAACTTGATTCCAAGGCTTATATTTGTGTTTCCACTCTGATTTTTATATAAATTCTAATACAGTCATAATCAGCAAGCGCGCAACAAATAATGTCGACGATGGAGGGTTCACTCAGTAAATGGACAAATGTTGTTAATGGATGGCAATATCGGTGGTTTGTTTTAGATGACAATGCTGGCTTATTGTCATATTATACCGTGAGTATCGTGTAAAATTTACGTAAAATATGCGAAATCTACTAGTATCCTTTACAGGTTACGCCCTTCGTTACAAATTCGCGGGCTTTATAAATTGTTTAGTTAAAATTTTATTAAATTGCTTTAATTTTTACATTACATAAATCGAAAAATTTGAGAAAATTCAAATTTTGTATAATTAAGATGGAATAATAATCTATGTTTACATTAGGAACGTATTTTTAATAAATAATTGATATTATTCTACCTAAATAAGAAACATTAACAATACTAAGATATAAACACATTTTATTTTCAGAGTAAAGAGAAAATGATGCGTGGTGCTCGTAGAGGATGTGTACGATTAAGAGGTGCAATTATAGGTATTGACGATGAGGACGATAGTACATTTACAATAACTACATCGTCTTACAAAGACGATCCAAAAACTTTTCATTTCCAAACGCGCAACGGCGAGGAACGTGAACGTTGGGTCCGTGCTCTAGAAGATACGATACTGCGTCACTCGCATGCGGTACGACTACAAAGATATCATTTTATTTTTTTTCTTTATAATATATTATTTCATACAGATATGTAGAAAAATTATGTATGGAATTTAGCGATGGGATCCAAAAAAATCACCACCCAAACAAGATTTCAATCGTAAAGTGGCAGAAGCGGATGCTTATCTCCAACTGTTAATTGATCAAATAAAATTAATTGAAACAAAACAGGAAAGTATAGAGACGGAAAATGAAGAAAAGCAAGAAAATTATGCAGCAGTTTTGACACAAGCAAATGCAATGCTGAATTCTGTTAAGCATACCATAGTCCAATTACAAATTGCAAAGGTATTATGGATATTATATATTTCATTCTTTTCAATCAAACTTATCATTCTCCTGTGAATAATTCCAGAACACGGCTATACCTGTCAATGGTATATATAGAGGACCTTCCACCGATACAATGAATTCTACACCACCTATAAATCATGGTATTCATTTGATTATTTTCATTTAAACCTATTGTAATTTTTCGAATATTGATTTATGAAATATTTATAGTTGCAGTTACAGAACCAGAATCAACGGTGCAAACTGGCATCGAATTGGGTTCAGAATGTACAGAATCAAGAATACCCACTTTACCCAATGGTTGATATTCCAATTTCTTTGTATTTAAAAATATTACATTTATAGAAATTATCAACTGTACTTTATTATGTTTTAGTTGTTGATAATAGAGATCTTCCAGTACCTCAGTTTTCATATTCCTCATCGGATGAAGATGAAGATTATTATGATGCTGCCGATGAATTGTCACCTCCTTTGACAGCACAAAATCATATCTCTCTGTAAGTATACTTATTTCATATTTCTATTAAAGATTGGTGATGAATTTAATTGGATGAAATATTAACAAATATTAACATCATATTAACATCGTATTAACAAATTAATATATGGATATGTATATAAATTATTTAATATTATACTGTATTAACACACTGTGTAGTAGACGACGTGAAAGTGATCGTTTTCAATCGATTGGAGAAATTGCTGGAGATATGCGTAAACAATCTCCATTACCGCCTATAAAGGGAGATGGTTCTGTAGACTATGATGGTAAGTACCTATTAACTATTATTTTCTTTCTACAATATAATAATAATAAAAAGAAGCACGGAAATTAAACGGAATTTACAATAGCTGTGAAGCACTTTAATCATGTAATAAAATGATAAGTTATAAATATTTTTTTCATTTGTTGTGTGTATATATTTTTATTAAATATTTTACTATCAATTTTATATATATATATATATATATATATATATATATATAAATATATATTATAAAAATCAAAGAAGTAGAATAGTAAACATTTCTTTTTTTTTTTTTTCCGAAACTCTTACCAAATTTGTAATGAATATAATATCCGCTAGAATGTGCTTTAAATGTCGATAACAAAAATTTATCGGAATTGGCATTACCGGTCGCTGTAATTATTGATTAGATAGTATGTCACATAATATGTGAAACACTTGTGTTGTGTGAATTTTCGACAGTCGATTTTCTTTGAGAAATTTAATAATTAATTTTAGAAAGAACAATTGAATCTATATTGGAATATTACAAAACATGATAACAAACTATCACACAGAGTTATATAAAAGTTTTGTTGATGTTTGTTCAATATATGATCAAATTATTGTACAACAAAGTATTTTGCATCAACTATAGCTGATTTTGACAGAAGTGAGAGTTTTTAGGAATGGATACTAGTTGGTATAATCTACAAAAACAATATGTTGAATATAGATATAAATAGTAAGTTATGCATTCATCTTTCAAAATGCAAGGTTAAGTTGATAATGAATATTAAAAAAATATAAATCCAATCATTAACTTATTTTCAAAATAATAAGAAAAAAATATATATTAATGTATAAATATTACAATCGTGTTATTATTTTTTTTTTTTATGATAAAATGTGTATATCTACAGCCTTGTACGAGGAAGAGAGCGACACAGAAAGTTAGTATCTACAAATTTGTTAACGTATACTTATTGGTTAACACTTTTTTTAAACTAAAATTGTCACTTTTCATTTTAGTGGATTCCATGGAAAGCCATGGATCAGTTGTGACACATCTTCTGTCACAAGTAAAAATCGGTATGGATTTAACCAAAGTTGCATTGCCTACCTTTATTTTGGAACGTAGATCGCTTCTTGAAATGTATGCAGATTATTTTACTCATCCAGATCAATTTGTAAGGTAAATATGATTTTCCAGAAGATTAATATTATAAAGGTATTTATAAAAGAAAGTGATATTAAGTTATATATAAAAATTATAGCATTGCAGATATGCCTACACCTAGAGAAAGAATGGTACAAGTAGTACGCTGGTATTTATGCAGTTTTCATGCTGGCCGTAGATCTGGCGTAGCTAAGAAACCATACAATCCTATATTGGGTGAAATTTTTCGATGTCATTGGAATCTTGCTAATGAAAATTGTACAGATGATGTAAATATTGATACGAAGAATGTAACAGAAGGGCCGGTTCCATGGTGCAAAGAAAATCAACTGTCATTCATCGCTGAACAAGTTTCTCATCATCCTCCAGGTATATACATTGTATGATTTATAAATAATTTACAGTCGTACTTATATTTTTTATACGTTGCAGTGAGTGCTTTTTACGCAGAACATTATGCAAAAAAAATAAGTTTTTCCGCCCACGTTTGGACAAAGAGCAAATTTTTGGGACTCAGTATAGGAGTGCATAATATTGGAAAGGGTTGGGTAAATGTACTAGAACATGGTGAAGAGTATGTTTTAACTTTTCCAAATGGTTATGGCAGATCAATTCTTACTGTTCCCTGGATAGAATTAGGAGGAGTAGCTACTATAAGTTGTGCACAAACTGGGTATCACGCAACAGTAGAATTTTTAACAAAACCTTTTTATGGTGGAAAACGTAATAGAATTACTTGTCATGTTACTCAACCGGCGGATAAAAAACCATTTCTTGTTATAAACGGAGAATGGAATGGTGCTATGGAAGCGAAATGGGTCGATGGAGTAAGTATAGAAAATATTTTACGTGCTTTTTGTCTAATCATATATATATATATATATATATATATATATATATATATATATATGTATGTATGTATTTATTTATTTATTATAATTATGTCGTTTTTATTATTTTAGCGAGTTGAAACGTTTGATGTAAGAGAACTTCCAATAGAAAAAAAGTTAGTTAAACCAATATGCGAGCAAGAAGAATATGAATCAAGAAAAGTGTGGCGAGAAGTGACAATGGGTTTACGTATTAATGATATGGATAAGGCCACAGCTGCGAAATACGCAATTGAACAAAAACAACGAGATGAAGCCCGTCAACGCAAAGAAAATAATGAAACATGGCAGACAAAAGTAACTTTAATATACTTCTATATCTTGAAGAATTATTATTTACTTTGTGATACCATTTATAAAATGTTCACTTTTTTTATTCTATAGCTGTTTAAAGAGATCAAAGACAATGGTTGGGCTTATACTGCACCACTATCTGAAAGATTGCATGTTTTTCACAATGAAACAAGTGCAACGTAGATGGTACATGATGCTTTATTACAAAATGAAAATGTAAGTATTGCAGTATAGTATGATGTTTGTGGCCTAACTCTTTAAAAGGCACCTACCTTATTTAGTGACATTAATGTCCAAAATATTATACATTTATGTTATCCAGAATTTATATAATTAGAACAAATAATTAAGACTATTACCTTATTTTAATTGACCTTATAATTTGGGTATATAAGCTTTTATTATACAAACAAAATAGAGGATGCAAGAAATTGAAATTATTTATATTAATTGTAATTAAATATTAGCCTTAAAGATTTATTTTTATAGAACTATCGATGATATGGATGCATACAGTACACCTCAGTGCTTATACTGTATAATGTACGTAATTAAAAAAAGAATGTAAGAATAATTATAATACATAGGCTATAACTTATTTGCGAATAAGGTTTCATTTATATCTAAAGTTACATATGTATAATTTTAAACAGTCTAAAATAATCGATAAAATAATATATGCTTTTGCTGTTTTGAAAATTCCTTTTTAAATTTAAATAATTCACATTAAAACAATTAACCAAAGATTATTAAATTTCCAAGATTATTGTAAATGATTATCTTTAATGCATATGAGTCTTAAAATTTGCATGTTTATTATATATTTTATATCACTGTCTATTAATGGTACAACAGCAGTTGTAAAATGATATTGATACAATGAATACTTAAGAAAGATCATATGATTAATCATTTTCGTAAAAATTTATACGAAACATTGTTTTCATAAAAGTTTTTTAATTATAAACTGTATAATTCACAAATTCTTCTATAACTTATACTTGTATGTTGGTTGCATCAAATACATAAAAAATGTTAACGATAAGAAAAAGTAGCAAATCGAAATGTATGTTTCTCTTTTATGCTATGGAGATAGTTTTATTAGCATTTTCAATATTATTTTTCTTGATGTTCGTAAAATTATACATATATACATATGTAAATCAATAGAAGTTAATAAGATAAAATTACGTACATGCACTTTAATTATATGTATACATTAATGTTATACATATTTTTTTTTCTGTCCTTTTATATTTTCTTGCATCACATTTAATTTGATAAATAATAGGCACTTCAAGAAGTAATAAAAATTATAAAAGTATATAATTTACGTTTAATTTTTTAAAGCTGCTATATCTAAAGCAGCGATAATACTTTTAAATAAAATTGGAATATAGTGCCAGAATATAGGAAATTAATACTGTACAATACAGCCTAGTAGCATAGTAGTGGAAATAAGTTAAGAAAACTGTAAATTGATGATTCAATAAAATGTTATTAATTTGTTCAAAAAAAAAAAAAAAAAAAGAGAGAAAAGAAAAAAAATATATATATGCGGTTGTTTATACTAAATCATGCATAACATGGTACATGAAATTTAAGAAAATAAGTCGTTTGAGAAATGATATATTTTCTCATATACATATTTTTTTTCTTTTTTTTCTTTTAACAATCAAAACAGTTAATCAGTTTATTCTAGATTTATATAAGCAACATAATAATCCTCAATGGTTTTATAATGTTTTGGAAATCGTTTTGTCGATGATAATAAGTAATCAAATCCAGCTTCAATCATAGATAAACTTACTTCATAATTCTTTCCATTAATACAATCTTCAGGTAAAATCATTTTGTCTGTTACATATTTGTACAATACTTTAGTAACAGAAGCTTCTTTTAGATTAATCTTGTCACTGTTACATTTTAAATCTCCTTCTATAAGTATACCTAACCCTACATCCATCGGTTTAATTACTATATAATGCGATTGTTTAGCCAATAAACATTCTAAAGTAATATCACCAAATGTATTATTATTAATGAAATTTTTAACAATTGTTATAAAATCATTGAGAGGATTAGATACTTCTTCGATAATTATTTTATTAGTCTCCAATTTATAATCAACGCAACAATCCCAAATCTTAAACGAACTACCCTTATCCTGAATTCCTACATTAGACAAACACCTGTTGCATAAAATGTCTTTTTTATTTTTTCTATAATTGTAAAAGATAGTGCTATTTATTATTGAAAAATATAAACCATAAAAAAGATCTAATTTATTTGGATGTAAAAGTGACATGAAATCTATGTCCTGTTTATGACAAAACCATTCAGATGGGTCGAAGTCGACGTCAGGAAGTGGTAAAACTCTTCGGAAATAAAGCTCGTTACAAAATACATTCTTACAGCACGTACACAATATCGTACATTTAGAATTTTCAATTATCTTTTTCTTATTTTCTAACATATTAAATTGTGCCTTTCTATCTGTAATAACCTCTCTTTGAAATGATCCAAATTCTGAATCCGACGGTCTAGTATTTAAACGAAAACACACCCATCTATCTATTACGCTCAAGGAGGACAATGATGTTGGTACAATTTTTATATTTGGCAATGTGATATATCTTACATTTTCTCCTATTGACAACATAATACTTGTTTCCAAGAGTTTAATTTGTACTTTATCTAAGGTTATGGAATTTTTCATAAATAGAAAAACTGTACAAGATCGAAGACGAGGTCTTAATTCTATTGTAATCAATTCCATATTTTATAAAATTACCGTCCTATTGATCTCGATACACTTTCTTAGGTTTCGTGGACTTCTTCACTACAATGTTAAAAAGGAAATAATATTTATACTCCGCAAGAACTTCCTCCATGCACGAAACATACCGTATACGATTTAGGCATACTACTTACATGAGTTCTCCACATGTATGTGAAAACACTTTCTAATCTGGTTTCGATTATAATGATCTTCACTTTTCTCTCTTTATATATAGGCTTTTATAATTTGTAAATACATCGAAGTAATAGAATTTTTGATTGGATAATAAACTTTCCATATAATTTTATTTCGAAAATCGTCAAACTAAAGGTAAATCAGAAATATGTTCACCAATCGGCGAACTTCTTTTGTCAGCCATCTTACGAGCGAATTATTTGAAAACTGACGAAAATGTTCAATGGAAAGATGTCTTGTTACACTTATATCCGCGTTTCTATTGGTTGTTTAGAATAAGAAATTTGTCGTCTGGAACGAATCATCGTAACGCCTCAAAGAGATAATTTTGAATATTAACATCATGGAGTTTGTAGCGCGACCGTTATGAATAGCGTATTGTTGAAAGATGCAGTGAAGTTATAAATGACGAATTGCAATCTTTTGATCGTTTCATTTTTAACATAATTTTATACGATTTAATCGTCGTTCTCTAATACAAATGATATATTCATTATGTAAATATATCAATACGGCAAAAGATCACCGTTTATTTATTTGAATGTGGTGATATATATCGCATTGTTATTCATGATAAAAGTTACGTTTTTTTTAAGTGGATCGTATCACGGTATGAACAGTGCACATGGATATCTGTAAGAAAAAGAAAAAAATATTGTTTCAAATGGAGAAGACATTTGATTTTGTTAAAATAACTATTTAAAACAAGTTTCAAATATAGTAAGTAGAGAATTATATACATACACACACATATATATATATATATTTATATATATATATATATATATATATTTTTTATCAATTGAATTAGAGAATCCTTTGTTAGATACTATAAATAGTTAGAGTAGATGATAATGATATTGTTTATAAGTACTATCCATAGAATACAAAGATGTTAGCGTCCAATGATAAGACAGATGAAAAATTTAAGTCACCATCAAATTTACAAAATGGAAATGAAAAGAGGATACATAGAGGCAAGTTAGAAACATTTGATAAAGAGACTAGTAAATTGAAACAGGAATTAGTAAATTTAAAAAATGAAGATTTGGTAGAAACGAAAAAAAGTTTAGGTAATTTTTGATAATATGCGTGCTTTCAACGTATCTGAAAGCATTTTGATTCTTTTTCCTTTATTTACTTTTTAAATGTGTATGTATATATACATTTGTGCTTATTTACATAACAGGCGATCAAATGGATTTTGAAAAATCTTCAAAGTTGGAAACTAAGCATTTGTCTAAACGTAGTTCGGAAGGACCTTTTCTTGAATTTAAATATTCTAAGCATCCATTATTGCAGTCCGATAAATATTCAAAGGAAAAAATGGAATTAGAAATGCAATTAGATTATAAGAAAAAGGAGATACAGGAGAAGCAAAAAAAAATTCTTGAACTTCAAGATAAGGTTCGAGAAATTGTCCAATTAGAATATCAATTGGAGGAAAAAGTAAAACGATTGGAAGCCTCTAATAAAGAAAGGGATAAACTAGAACGAGAATTAATTACAACAAGATCAGAATTAGCGGCAGTAAAGAGGACATTAGGTACATTTTTATGAATCATTAGTAGGTAGAATAATGGCAACATTGTCACTTTTACAAAGTTGCCATAATGTTTTGAATGCAAAAAAAGTTTATGTGTTTACCTTTACACGATATTTGTAATTGTGTTGTAGTATTTGTAGAATATTAAAATAAATTATATATTACATCAATATTAATGTAAAGTATATTACATTAATGTTATTTGTGATATAAGAAATCATAAAAAATTTTTGAAAGTATAACCATACGGTAGATCATATTATATGATCTTTTCTTATATTGCGTATAATTGTTCTTCATGAATTCTTTAGAATTGGAACGTCAAGAAAGGAGAGATTTAGAGAGCAAAGCTCTTGCTCTTATAAAAGATGCTAAACGCAAATGGGAAAATGCGGAAAAAGAAAAGATTGTGCAACTCAACAAACACATCGAAACCCAAACTACTCGCATTACAGAATTGTGTACAAGTAACAATGAAATGAGTTCAAGGTTACAGAGAGCAGAATGCGAACTTGAAACTGCAAATGCCGAATTACATAAACTTAGACTATTTCAGGTTGGTTATATCCGTTATAATACTCTTTAGAATGTTCATTGTGTTTTGTGCGGATACGAGCGAAAGAAAATATAATATAATACAATTTTTATAACAGATGCAATACAAGGAATCTTTAGCTAAAACCCGAGAGCTTAATCGGCAGAGCGTTCAAGGTGTTGAAACAAAATTAGAAGAAATAGCAAATCGTTCGCATAATCAAATATCCGAATTACGTGCAAAATTAGATTTTGAAATAGCGAAAAATACCGAATTAGAAGTAAAATTAAGGAACGAACAAGATTCTAATCATTGTCGTCAGTCGAGGCTCCATGTTGCTTTGGAACTAGCCCAGAATGAACTTAAGGATTGTCAAGAGCAATTACGTGCTGTACAAGTTACAATACCTGTTAGAGATACAGAAATAGAAACTTTAAGGAAACAGTTGCAAGAGAGAACCAAACAATTGGAAAATGCGCAGATATCAGAACAAACGTTTGCTAATATGCGAGAACAACTTGAAAGATTGAAGGCAGAAAATGTACAACTTAAGGAACAATTGGAGGTGAGAGTTCATTTAAAAAGTTATAACATATTAATCGAATAATCATGTCTTCTTTTTTTTTTTTTTTCATATGTGTGTGTGTGTGTGTTTGTGTGAATTACGAGAAAATAATTTTTTTGACACCCATTATTTTTTTTTAGGCAACTAAATCTGATTTGAATGATACCATAATAAATTTGGAACAGAACGAAACTCTTGCTTTGAACTTGGAACAAGCTACGCAAGATAAAGTTGCTTTGCAAAAAAGACTACAAGATTCTCTGGATAAAGAAGGTACGTCTTTGATTGTATTTAAAAACAAAAGAATCTACGTTACTCATTTCATTGTTTATTTATTTATTTTTTTTTTTCTTTCTAATTTAGAGGAACATTTACGTAAAGTTGGCAATCTGGAGGAACTGTTGAAACGTTTGGAGCAGAGTGTTACAAAGTTGGAGGCCGAAAATGCTAGTCTTAAAAAATCTGGACTGATGGAATCGGGCACCAACGTGACATCATCGGAGAACTTGCTTGAAAAGAATTCACATTTACAGGAACAAGTGCAAAAATTTGAACAGCAATTGGAGGCCTTAAGAGAAAATGTTACTGCCGAACGACAAACGGCAAGGCAGGCTCAAATGAATTTATGGAAAAAGGAAAAGGAATTGTCGGATTGTAATTTGGATAAACGAATTGCATTGAGGGAAGCAAAAACGGCCGAAGGAAAAATAAAAACGTTGCAGGAAGAAAAGCAGAAGTTATTGGACAGAATAAATAATAAGACGAGGGAGGATGAAGAGAGGTCGAAAAAATTATTGAAAGAATTGGATAGCGCAAAAACGTCTTTGACAGAAATTACGAAGGAAGCGTCTAGAAATAAACAGCAAGCGGATTCAGCGCAAAGGGTAAAAAAGATTTATTTATTCGTTTATTTATTCGTTCGTTCGTTCGTTCGTTCGTTCGTTCGAATTTTGATCGTGTTATTATTATTTGTTGTGTTGCAGGCATTAACGCAAACTAATCGTGAGATAGAAGAACTTCAGTCTACGAGTGCTGCGTTACGGAGGGAGGTAGACGCAACGCGTAAACAAATGCGAGCGTATCAGGATCGCATAGATAGTTTAAACGCAGAAAATAAGCGCTTATCGCAATCAAGTACGAAACATAACGAAGATAAAATAGAGTTGGAGGTGAAAATAGAAAAATTGGAACAGGAAATTAACGGTTACGAGCTTAATATCGAGCTTCTGAAGGAAACTTGTACCGTGCTTGAGGAACAACTGACGGATTACGAAAGATTGACGAGCGATCATGAAACGCGGGAAAATATGTTGATACAAGACAAAATGAAATTGCAAAAGGATTTAGATACTGCGGAAATAAAATTGCGCGAGATACAGACGGCCCATAACGAGGAGAAAAATTCTAAGCTTAACGCCGAGCGCAATGTTCAAAGATTGGAAACAGAGATAAACGATATTGAGAGCGAGAGGAACGGTTTTATCGCTCAAAGGGATCAATATAAAAAATTGGTACAAGAACTAACCGAGCAGGTCGAATCATTGAGTATGAAGTGCGGCGATTTGGAATGTGACTTTTCGGAGATGCAACGCGCTTTAGAAACTGCGAGGGCGGAGGCAATAATCGTTAAGGAGGAAAGTAGTCAACATTTGACGAGTTTGCACGAATTAAAGGAAGTTAATTACTCCCTGATGGCCGATTTACAAAATAGCATTGATCAAGGACAGGATCTTAGATACAGGATAACGGAATTGGAAAACGTCTTGGCCGAGATGAGACAATTTTATCAGGAGAGAGAAGTTAAAGCCGAGAGTACGCGGCAACAGCAAGCGAAATTGATCGATTATTTGCAATTGAAATTGGAGGAATGCGGTAAGAAAAAGAAAACGATGTGCGATAAAATACTCGGTACCAAACAAAAGGAGAATATACCGCCTACCGGTACGAGTATGCCTATCGGTTATCGCGAATTAGAAAATCAACTTACCAAAGAACGAGCGAAGGTGAAGTCGTTGACCGATCAGTTATTGGCATATAAGGCTATGCACATATCTGCATCGGCACCTTCCTCGCCATCATCCCCGGAAATAAAAAGGCCTATGGCACATGTTGTCACGGAAACAACGAACGACATTTTGACCAAACGTTCGTCGCCTCAGAGAATGGGCCATAATATTCCGCATAGATTTAACGTAGCGCTACCGATGCGCGCTGGAAAATGCACTGCCTGCTCCGATTCCATTCAATTCGGTAAGCGCGCAGCCATTTGCAGCGAGTGTCAAGTGATGACACATTTGAAATGTTCATTATCCGTTCCCGCGACGTGCGGTCTTCCTGGAGATTTCACTAAACAATTCGGTAGAAGATTAAAGAACAGCGAAGACAGTCTATCGTCTTTGGGCGGTAGCATTCAAACATTATCTATAGATCAACCGGATAAACCTGATATGGTAGATATATTATTTCGATCGAGTATTACAATTTATTTTAATAATTTGATATATAGAAAAAAAAAAAAAAGAAAAAGAAAAAAAAAACAGAAATAGACATGGATTTATCTAATTTATATTGTTTCACAGAGTTCTCACAACGTAGAGAATAATAACAGTGATATTTCGATGGAGGGCTGGGTAAAAATGCCGGCACGATCGAAATCCTCCTGGGAAAGGAATTACTTGAGATTGGAAGAATCACGTTTGTGTATATACGATCATCAACCTTCGTCCGGAATGGCACCGATGCATAGTATAGATCTAAATGAAAAAGATGGTTTTAATATTCTGGAGAATATACAACAAGCCGAAGTAATTGGAACCGCAAAGTCTGATCTACCATTTATCTTTAGAATAGAATCCAATTCTTTAACGACATGTTGGCCTACATCTAGGCTGGATATTATGGCTTTAAGTCAGACTGATAAAAAGAATTGGGTGAAAGCTTTAAAAATCGTTACTAGTCAATGTTCATCCGTTAAGACAATAAGAAATGAAAAGTATCAAACTATACTAAGACTAGAGAAGCATCAGGTATAATTTTTTTCTTTCTTTCTTTTTTTTTTTTTTCTTTTTTTATACTCATTACATTTATCCAAAATCCACGTTTCACGTCAAGCTTTTTATATATACTTTTACAGTTGGACATAAATTGTGCGGTAGATTTGGTGGGAGAAAATAATGTCCTTTTGCTTGGCGCAGAGGAAGGATTATTTTCATATTGTGGTACAAAATCTAGAATACTTACGACAATTCGCGGAGTGAAAAGGGTGCATCAGTTATCCCTACATCCTCATCTAGACGTAGCTATTATGATAGCCGGTGAGAACAGGCAATTGGTTTATTGTTCCTTGAGACAATTAAGGAGTAATTCGCTTGCGGCCGAGTGCTCTAGGCCAGCCATAAATACGAAAGCCGTTTTGACGGGTTCTGAAAGTTGTCATTTCTATCAACTACAAGACTCATTTCTTTGTGCCGCATTTGCATCATATGTAATGTACGTTTCACGTGACAAATATTACATTTCATTTTTAAGCTTCCCCTTACGTGAATCGTTTAATGATAAATTTTATTATTATTATTATTATTATTATTATTATTATTATTATTATTATTATTATTATTATTATTATTATTATTATTATTATTATTATTATTATTATTATTATTATTATTATTATTATTATTATTATTATTATTATTATTATTATTATTATTATTATTATTATTATTATTATTATTATTATTATTATTACTCGATTCTATTAATACATAGATTATTTAAGTGGATCGTCGAGGAAGATCGTGGAGGTTTCATTAGGATTCGTGAGTTTGAAACGCCTAAACCTTGCAGCTGTGCTATATTTACCAAACATCGTCTTATCGTTGGATGTAATAAATTCTTTCAAATTGATCTCAATAATTATTACGTCGAAGGTAAGACGAATAGTGAAATAATTTTTTTTTATACTTAATATATAATCAAAATAAAAAAGAATATATATATATATATATATATATATATATATAAATTTATTTTATAATTAAACGTATATTATCCGAAAACGATTTTTTAAAGATTTTCCAGAAGAGGATGACAGTTCGGTAAAGGAAGCATTATCTGGGGTTGCGAAACTTGGTATATTTCCTGTTTGCGTATTAAATGTATCGCATAAGCCTTCGACGATAGAACTTTTGCTTTGTTACAATGAATTTGGCGTGTTCGTCGATGAAAATGGTCACAGAACACGGAGCATTGATCCAACATGGAATCATTTACCATTTGCTTTTGGTAATATTAAATTGCTATCTAATATTATTCGTTGCTGTATATATATATATATATACACAGCACACACACGTGGAAATTGTAACTTGTTATTGTTTTCTTTTTTTTTTCAGCCTATCGAAAACCATATCTATTCATCATACATTTCTCGTCGATCGAAATAGTCAAATTGGACGCGGAAGCTTACACGCTTTCGTCTAAAAGTCCAGAAAGAACTCTAGTCGAACTCTCGAGTATACGATATTTAGGCGTAAACAATTCTAAAGGAATTTATGTCGCGTCCGTTAATACATTCCTAGAGTTATTGAAAATAGAAGGTACCTTCAATATACCCGATCTAAATGGCAGTATTACGAGCCTGGATACACTGTACGTAATTATATTTTTTTCTTTTTTTTTTTTTTTTTTTTTTTTTTTTTAAATATCAATTAAACACTATTTATCTTGTAACGCGATTATTTGTTGTGCTGACATTCTATTCAATATCTTTTTTAGGATGCAAGACGACGAGAGTACTTCAGAATTCAGTTTTACTTCAAGCCTGATGGAGGCTTTGGATGGTCAAGGGAAGAAAGTGCACTTTGCTGATACGTCTAAGCATTAAAATTTTTTCTTTTATTTTTTTTTCTTTTTTGTAACTTTTCATTCAGTAATTACTTATTAATTTTCCACAAGCATTCTCATCGTACGCGCATATATATTTCAAAAGCCTGTATAGCATACAACACAACGTATCTAATTGCATTGTATGTTCATTATTAATTAATTACTATTGTTTGTTTATCGAAATAAGACACTATTTCCGTTCGTTTATTATCATTATTATTATCATTATTATTATTATTATTATTATTATTATTATTATTATTATTATTTCTTCTTTTTTTTTCTCTCCTGATCGTTATAAGAGATATACATATATAGTAAGTTTGACGTAACCAAGAAATTATACCGAAAAGGTGAAATTTTTTTTTCTTTTTGTATTAAAGAAGACCAATTAGATAATATCTGTTTGCTGTTTACTATCTACTATTTATAGATTTCATTTCATACAAATTTAAGACATTATTCTACGCGCTATAGAGTTGTATGGTTTTATTTAAGGCGCATAATGACGGTGTTAACAAAACACGTATTAAAAGGAGTACAAAGTAAACGGAAAAAAAAAAAAAAAAAAAGAAAAGAAAAAGTATAATTCTCGTTTGTACTATTTAATTAAATATTATATACGAAAACTAAAGATATTTTGCGATAATTCTATGAAGATATATGTGTGTGTGTTTCTTGTGCGTGTTGTGTGTGTGTGTGTGTGTGTGTGTGAGCGCGCGCGCGTGTGTGTGTATACATATACATATATATATATATATAACGTAATGCCAATATAATATATTTTTTTGACACTACACGTTAATAAAAAGTATTTCATTTTGTAATTTAATGTAAGTCACCATTGATATAATAAAGATATTCATTATGTTTTGTAAATACCGTATATGTGCAATTTCTTTTTTTTCTCAACAATGTACCATTTAATAATAATAATATATTTTTTTTTCATCGTGAACTCGTATATACTAATACATTGTTAGAACCGTAATCGTATTTGCATCGGTATGAAACTTATGGAATTATTAAAATATTAAGTTACGCGTGCCGTCATTGTAAGATCGTTTTTGTAACGTCGAATAAAATCTAAGGTACTTAATTTTTATATTAACAAATTTTCTTGAATTTGCAATATTTCAATTCAATTTTGATGAAAGTGATCGATGCGTAACGCATTATTTTTTATATATATCGTAGACGATCGAAATGTATTTATATTCGAATAATATATATATATATATATATATATATATATATATATATATATATATATATATATATATATATATATATATATTGATACATAAAATATTATTCGTAAATAAGGTCTGAACAAATTTAATGAATTTAAATACTTTGACATTCAATAAAATTAATCTATATGCATTATATATAAAGTGACGAGATATCCGGTAAGCCTTGACACTTGAATATAAATATATGAATTATCCATTAAAAATTATTTTATAATGTAAGAAAAAAGTGTGAATATTTTATATCGAATATAACATATCTTTAAATTTAAATTGAAAGCAATCGAACTTTATAATGAATCTAACGAAAGCGTAGATACGTATTTTCTTTTTTTGATTTAATTTAAATAAATTCGATTTGACTAGATTACATTCCACGAGAATCTTAATACTTTGAATATCAAAGCGGGGATAAGTGAAAAGAAATGTCATTGGTCGAAGTAACTATACAATGCATTGAATCGCATTAAATTATGTTATTGAAATAGCGGAAGGAGAGGCGGACCCAAGGGGTCAATCGTAAATTGGCTTTAAATATGAATAATGAAACGAGCCTGATGGGAATAAAAGTATTTATATAATGTTATAAAAGCGTGATCTGCGTCGATGACAATTTCATTACACGCGAAGATACGGTTCGTTTTGGTCAAGATTTTTCCAATTCCATTTGATATATCCCTTACATTCTATTTAAACGTAGAGAAACGAGAAAGACCATGAGCGAGTACAAAGTGCCAAAGGAATCTAACGGATTCTTCAAATACGCTAAACCAGAACCAGGCGAAGAAGTTGTTATATCCGGGTTCGCTGGTAGATTTCCAGAATCCAATAATATGGACATCTTGAGAGAGAATATCTTCAACTTCAAAGATTGTACCACCGAAGACAGTCGTCGTTGGGATCTAGGTATCGACTTTTAAGCAGACGATGATATTGTTTTAACTCGACAGTATGGGGTCTAGTTAAAGTTAATACTTTTCTATTGTTATATTACACAAGATCACCCAGAAATTCCACGTAGGAGTGGTAAAATTGGCAACATTCAAAAATTCGATGCATCATTTTTTGGAATACATTATAAGCAAGCCCATACAATGGATCCCATGTGTAGAATGTTGCTCGAGCATGCTTACGAGGCTATCGTAGATGCCGGAATTAATCCGGAAGACATGCGCGGGACCAGGACGGGTGTATTCGTTGGTTCATGTTTCTCCGAAACCGAGAAAACTTGGTACTACGACAAACTCGAAGTAGGCACAAGATTTAGATAGATATCAACGATTTATTTATGAGGAATGGATAAGACGAAAAAAAAAACAAACAAAAAAAAGAAAGAGAAAAAAACCAAAATGTGTCTCTTTAAAACTTCAGATAAATGGTTTAGCCGTAACCGGCTGCAGCAGGGGTATGTTGGCCTCTAAAATTTCGTATTGGTTGGATGTAACTGGCCCATCGTATACCGTCGATACAGCCTGCAGCTCGAGTCTTTACGCTATGGAACACGCTTACAGGGCCATACGTCTCGGGCAATGCGATTACGCGATCGTCGGTGGATCTAATCTTTGCCTTCATCCATACGTGACATTGCAATTTAGCCGTTTAGGTATCAATTATTTCGACTCGTTCGAGGAACGCCTCTCGAAATAAAATTCTACGAATTATACGATCACGGATCCTCATTGTTTGTTTTAGGGGTCTTGTCACAGGATGGTTGTACCAAGTGTTTCGACGCCGATGCGTCTGGTTACACGCGTAGCGAAACCGTCGCTGTTGCATTTTTGCAAAAGGCGAAGGACGCCAAGAGAATCTACGGTACGGTCTTCCATGCGAAAACAAATTGCGATGGTTACAAAAAGGAGGGAATAACGTTTCCCTCGAGCGAAATGCAGAGTACCCTTTTTAAAGAATTTTACGAGGAATGCGGATTGCCAACGACCTCCGTTAATTACATCGAAGCTCATGGCACCGGAACGAGAGTCGGTGATCCTGAGGAATTGAATGCCATAGATCGCATCTTCACTAATGGAAGAACTAAACCTCTAAGAATTGGTTCCGTTAAAGGGAACCTGGGTCATACCGAACCAGCCAGTGGAGTTTGTTCGATCGCTAAGGTAAACGTTCTTTCAACCGTAAGACGAGATAATTAATCAATCCTGTTCTCGATAATCTTTTACAGGCGATAATATCGATGGAGTCTGGTCTGATACCGCCAAACATTAACTGTACTCGACCGCGCGAAGACGTGAAATGTTTTAGAGAGGGGCGAATAAAAATCGTCACCGAGGTTACTCCGTTAGATGGAGAATACGTAGGAATCAATTCTTTCGGCTTTGGTGGTGCTAATGCTCACGTTTTACTCCAAAGAAATCCTAAAACGAAGGTCAATAAAGGTTTGCCTAATGACGATTTGCCCAGGCTCGTAGCTATTTCTGGACGTACCGAAGAGGCGGTGGTAACCATATTAAATGACGTACGTGTAATACTTTTTGATCAAAGAAACAAGGATAATGTTTGTTAGAATAACGTTAATAGAATTTCGACGATCTTTTACAATAGATCGATAATCGGCCGGTGGACGTTGAATTTATTCGTCTTCTTCACGATGTTCATCGTAAAGATATATCGGGTCATTTATATCGAGGATACACGATAACAGGCGTTAAAAAGTCTGATAATAAAATGAGGGAGATTGAAAATCATTCTAGCGTCAAAAAGCCAATATGTTTCGTCTTTTCTGGATTGGGTTCGCAATGGCCTGGAATGGGTATGGACACTTACTTCGTAACGTACCTTCGTTGAACGTTGAAATCTATAAAAAAAAAGAAAAAAAAAAAAAAAAAAAAACAATAACGATTATCGCGACGATTAAACGGAATTTGAAATTTATTAGGCCAAGCTCTTATGAGATTTCCAATATTTGCCAAAGCGATAGAGAAATGCGACGCTGTTTTAAAACCGCGTAAAATCAATATTTATGATATTTTAACTAAGAAGGACAATAGCGTGTTGGACAGTATCTTGCACTCGTTCGTTGGAATTGCTGCGATGCAGGTAAATTCGACGAATATTTTTTTGCCACTTGCGAGATTGGCACGTACGATACGACGAGATCTTACAAATATAGAAACATGAATTATACAGATCGGCATGGTAAATCTTCTAACTTCCGTGGGCGTAATACCGGACTACATAATCGGACATTCCGTTGGTGAACTTGGTTGCGCATACGCGGACGGATGTTTTACTACGGAGGAAATGATATTGGCGGCATATGCGCGAGGATTGATACAGACAAAGGTATCCCGTATTTCTATGGCCACCGTAGAACTTGGTTATGAAGATATCAAAGATTTGTGCCCACCCGATATCAACGTCGAATGTCACAACGGGCCTGACAACAGTTCAATTATCAGCGGACCGGCAGAATCCATGAGTGCATTTGTCGAAAAGCTTCAGGTTGGTTATTAGATCAATCGGTATCTATCCAAGGATAATTATCGATTGGAATGATTTTTTTCCCCCCTCCGAATTGGCTCACGTAATATATTACTCGTGTTCGAACAGGCAAACAAAATTTTTGCGAAAGAGATATCGTGCAACAACGTACCCTGTAACAGCCGTTACATCGCAACAGCTGGATCGAAACTTTTGGCATATTTGAAAGAGGTGATACCAGTTGCCAAAACTCGAAGTCAAAAATGGCTTAGCACGTCGGTACCGTGCAATGAATGGTCGACATCGGCCGCACAATTTTCGTCGGCCGAGTATCATACGAACAATTTACTGAAACCGGTACTTTTTGAGGAAATCTTAGCCCTCGTTCCCGACAATGCTATCGCCATTGAAATTGCACCGCACGGTGTATTACAAACGATTTTAAGAAAGTCATTGCAACCAACGGTAACGAATATTACATTGATCCAACGTGATCATGAAGAGAACGCGGAAGTTTTTCTGCAAGGATTAGGGAAGCTCTACAATGCCGGTTTACAACTTGATCTTGCTAAATTATATCCACCTGTAGAATATCCGGTCAGCCGAGGCACTCCAATGATATCTCCCCTCGTTAGGTAGGATTCGAATTTTTGGCTTGTAATCTGAAAGTTTTTTTGTTTTTCTTTTTTTTTTTTTTTGGAAAGTGAACGTCACGCAGAAATACAATGTCATTAACGTGTTTAGATGGGAACATTCGTATAACTGGTTCGTGGCATATTACAAGACGCAAGAGAGAATTATTTCAGGAGAACGATTGGTCGAAATATCGACCATCGATGAAGATTTCGAGTACGTAATCGGCCACGTGATCGATGGCAGAAATTTGTTTCCCGCGACGGGGTATTTGTGTTTGGTTTGGGAAACTTTGGGTATGATGATTGGAAAGTTGTACATGGACATATCCGTTGTCATTAAAAATATCAAGTTTAATCGAGCCACCACCATTCCCAAAGAAGGCAAAGTTGAAATGACAGTCATGATACAAAAAGGTAATTACCTCCTATCACGCGTCAAATATTTTTCATATATGAAGGTATCACGATGTATTTTATTTATTTTTTATTAACGAATGAACAGGCAGCGGCAATTTCGAAGTGATAGAGGGGGGTGTTGCTATTGTTACCGGAATGATTTGCGTTGAAACAGACTTATCGAAAGAGAAATTATCCCTCGACGGTATCAACAAAGATTTCATCGACGAGAAGGAAGAATTGAACGCGAAAGATATCTATAAGGAGTTGAAGCTACGCGGTTATCAATACAGCGGCTTATTTCGAAGTTTGCGGAGTTTGTCGATTTCGGGAAATAAAGGACATATCGAATGGAAGAAGAATTGGGTAGCGTTCATGGACAACATATTGCAAGTGAAAATTCTCAGTTTGGATACTAGAGGTTTATTTGTCCCGACTGGAATTCGAAAAGTGGTAATAGATACCAAAGCTCATCAACAATATCTTCAAAGTTTGCCAACTAATGAACAATGTAAATACCTATTGTCAATGCAGTTATTATCGATAATACGTAACGAATCCATTTTATGTCTCATCGTTGCTCATATATATATATATGATCTTCACGGATCTTCTTATTTCAGATATACCTGCACGATTATACGAAGACCTTGATATGATCGTAGCGGGTGGCGTCGAAATCTATGGCATCAAAGCTAGTGCGATATCTCGAAAAAGGCCTATGTGTGATCCAGTTATCGAGGAACACAAATTCACTCCTCATCGCGATAAAATGGAACTGTCGTTGCGTGAAATATTAACGTTATCTATGCACATTACCTTCGAGAATATACCGACCCTTAAGATGAAAACGATAGAACTCATTGAGGATAATGACGATATATCAGAGGATAAGCTCGTTTCTCCGATTTTATTAAATATCTTGGGTAATTTGCCGTTGATTCAGGCTAACGTCAACGTATTCGCACCACCGAACAAATTCGACGAGGAAAATATTCCTAAAGATATAACAGTTTTAGAATGGAAAAAGATACAGACCGATGATACCGCGTTATTAGCGGTTGGATGCGGTTTGTTAAGCAAAGAGAAGGAGAATAACTTAAAATTACTATTAAGATCTACGACGGACGAAGCTTTCCTTCTATCGCGTGAAAAAATTAATACGCCGTTGGATTTATCCATATTGGAACGATTTCAATTAAATATAGTTTTGGAGAAACGTACCTCCGACGAAATCTGGATATTATTGAGAAAGATAAAGAAAATTTCCAAAAATATTTCCGTCATTAATGTCGACAGCAATGAATTTAAATGGTTGCAACAAGTACAAACGGCACTTGCCAATGAGGGAGAACGGAATATCGGTAACACGAGAGTTATACTTGTTGAGGAAGGAAACTTCGAGTCTGGTCTCTTAGGATTCGTTCATTGTTTAAGAAAAGAACCCGGGGGTGAAATATTTCGTGCTCTATTAATTCAAGATCACAAGGCACCGAAATTTTCATTAGAATTACCACTTTATTACGAACAACTCGAAATGGATCTTATGGTCAATGTTTTACGAGACGGGAACATTTGGGGATCGTACAGGCATCAATTACTTCCACTTTCCGGTCCCAAGCCTTGCAATCATGCCTTAGTCACTCAATCGGTAACGCGAAGACATTTGATCGAATTATCAATACGTATCACGAATCAATAAAATAATATATATATATATATATATTTTTTTTTTTCTGTTAACAGTTACGCGGAGATTTAAGCACTTTATATTGGAACGAAGGGCCAATTATGAAGAACTATAAAAATAAAGATCTCGTTCGCATTCATTATGCGTCGTTAAATTTCAAGGATGTTATGTTGGCGACAGGTAAAATACAACCAGAGGTAATAATTAAAAACAGAAAAGATTTAGATTATGTACTTGGAATTGAATATAGCGGTATAGGTATCGATGGTCGCCGTTACATGGGTATGAATGCAAACAGGTGAGCTATGATTAAAAATTATAATATAATAAAAAAAAAAAAAAAAAGGTAAAGGGAAACGAAATGGATAACATTTCTTTTTTTTTCTCTCTCTCTCTCTTCAGATGTCTATCAAATTTAATCTGCAAGAAGGATTCTTTAACGTGGGAAATACCGGATTATTGGAGTTTAGAGGATGCAGCGACGATACCGTGCGTATATTCTACAACTATCGTTGCCCTTTATATAAATGGGAAAATGAAGAAGGGCGACAAGGTACTTATTCATGCTGGTAGTGGTGGTATTGGCCAAGCCGCAATTAACTTGGCCCTTCACGAAGGCTGTGAAGTATTTACGACGGTCGGTACACCAGAAAAGCGTAAATTCATCAAGGAAACGTTCCCCAGTATCGACGATAATCATATAGGAAATTCTCGTGATACTAGCTTCGAACAAATGATTTTGAGAGAGACCAATGGGGCTGGCGTAGATATTGTTTTGAATTCCTTGTCGGAAGAAAAACTTTTAGCGTCCCTGCGTTGTTTGAAAAACGGGGGACAATTCTTAGAAATTGGCAAGTTCGACATAGTCGCAAATAATTCGTTAAGTATGGAATTCTTTAAGAAGGGAATCAGTTTTCATGCCATTATGTTAGATATCATTATAAGAACGGGCGACGAAATGATCTTTGAAATCGATTCGATATTAAAGAGACTCATTAAGGAGAATGGTATCAAACCGATCGTTAGAACTGTCTTTGGGAAAGATCAATTAGAGACGGTGTTTAGATACATGGCTGCTGGAAAACATATTGGAAAGGTAAGTGTCGACGTTGGTCGTTTGAATATGCATTTGCATCGACCGTTTTAAAATTATAACTTGAATTTTCGTTTTCTTTCTTTTTTTTTTTTTCACTTTATTTTAAACGTCACAGGTAGTCGTAAAGATTCGCGAAGACGATGAACCATTGGATGCGCCCATCTTGGCTGAACCCTTTTACATGTGTCTACCTAACAAAAGTTATATAGTTCTCGGTGGTTTGGGAGGTTTTGGCTTGGAATTAATCGATTGGTTGATTCTTCGAAATGCACAAAATATTGTCATTACATCGCGGAACGGCATAAAGAATGGTTATCAACGTATGAGAATTAAAATATGGGAGTCATATGGCGTGAATATTAAAATCCTTGTCGGTCTGAATGCGGCCAAACGAGAGGACTGCGAGATTATAGTGAAAACAGCGATGGATAAGGGTCCCGTAGATGGTATATTCAATCTCGTGGTATCTTTGAAGGACGGTATTTGTAGAAATCAAACGTTCAAAACCTTCGAAGAATCTTTCAAAGGTAAAGCTTGGGCCACGAAGTGTATGGACGAGGTGACAAGAAAACTTTGTCCGGATCTTCGACATTTCGTGGTATTCTCTTCTGTCTCGAGCGGACGAGGAAATCCTGGTCAAACGAATTACGGTATGGCTAATTCGATTATGGAAAGGATATGCGAGAAAAGAGCAGAGGAAGGTTTACCCGGATTAGCTATACAATGGGGAGCGATTGGAGACGTCGGTCTTATCGCGAACATGCAGGATGAAAATATAGAACTTGTTATAGGTGGTACCCTACAGCAAAAAATAACATCCTGCTTACAAGAACTCAACAGATTATTGCTACAGGATAAACCTATAGTTGCCAGTATGGTGGTAGCTGAAAAGCGAAAAGGTAGCGATGGTTCGGATAATGTTTTAGATACTGTCTTAAACATTATGGGTAAGCTTCATCTAATCTATATTATTATTATTATTATTATTATTATTATTATTATTATTACCTATTGTCGACGTCAAAAACGTCCCTCGTTTTTTAATTCTATGATAATTTGTGAGGGGTTTCGCGACCAGGTCACATATTGCTTTATACCTACCATGGTATTTTTATTTGCAATATAGCGCGCGCGCGTACGTACGTTCTTATAAATTCATATTTTAGTGCCAATCCTTGATGTACGATTTTTATTGCAGTGATCATTATTATTTTTTGTCATTATCATTAAAATGTAACAATTTAATATAGTTTCACGATGTATACCTACTATAATGATTTGTATCTCCTTAAAAGTACGAATTTTTGATTTCAGGTATTAAAGACTTGAAGACCATCAGTCAACACATCTCCTTGGCTGAACTTGGAATGGATTCTATGATGACTGTTGAAATAAAACAGACGTTAGAGCGTGAATATGATATATATTTCACCGCGCAAGAAATTCGAAATTTAAACTTCACTAAACTCATGGAAATTAATAACAAAAAAATGGAAAATACAAATCGCGATGAAACTTCTACGAAGGAGATATTAGCCGGGACAAAGATATTGATACAATTGTTCGGTGAAAAACTTTCCTCCGATATAATTATACAGCTTAAAACTAATCCAGAGGAAGGCAGGGACGAGATATTCTTCATCCCAGGAATCGAAGGTTACGGTGGCATTTTCAAACCGTTAGAATCGAAAATTAAATCGCCCGCAAGTTGTTTCCAACTTGCTACAAATTACGAATTGGAAACTGTAGAAGAGATGGCCGACTTGCTCCTACCGGTATGACAATCCCCGTTTCCTAAAGAAATATTTAATCTAATCAAAATATTACCGTATCTTACACGTCGAAGACAATGTAATAACTTCGCACGTTATAGCACTTATTGGAGAAACTCAAGGGTCGAACTGATTTCACGTTGGTTGGATATTCGTTCGGATCGCTTATAACCATCGAACTCGCAAGAAAATTAGAAGCGAAGGGATTTAATGGCCAGTTAATATTGATAGACGGTGCACCTCAGCAAATGAAAACACTTCTGAATCAACATATGTATTCGTCGTCGGAGGAAGAATTGCAGAGCAACATTCTGCTTGGCATTATGGACGCTTTTACACCTACCAACAGTGAACAAGTACGTTTGAATTGTTTTGCCATTTGATAGCGCAGGCGTCCGTACGTTAATTCCAAAATATTACTTTCCAGCTTGTACTTGAATTGCGAAAGTGTAAAACGTGGGACGAGAAAATAAATGCATTCTTCAATGCCATATCTATTGAACACAAGCAATTGTATTCGGAGTTCGATCAAAGGGGCGCTATTTTATCATTTTATGCGAGAATGAAAGCTGTTACGAAGTATAACCCGGAACCAATGCCATATATAAGAGCACCGATAACATTGTTCAAACCGATGTTATCGTCCGTACAACAAGCGCAGTACGATTATGGTCTAAAAAGTGTAAGTTGTCGAAAATTTGTATAGATTGTAAGGATAATGACTGAATTATTACGAAATGATGTTATTTTCAGATAACCGAGAACAAGGTACAAGTACATATCGTCGATGGCAATCACGTGTCGATGTTAGAACATACGAAAATTGCGATGGCGATTAATGGCGAATTAATTGAGAATGGTGAAGTACACGAAGAAAATCTATTGAAAGAAAACTAATAAAAATCAAATTAATAAAAGTGATTTTATGTATATTTACGTGATATAATATTTAGTTTTAATTCTGTTAGTATCATTTTGCTATTTATAAAATATGGCTGCCATATAACCGAGAAAGTCTTAGGAGGAGATTTCGAATGTGAAAAGGATTCTTTTAAATTTAAATGTATCGCGTAAACGATGACTATGGTGTTATGTATTTTAGGAGGGAAAATTAAATGTTCGACGTTTAAAATGTAGACATTTACAATTTAAATCGAGAAATAAATTCATTAAATTTACCTCTATCGTTTAATATAGTGTTCCCTGAATGAATTAAGAAGCAGTAACTAGCATACGTTAGATTAGCCGTGATAGATACGATATCGGTATGCATTTGCTTCGCGATAAAAATATGAAGAATAATGAATAGAATTAACATATGTAAAAAATTTGCAAATTTAAAGACATTATTTTTGAATTTAAATATATCCTAATCAGAGTTCATTTGAAGTAATTTTGAAAAAAAGAAAAAAAAGAGAAAGAAAACATTGAAATATACAGTCATTCGCCCGGTAGTACTTGCGTTACATGATTTACAATTAACATTCAATATATATCGCAAGTACTACCGACCCAGGTCTCACAATTCAATTTCACAACCCACGTGAGTGTTAGAAAAACGATGACTCTACTCTACTCTACTCTACTAGATAAAATTTATTTAACTTAAAAAAAGTAAAAGAAAATGAAAAATTCTGGATGCCGATCTAAAGAAATATTATTTTTCCTGAATGAAATATTGTATTAGTAAAGCTTGGCAATACTTGAAGAACTTGGTACTCATCCCGAATCGCTTGTTTCTGCTCTACGTGCTCCACGTGCTCCAGTTTCGATGTTAACGAGTCGTAGTTCGAGAGAAAACTGAATCGGTAACCGTTAAAGATAGTGAAAAACCGTTTATGCTTATTGTATGTATGTATATATATATATATATATATATATATATAATTTGTATAATATAATATATAACAATTTCAAAACAAATCTAATAATGAATATATTAAATAATAAAATAATTTTCTATATCTTCTTTGAGACATGAGAAATGAACAATATGTAAAAATAGAAAATAATAAATTTTGATTGAATATAAATGCAGCCATTAGCTCGATAGTACTTGCGTTATTTACAATTATCATATATCGCAAGTAATATCGATTACCAGGTCTCACCGCATGGAGGTTGCTGCATATGGAGACCCACGAGCTAAAGACTCTACTGTTAATATCAATTATTTTGGAATTATATATAATATTATTGTTACAACATATTCATTAATAATTATTATAATTTGGACAAAGGAAGAAAGAAACAATCGCGAAACGAATCACAATTTTTTTTCTAATCAATCGCGATTAGACGAAAATTTATGAATCCGTTTGATATCGACCTACGTACCCGGTAAGGAATAGAACCCTTCATATGGAATTCTATTCCCTTTAAACTAACGTGGACACACCGCGCATAATATACATTAAATTAAAAATACAACGGAACGCTTAACATACGCATATAATACACCTATAATACATCTTATATATAACACGCCTATAATATATATATAATACGCCTATAATACACCTTATATATAACACGTCTATAATATATATATATATATAATACACCTATAATACATCTTATATATAAAATTATGCATTTCATTCAATATTATTTCATAATAAGAATATCTAATATTATATAGATACCATCTTATTATCTATAACACAACAGAAATAATATAATGTTTTGTAATATTAATGATTGATCAATTTATTTCTTTTTTTTTTGTCACAGTATATATATTATCTTATCATCTAATTATTAACATATAATTATATACTTCATATGATGAATTATATCTTCATATGATGTAAATAGTATGACTAGCTGTGAACATAAAACATCTAAACCATTTCATAATTAAATAAGAAGTAATCGAAATCATATGCGAATTTCTTATATAATAAATCAGCGATCACCTGTGAACATAAAACATCTAAACTATTTCATAATTAATCAAGAAGCAATGGAAATAATATGCGAATTTTATATTTCAAGTCAGCAGTCATCTGTGAACATAAAACATCTAAACCATTTCATGATTATTAAACAAGAAGCAATCGAAATAATGTGTGAATTTCATATAATAATCCTGCAGTCACCTGTGAACATAAAACGTCAAAAACGTTTTATAATTAAATAAAAAGCGATTGAAATAATGTATAAATTGCATATTAAAAAATTATCATTCTGCTGTCCACGGTCACCTGTGAATATAAAGCATCAGAAACATTTTATAATTAAACAGGAAGCGATCGAAATAATTAACAAATTTTATATAATGAACGAACAACCTATGGACATAAAAAATTTATATAATTTTATTACTTTCTGGAAATAAAAAATATATTAAAATATGAGTTATTTTATAGCATACAGACACACATACACATACGCATACACATATACATACACATGCACACAACTTTACGAACGAAAAGAACAACCAACGAAGTCTTGAATCAGATCTTGCCAATTTAGATGATATTTCCTGAAACAGAAATCAACTCTGTTTAGATCGATTAACAATTTTTGTTAAATATTTCAAATGAATAAAAATAAATAATTGCAAACGATTCATCCTCAATCGTTATGTTATTTTTTATAATTCCAAGTCCATGATAATTAGCATTTGAAAAACCTGAAACACAAATCTATTTTACATAAGGTATTTATAATATTTAACAATGTCATATACTATGACAGTATGACGAATCTTGAAATATTACTTCCAACAATTTTGTTAATACCCACTGATACGTGAAGGGATATTTTCCAATATTTAACCTCGGAACGTTAAAAGGATGCCTTTCTGTAACAGAAAACTATATAAAAACGCATGTGTGTAAAGACAAAAAAATATCTACAATCCGTGGCTAAACATTTTCATAATTTTGATAATTTAATAAATAAAAAATTTTATATACATATATTTAGCCATAGATTGTAATGCTGAAATAAAAGGGGGGGGGGATAAAAATTAAAATGGAAAAGAAAACTAAAATGGAAAAAAAAAAATTAAAATGGAAAAAGAAATTAGCACTGAATATGTAGAATTCTCGATGCATTAGAAAACATGTTCTACATTTAAATAAAAATATGAAATTATGCGTGGATCTAATTGTATAATCAATTGTCAATTAATTAATGTAATTACAGATACATGTTATAAATTATTCAAGATACGTTATGAAAAAAAGAAAAAGAATTGTAAATATTTGACAATATTTAAGAATTAAGCCGCATAAAAAAAAAAAAAAGAAAAAGAAACAAGAAAAATAGCAAACATATACTGCACCTTGTCTCGTATTACAAAATGCATACGCAATTTTGTATACTGCCATAAACATATCCATAACGAGATCAAATCTATATTTAATCGATAAAATACATATATCTTATATCATTACGTTTATACTAACGCGAAATATGCAGTTACATCAAGTGTCTCATGTACACATTACATCGTTCACATGTAAGACACTTTTTTATCTATTAAATTATAAAAAATATATTAATACGATTTCACAATTTTAGAACCATGTATTTTGTATATGTATATGAAATAGAAAAATATTACGCGTATTAGAGACAAAAAAATTTTAATATATTCTTGCATATATATGCTTATGAATTTATTTCATTGCCACTGCTTGTTTTAACACAGATCCTGACTTCCCTATAATTACATCAAGCCTTATAGATTTTTAATCAGAATAATTAGAATCTGTATAATAAGATGATGATGGTTACGATATATGGAATTGTTTTACAACTCGTGTTTATCGATTTTATAGAATTATTACATAGTAATAATCATAAAAAAAATTTAATATTATTCTGAAATAAAAATCTACACGCTTGAGTATCCCAGGTGCATTCCTGAATGCAGGCCTGTCCCTATTCTAAACTATTTCCCCACTCCTGAGTGGGACAGCCTTTTCGTTCGTTTTATTTATATACCAAGACTTATGCATTTTTATTCCACAAAATAATTATATTTATTTAATATATTATATAATCAAAATATACATTTTTATCTATCTACAAAGTCTTTCATTTGATAATAACGTTTAAATAATGTGGAATAAAAATGTATACCCTTGACATATATTATGCACTCCTGAGTGCAAGGCTGTTCATTTCAATATCTCATATCGCTCGCACAGTAAGATTTATACATTTCTAATCAGAAAAATACAAATTCTTTTCGTTCATTTGCACTCTACTTAAATATAAATACACGTATTGTATTGGAAAGGGTATGAAATATTCTTGATTTATTTATTATATTAATTTCGTTTCTTTGAAAGAAACATTATGAGAGTGAAAATTTAAAAATTTGTTAATTATATACTATCATTCATTGTATTTCATTGAATATATACGAGTGCATTTTCTCTTATGCGTTTTTGTATTTTTCTGAACGAGAAATGTATATCCTTACTGTAATATGTTCATCTGCATTCCTGAATGCAGGCATGTACTTACTGTGAACCTATCATATGCACTCCTGAGTGCGGGCAAGCCATTTCAATCGCTTCGTTTATATACCAAGACTTATCCATTTTTTATTCCAAAATCATAATCATATTTCTCTCACATTTGTTAATATTATTTATATCTTCTAAATATTTCTTATGGAACTTTCATATATATATAAAATAAAAATACTTCCTCTTTCTCTTCCTCTCTCCCTCTTTCTCTCTCATATATATACTTATTAATTCTCTCATTTCATATTTATTCGTTGATACATTTTGGAATAAAAATGGATACCCTTGATATATTGTAATATGCACTCCTGAGTGCTGGCTGCCATTCGTTTCGCTTTATTCATCTAGCAAGACTTACACATTTCTTATCAGAATGATTCTAAATGTCTTTTGATTTATTTGCACTGTTTAAATATAATTAAATTATTATATATGGAACAAAAGAATAGTTTTTCTATTCATTATTAGATAACTTAAGTTTCTTGAAAAGTATGTTGCGAAATATTTAAATATTTGTTCATTAAGTACCTTCATCAGTGCTTTCGTTCATTTATTTACTTTTGATCATTCTGAATGAGAAATGTGTATCCTTACTATAATATATTCATCTGCATTCCTGAATGCAGGCATATTATCCTTACTCGTTGTCAATCATCAAGTCTTGTAGATTTTTAATCAGAATAATCAGAATAATTGGAATAAGCAAAATAATCAGAATAAACGGAATAATCAGAATAATGAAAGTCTGATTACAAAAGGATGATGATGATGATGACGATGATGATGATAATGATAATGATGACGATGATGATAATGTGAAATTAGGAAATTGTAAAAATGATTTTACAATCCTGCCTTCACATTATTTACCGCATATGGGCCATTGAGCGACCCGCGGTAGTGCTTTGTTGACATGTAGTTATGAAGTATGTATATATCTCGTATATATACATACACATTATGCAGTTATGAAAACAAAAGGGGGGAAAAAAAATATCTGATTATTCTGAATTAAAAATCAACATGCTTGGGTAATCCATATGCACTCCTGAGTGCCGATGCTGCTGCAGGCCACGGACGTCCACACAATAATTAACGAGCGTGACTCTAGTTTTAAACTAAAAATCTAAGAAATGACTCCACTTTATTTACTTTAAATCTTTAAAATGCAAGGACTCGACTTTAATATAAAATTTAAAAGGGAGGGTGACTCGATTTTAATTTAAAATTTAAAGGGTGGGCGACTCGACTTTAATTTAAAGGGTGGGCGACTCGACTTTAAATAAAATAAAAAAAAAACAAATGCAAGAGGGGACAGCAAGATTATACTTTAAAATGAAAAATTGACTCTACTTTTAAAGGAAAAACTCAATGACTCGACTTTACTTTAAGAAAAAAAAAAAAAAAATTGCAAAGACTATTAATTAATAATGACATTAAAAAAGCTTGACTCTAATTAGAAAAAACCGTACGCGAGTGCGGAACACCGTAGCAAGGAGATGGAATGGTCCATCATCTCCGATCCAGGAACAAACTACTACGAGCATAAGGGTCAACGTGGTAAAAGGGTAAATGGGATTTTGATAAGACCACGAGCCATTAACGAAGGGTTCGACATGCCGACCACCTTCGAAAAATGACTCGTAGTCGATAGTTGCCCTCTTGAGCCACAATTTGTGGGGGCCTCTTCGGCAAATAGCCTCTTCTTGCTTCGTGCCCTAACCACTGCATTGGAGCATTCCTTACGTGCGACGCACGAAAAGTTTACGCGTCAAAAAACGCCCTACCGTTCGAAGCGACGCACCCACAAAAATCGACATGCCGCAGTGGTTTGTGCTATAAGAATGAAATCGTCCCTAATCTAAAACCGACCTATCCCGACCTGATCTCACATTACGCAACAAGACTCAAACCGCTCGTGTTAACGCACGCATTTTTAACGAGACGCAATAGACGCAAGCTAAAAGGAATTGGGAAGTAAACAATACTGGTTCGCTGGTTGTTTTTTTTTTTTTGTTCTTTATTTAACTTAACCTAACGAGCGGTAAGTGCTTGCGACGTAAAGTATCGATTCCTTCTAAATAGTCAAACCACTGAGGCATGGCAAAATTCGCGAATGCATCACCCCAAACGGCACTGACGAATCCCAACGCGTATCCTTAACTGCGTTCCTACTCTACCTGAGTGCGTCTCGATTTTCTAATGATCTTTATTTATTTATTTCTTTCCTTATTGATTCATTAAAAAAAAAAAAAAAAGAAAAAGAAAAAAAAATGAAAGATTCATTAATATTTGACTTATATTCCGTTAAGCTATCCTAGCCTGCGGACAATCAATGGACTCAAAGAATCCACCAACCGTGCACATTTACACAGGCACATTTAATCGAATGCTCCAGCAGATATAATATTCATTCTAATCGATGAACCTATTATAAACTAAGATTAACAGCTTGCACTTAAAAGATGAACAAAGTTTTCGTAAAAAGTTAAGATCCCCGAGAACCGTAATATTTCCATTTTATGTACTAGAGTATATTCTACCGTGAGCATATATAGATTCGTAAATATTTCAAGAATCGCGAAGTGCAAGCGTTAATTTATAACCAAGTATCAAACAAGTTCGAAATCCTTTGCTAAGTTCAAAAGATATGGGATGCAATCTAATGTTCTCATTGGGTGCAAAGTTTTTCGAACTGTTTTATACCGATACAGATCGTGCGATGCGAAGTTTCAGCAAAAAATCTTTAAAAAAAAAAAAAAAAGAAAAAGAATAAAAGATCATTCAGACATGCTGAAAGATCGTAAAATTTGCTGAAACTTCGCGAATCCCCGTAGACGGGACATCTCACTCCTGAGTGAGAATCGGATCCAACGTCTTCCGGTCCCTACCTAGTTATATAATATAAATGTTCACATTCACTCAGAAAAGGTATGCTACCTGCCTGCCTATCACCTATATTTAAAAAGTGCAAAGCATTCACACCAACACACACACTCCACGGTTCTCTCACATACCACCAGGGTGCAAAAGCCTACACTAGAGAGCATGCCCCGGGGCACCTCCGACACCCCAGTTCAACCGCGTATTGTTCTAATATATTATGGGTACGTACCAATTGCTGTAATCGACTGTCAAGGCTAATGATTATTGCATATATGACTAAAGCAAAAATACTAGTACATACTAGTATACACATGGATACTAGTAATACATACGAGTATTTATAATTTTCCACAGAACAATGTGGTAACTCTATGCGAAACGATATTTAATATAATAAGATATTTATATTTATTTATTATTAATTAAAAAGTTATCGCGAAACGATGTACGATGCACCACCTAAGACGCGCATACAGGTGCAAGGTACATCGTTGCAATCACCAGCACAATGACAGTCGCCAAAAGGAAATCTAAAACGATTATATAACTAACCCACGCTAACCGTTTCTCACCCATACGAGTAACACCTGGGCTAACGCATGGATGAGAACGCAGAAAGCACGGGGGGGAGAAACGGGTATTAGTATAATTAAAGCTGAAAATCCTGATCTAAAAAAATGATTAACTTATAAACTAGGCCTAAGCGGAATGTGACTCTACGAGAAAATATTCATTGAAATATTTAATTTATTGCAAAATTTACTTTATTGAAAAATTTACTTTATTGAAAAATTTATTTTATTGAAAACTCTAATTTATTGAAATATTTAATTTATATTAAAAAACAAAACCTCGGACGATTCCTTTCATTAAATGGCTGTTCTAATGAAAGAACGGGGATTATGATCCACCATTTAACTGACAGAATCTATCCGTCGCGGAAGGGGTTTGTCTTCTTGCTCATTTCTTTGTATATCGATATATCGAAATATCGAAGCAAATCGCGATCAAATAAACTAAGTACGAAGCAATGCATTTAACGTAAACCACGTTATAATGCTTTATTTGGACGAAATCGGGTAAATGAATGCCCGATTTCATTACTAATATCGCGAGCAAAGACGAGGAAAAAAGTGCTAATTAACAGCACCGTTAATTAAACGACTTTGAAACAAGAAGACCCTAGCCTGACATATATATACATATATAAAAATAAAAAATTGGCAATAAAAGAGTTAACTACACATATAGGGAACCACTCGTGAATAAAATCAAAAGATTTTAATCACGGACACTTTTGCTCGTTTCGAACGAAAGACATCTACGAATACAACCAGTAACCCGTGCCGATATGGATCTTTCATCCTCGGCATGATGGGCACCGGAGGAACTTAAAATTTGTCACTTACTACTTGAGAAGTTCTGCGATGGCTCCAAAACACTCGTCCCCCTCGACGTAGGTCGAACGACGTCGTGAAGTTGGTTGAAATTATCGTTGAATCGTTGAATCGACGATCCGTTGATTGTTCTGTAATTAAAATCGTATAAAAAAAAAAATTAATTATATGTTCCTTATAGAAAGGATATCTTGGATGAATGAAAATGATCAAAAAATATTTGATTTCAACAATGAATGAGAAATAACGATTAAAGGAAAGCAATATACTTACATGTAATGGTATCCAGACGAAGCATTACATTCGTCGTTAAAGATGCAGAGGATGAAATCTTTTAAATTCACACTTTCGACCATAACAATATTTTATCGCGAACGCAAATCCTCTTCCACCGTATTGGCCGAAAGTGTGTTAATGATTCTAATAACGCGGGGCGAACAAATGGTTTTAACAAGAATATGACATAAATTCTTGTTTTATGTTTTACTAACGCGACCGAGAAATTACAAATCGGCGAACAACACTGACTCTAATTCGCGATTTTATTTTATTTTATCTGATTTTTAAAGCAACTCATTCGGTTGCAAAACAATCAAACAACATTTCGCACAAGCACTGACTCTAAGATCGCATTGCGCGCGATCAACAACTGAAGACCTGTCAAAGAAATAATTGTTAAAACAAGCTGTGGCTTTTGCTTTTACAATTTCTGTCGTATTAAATATTATGTATATCGAGTAAAAAATATTAAATATCATATATCATATTATTCAAACTACATGATCTAAAATTGTAAACTTGTATTACATCTTTTGCATGCCATAATAATAAAAGGATACCATTCAAAAGATGTAACTGCAAAATTTGTAAGCTATATTGTGATAAAACAATATGTAAAAGCAAACGATCCAAAAATCGCGTTGTATCTATCGTTTAAAAATGGATATGATCGCGATAGGGATATGTTCACAGAAATATAGTAATTGCATGGATACCTATAAATAAGAATAGATATAGCATCGATGTAAAACTAGACAAGGAGCTGTAAAAATTAAAATTATAACATTCATAATATTTAATTAAGCGATTAAACGTATCTTGAAATTTTATTCTATTTTAATTTAACTCTTGTTATAAATCAATTAAATTTATATTATTCTCGGTGCTTCTTAATATTCTTTAAATTCAATGTAAAATATGTTGCAAAAATTGTTAACGAATTAAAATTTTATCAAAAATATTTTCTAATGCACCGAACGTCAGCCTTTGGCCCGGTAGTGCGTACGTTGTATTATGTAAAAAACATAAACGTACGCAATACCGACTTCCGGATCTCACCACATGGAGGTAGCTGCGTATAGAGATCCATTTATAAACTTATAAGAAACCAAGAGTATTATTAATATAGAATAAAATTGATTAAATTTATGAATAAATATGTATATTTATATAACGTGTAAATGCGATCTTTTTATTCAACGCGACAAATGCTACGTATACCGAAGTCTAATATGATATAAAATAAGATGAATAATCATTAAATGATACGTAAATGAAGCTGATAAAATATTTTATATAATATTGATAATGTAAACGAACGTGAATTAACGAAGCGAGAACAGGTTCGAACACGTCTGGAAAGCTACTCGTGCGGAGGATGAACGACAACACCGCTTCAATTGTTTATATCTGCTTTTGCCTGTATAAACTTGTTTTCTATATTTTTGGAATCAAGCTATTATTTATTATTTATATCTTCATCTCTCTCTCTCTCTCTCTCTCTCTCTCTCTCTCTGTCTCTCTCTCTATCTCTTTCTCTCTCTATCTCTATCTATCTATCTTCCTTTCTTTTTCTCTCTCGATTAAAAGTATCACCGTATTTATTTAACAATATATAGACTTACGTGTGCGTACCGGACGATTGCGTTTCAAATATTGTTTCTGCCAAACCACGTAGTATTTTTCTTATAGTCCGTAAACTGCTCGAAAAGCTGAAAAATTTCAAATTGATATTAGTGGAATAGAAAATTAATTGTGTGTGTGTGTGTGTGTGTGTGTGTGTGTGTGTGTGTTCTCTGTATATAGAAAAATAACTCAAAAACACGAGAAAAAATTTAAATATTAAATACTTACGAGAAATATAAAATTATTTGAACAATCAGTAATGTATCAATAAATTAATATTAAATCGAAATTATTTTAATATTTAAACGAATGTACTATTGTTTAATTATTAGTTAATTGCACCCGTGTACGTTAATGATTGTTTAAATAATTAATAGATTACCGAAAGTGTTACTTTTTAATTTCACACGTCTAGAGTCAGAGAGTCTCGATGCTTACTCGTCGAAGTACAAGGTAAGACTGACTCGGTTATCGTCAAAGTTAATGAAAAACCGTTTATGTTTACATCATGCAAGGCCATTACCCCCAGATAGAATTTTAAAGTATTGAAATATTTAACCGAATTTATTTTAAGTTTCTTACGTGTTTTAATCGTTTTAATGTTTAAACAAATGTACTATTGTTTAAATATTATTATATTATACCCGTGAATAATAGTGATTGTTTAAATAATTATTTAATTACCGATAGTGTTAATTTTTAATTACTCACGTATAGATTTTGAGAGTCTCGATGTTTACTCGTCGAAGTGAAAAGTTAAACTGACTCGGTTATTGTCAAAGTTAATGAAAAACCGTTTATGTTTATATCATGCAAGGCCATTACCCCCAGATAGAATTTTAAAGTATTGAAATATTTAAGCGAATTTATTTTAAGTTTCTTACGTGTTTTAATCGTTTTAATGTTTAAACGAATGTACTATTGTTTAAATATTATTATATTATACCCGTGAATAATAGTGATTGTTTAAACAATTATTAAATTACCGATAGTGTTAATCTTTAAGTACTCACGTATAGATTTTGAGAGTCTCGATGTTTACTCGTCGAAGTGAAAAGTTAAACTGACTCGGTTATTGTCAAAGTTAGTGAAAAACCGTTTATGTTTATATCATGCAAGGCCATTACCCCCACATAAAATTTTAAAGTATTAATATATTTAACCGAATTTATTTTAAGTTTCTTACGTGTTTTAATCGTTTTAATGTTTAAACGAATGTACTATTGTTTAAATATTATTATATTATACCCGTGAATAATAGTGATTGTTTAAACAATTATTAAATTACCGATAGTGTTAATCTTTAAGTACTCACGTATAGATTTTGAGAGTCTCGATGTTTACTCGTCGAAGTGAAAAGTTAAACTGACTCGGTTATTGTCAAAGTTAGTGAAAAACCGTTTATGTTTATATCATGCAAGGCCATTACCCCCACATAAAATTTTAAAGTATTAATATATTTAACCGAATTTATTTTAAGTTTCTTACGTGTTTTAATCGTTTTAATGTTTAAACGAATGTACTATTGTTTAAATATTATTATATTATACCCGTGAATAATAGTGATTGTTTAAACAATTATTAAATTACCGATAGTGTTAATTTTTAAGTACTCACGTATAGATTTTGAGAGTCTCGATGCTTACTCGTCGAAGTACAAGGTAAGACTGACTCGGTTACTGTCAAAGTTAATGAAAAACCGTTTATGTTTATATCATGCAAGGCCATTACCCCCAGATAGAATTTTAAAGTATTGAAATATTTAACCGAATTTATTTTAAGTTTCTTACGTGTTTTAATCGTTTTAATGTTTAAACGAATGTACTATTGTTTAAATATTATTATATTATACCCGTGAATAATAGTGATTGTTTAAACAATTATTAAATTACCGATAGTGTTAATCTTTAAGTACTCACGTATAGATTTTGAGAGTCTCGATGTTTACTCGTCGAAGTGAAAAGTTAAACTGACTCGGTTATTGTCAAAGTTAGTGAAAAACCGTTTATGTTTATATCATGCAAGGCCATTACCCCCACATAAAATTTTAAAGTATTAATATATTTAACCGAATTTATTTTAAGTTTCTTACGTGTTTTAATCGTTTTAATGTTTAAACGAATGTACTATTGTTTAAATATTATTATATTATACCCGTGAATAATAGTGATTGTTTAAACAATTATTAAATTACCGATAGTGTTAATTTTTATATACTCACGTATAGATTTTGAGAGTCTCGATGTTTACTCGTCGAAGTGAAAAGTTAAACTGACTCGGTTATTGTCAAAGTTAATGAAAAACCATTTATGTTTACATCATGCAAGGCCATTATCCCCACATAAAATTTTAAAGTATTAATATATTTAACCGAATTTATTTTAAGTTTCTTACGCGATCCCGTATTTTTAACGTTTAAACGATTGTACCTTTGTTTAAATATTATTATATTATACCCGTGAATAATAGTGATTGTTTAAACAATTATTAAATTACCGAAAGTGTTAATTTTTAAGTACTCACATATAGATTTTGAGAGTCTCGATGCTTACTCGTCGAAGTACAAGGTAAGACTGACTCGGTTATTGTCAAAGTTAGTGAAAAACCGTTTATGTTTATATCATGCAAGGCCATTACCCCCAGATAGAATTTTAAAGTATTGAAATATTTAAGCGAATTTATTTTAAGTTTCTTACGTGTTTTAATCGTTTTAATGTTTAAACGAATGTACTATTGTTTAAATATTATTATATTATACCCATGAATAATAGTGATTGTTTAAACAATTATTAAATTACCGATAGTGTTAATTTTTCAGTACTCACGTATAGATTTTTAGAGTCTCGATGCTTACTCGTCGAAGTACAAGGTAAGACTGACTCGGTTATTGTCAAAGTTAATGAAAAACCGTTTATGTTTATATCATGCAAGGCCAACTACCGCAAGATCAAAGTATTGGAAAATTTTATCGAAAATATTTTAAGTTTTTTTCTTAATCTCTCTCTCTCCCTCTTTCTTTTTCTTTCTCGATTAAAAGTATCACCGTATTTATATAAAAATATATACTTACGTGTGCTTACCGGACGATTGCGTTTCAAATATTATTTCTGCCGTACCACGTAGTTATTTTCTTATAGTTCGCAAGTTACTTGAAAAGCTGAAAAATTTCAGATTGATATTAGTGGAATTGAACATTAATTTTATGCGAATATATGTATGTGTGTGTATTCGATGTATATAGAAATATAACTCAAAAACACGAGAAAAAAATTTTTATATTAAAAACTTTCGAGAAATATAAAATTATTTAAACACTTACTAATATATCAATAAATTAATATTTAATCGAAATTATTTTAAGTTTCTCGCGAATTTAGTCGTTTTAATGTTTAAACGTATATACTATTGTTTAATTATTAGTTAATTGTACCCGTGTACGTTAATAATTGTTTAAATAATTAATAAATTACCGAAAGTATTAAACTTAAGTCCTCGCAATTACATTTAGAGTCTCGATGTTTACCCGTCGAAGTACAAGGTAAGACTGATTCAGTTATTGTCGAAGTTAAGAAAAGGACTGTTTATGTTTATATTATGCAAGGCCAACTAACGCAAGATCAAACTTAAAGTATTGGAAAATTTAATCGAAATTATTTTAAGTTTTTCTCAAGTTTTAGTCGTTTTAATATTTAAACGTATGTACTATTGTTTAATTATTAGCTAATTATATTACGCGTAAATTAAAGATTGTTTGAACAATTATAAATTATTCGAAAGTACGAATTCGTAAGTTCTCGCGTTTAGATTTAGAGTCTCGATGTTAACACGACGGAGTGCAAGATGAAACTGACTCGGTTGTTGTCAAAGTTAAGTAAATGATCGTTTATGTTTATAATCTGCAAGGCCATGCCCACAGATTAAAATTATAAGTACCGAATTAATTAACCGAATTTATTTTAAGTTTCTCGCGCGTTCCAGTACTTTTAATGTTTAAACGAATGTACTATTGTTTAAATATTATTATATTATACCCGTGTACAATAGTGATTGTTTAAATAATTAGAAAATTCTCAAAAGTATTAATTTCTATATACTGGCGTTTAAAAAGAGAGTTTCGATGTTAACGACTCGTAGTTCGAGAGAAAACTGACTCAGTAATCGTTAAAGTTAGTAAAAAATGTTTATATTTATAGTATGCAAGGCCAACTCCCCCCAGATTAAAATTATAAATACCGAATTATTTAACCGAATTTATTTCAAGTTTCTCGCGCGTTTCGGTATTTTTGATGTTTAAACAATTGTATTATTGTTTAAATATGAGTATATTGTACACCGCTAACATTAGAAACTGTTCAAATAATTTAAAAATTATCGAAAGTATTAATTTATAAGTTTTCGCGATTAGAAAGAGAGTGTTTCGATGTTTACGCGACGGAGTGCAAGAGAAGAATGACTCGGTTATTGTCAAAGTTAAGAAAAGGACCGTTTATGTTTATGTTATGCAAGGTCAACTACCGCGAGGTAAAATTTTTAAGTATCGCAAATTTTATATTAAAATAATTCCAAGTCTTACGCTCGTTTCCGTTTTTATAATGTTTAAACGAATGTACTTTTGTTACGAAGCGTGCAAATTATTTCGCTTGCGGATGCAAATTATTTTTTATATTCTTTTTATTCTATTACATTATTTTACTTCCTCTTATAATTTTATTATATAATATATTTATTATATTATATAACTAATATTACGTATTATATATATATATATATATATTTACACACATACCCTCACACACACATACACACACACACACACACACACACACACACACACACACATACACATTTTTTATTTATCCTGTATGGCAAATTAAGTCAACAAATTTGAGTCAAAAGATCACACTTTTTTTCGACTTATTTATTTTATCACTAATATTTGCACATAGGGATACTATTATGAGATTATATAATATAATAGATATAATGAAATTAAGAGAAAAAATCAAAATATGATAGAGCTGAATACCTATAATGTATGAATGACTAACATGAAATTCTATCGCGTAATTTATCTAATATTCGACTCGGTTTTATTATATCTTATGTAATTGTAAGCATGGAAATTAATTAATAAGCAAGGAACGAACAAATGGTAATTATTTTCAAAAGGAACTATGTATTAAGAAATATGTTTACTACGTTTGCTGATATGAAATAGAATGTACCATATATATAATTCAATTTTTTCCATTTCACAAATTTATGCAACATTTTTAAATGAAATATGAACTGTTAACCATAATATGCGCGTGTATATATGTAATTATAAAATGTATGTAGAAAAGGAGATAATAAGAACGAACGAGAGAGAGAGAGAGAGAGAGAGAGAGAGAGAGAGAGAGAGAGAGAGAGAGACAAAGATAAAAAAAATAATGCTAGTCATGTAACTGCATCACTAATTTTATCACAATAAGTAATCAACGATGTAGTTGAAACTCAAACTATCTTATTGTATAAACATACACTCTTTTGTATATTTAAACAGGAGCAATTAATTGCGTATAGTCGAGTTCAACAATGTACCTTAATTAAAAATTTTTTACAGAGCTAAAAATATGCTCCGATGCATCGGTCTGTTCAAAAGTAAGAAACATCTCAATACATTTTTCATAATTCCATCGGTTCAAATGAGCTTGTTTGATTTAAATCAGGTATAGCATCGCTATTATTGTTGTTATTGTTATTATTATTGTCATCCGATGCATTTGGAATCGGCGTTGGAGTATCTCTTGTAGGTAAAATACGAAGGTGTTTACTAGGTGGTTCCCAAAGAACTAACGCCATGGAGGGCCTCTCCCTAAAAAACAATAATTACGACTATTCTAGTATCTATACATTCATATATCAATGATAATACATGATTATCTCATATTAGATATATTATAGTAAATTTACAATTTAGACAAAAGCGTCGATGGAAGAATGGATTCCTGCTGTATTCGTTTCAGTTCTTCTGATAGAATTAATCTTGGACTCTTTAAATTGTCAGTATCTACCACATTACCAGTTTCCATATCCATCCCTACAATGGATTTTTCTAGTGGAGTATTTGCTGTTGATGTAGATGGTACAGGATCTTGCGAATGATAAGTTGAACTGATATGTAAATCTTGAAAGTGCGCGGCCATTTTTTCTTCGGTTATTAATTGCTTTGTCTTCCGGCTGTTGGAACAACAAATTAGTCGTATTATTGTACGCTTAAGAAAGATCTTTTATTCGAATAAGAGCACGAGGTAACAAAAATGCAAATTTACATGTCAAGTAAATCCGGAGTCTCCAATTTTCTTTTCTGATGAAGGTTAGATGTAACATTTTGTTCGCCTGTAAATCTGATCAATTCAGATTGTTGTACCGATGGTACGCTCCAAGGTATAGACAAAGGTAATACTTGAGGCATTTGCGTCCAAGAACCGACTTGCTGTGAAGTACCCTGTTGTATTATCATGTGTTGAAATATCGATGGCGGAGTATGTAGATGCGTACCTCCCATTGTATTCTATTATATATAGGAAAAAAAAAAAGAAACATTCATTCGTAACTTACAAATATTCATTAATTTATAACGAGATAAATTCGAAATACTATATTTCTATCTATAATTTGCGAACGATGTAACAAATTTGTTATTCTAAAGGCTTCCTTAAATACGATAAGGTTACTTACTGTCATTTGGAACGACAAAGTGAAAAAAAGTTAACTTTTATATTCCAATTTTTAATTTTATAACGGTGACGTGTATACGAAATGAGAGCTAGTATCAAGATTATTATTGAAAAATAATCTTGAAGGTTAAAAATTATAAAGAAGAACGATAAGAAATCACAAGTTTATCTTCCACTTCGTTCCCCAGTGACGCTAACCTTCACGAGTTCTTTTGCAAGAAAAGTATCGACAATATCAAATCGTACGAATTGTTTTTTAAACGTTAAAGGACAATATAATTGCGGGGAAACTTATAGAAAGACGCTTAAACGTTTGGCTCCCCTCCACTGTTATTGTCCGAGTATAACCTTCGCTTGCATCGCTATATACACATAAATTTCACTTTTCTCGAAAGATCGTCCAATAGCGATTTGTTTTTCGTTCTTCTCTCTTCTACGACGTCGTCTTCTAAATAAATACTTTTTGATATGGACGCGTTCATTTACTTTAACGCTTTGCATGCGCGCAGTTAATGTAAAAACTCTTAGCGAAACTTTTGGGGAACAAATAAATTTGACGATTATTGCGTTACTTTGTGACATACATACATATATGTATGTATATATACGCGCATATATATATATATATATGATATGTAGAAACGTAACGTATGTGTAATGTGTGTACGTACGTACGTACAAAGCGTTCGACTCGTATTACACCGATCAGTGTTGCCAACCTAAATTTACAAATATTTTCTCGATTACAAATACAAAAATTCCCGCCAATAAACAGCGAACTCAAATAATATATTAATCCGAGGAATAAAGTTTCGTTTTCTTCCGTTTTCTACGTAAAGATTTTTTTTTTCATATAGTGTGTATATATATATATATATATATATATATCAATACCATTAATCATCATTAATCTTTTTAGATATAACGATTATTAATGACTCCTCGTGTATCGTGTTGCATGACTCGATGACGTTATGCATACGCGCAGTAAGCTTCTATTTCGATAGTGCTAAAATGCATTCGAGCAAATAATCAAATATTACGTTTAACAAATTTCACAAGGACAAATAAATTGTGAACTTTAAGTTAAACCAAAAGCTACTACGTTCTCGTGTGATTCGACCGGTGAATTATATATATACTTTTTTCCTTTTTCTTTTCTTATTTTTCTTATTTTTACTTCGATCGTACGCTAATTCTCGTTCCAATCGTGCGTGGCAATCGAAATTCTTTTTTTTTGGCCGGTCGATAAGAAAGTATAAATTTGTTTGCCTCGAATGGTACGACATAGACATGGAATTTTGAGGCATTACAAGATAATTACATGCCTGTAATTAACCTGGAAAGACCTGTTTGCACACGGCAAGCTTTATTAAAGGTCAACGAACGCGAGTTATATGGAAATCCGAGACCTTTCCTTTGGCATTTACATTTACGTACACATTTGCATAGTTCGAATTTCCATCGAAAATTCCTTTTAAGGAGGGGAAAAAGAAAATATATACATATATATGCGCGCTTATGTAAGTAGTCTTTTCTAACAATGGAAAATTTTGGACTCATTCGAAAATCGTCCATGTTTTTATTATCTTTATGATGGACGTTAAGAAACGATGTATTCTTCCATCGCACGAAATTGACCGATTACGTACGAACGTTCGTAACATAAATTACGGACAAGGCAATTCTCCTTTCATAAATAATAAAGCGTTATATTCTTCGGGCATGTATTTATCAACACGTGCTATTTACTTCGGGGTAGGTAGAAACGCTCGGTTGGAATATAAACAGCCTTCGTTATTTTCTCTCTCTCTCTCTCTCTCTCTCTCTCTCTCTCTCTCTCTCTCTCTCTCTCTCTCTCTATCTATCTCTATTCGAGTGAATCATATTAAAAAAGTGACGCGAAAGATATTAACGCCGATGGATTTCCTTATGTACACTTACGTTCTCGTAGAATTCATCGAATTCGGTACGAGAGTAGTCGATCGCTATTTTTTTTTTCTATTTCCGAGGATAAAAGGATAAGAACGGAGGAGAACGAAGAAGGAAGAAGAGGAGAAGGAAGAGGAGAAGGAGGAGGAGAAGGAGGATCGGCGTACTCGGTTATTATGCGATCGACATAGCTTGAAAACGATTAATACTATTGTTATGATTCAGAGGTACATCGTGACGTAGTATGCACTTCAGCGATCTGTCTGTTAGTAGTCGTCGCTCGAGGTAGTCGTAAAGATCCTCTCAGTTCGCGTCTGGATCGCGCCGAATTCAGTTGCACGAATTGATATCTTCCGGTGAGAAGGATAGCGTAACGAAATGAATGAACGATGTGCGAGAGTACAAAGTTAAAGGAAAATAGCGTAATGTCGCGGGAGAATTCGGGATCGATCGAATCGATCAAGTCTAGAAGCGCGAGCCTCGATAATTTCGAAGACGGGAGGAAGCGCGCGAAAAGTTGCGCGGACGAACTCGTAGTCGGTGGTAAATCAAATAAATCGACCCAAAGTGATATCACTCAATCTAATTGGAGACATTCTTACGGTCTATCGCATAAATCCTATTACGGTGGACTGCAGCAACAACAACGTTCGACTTCTGCGTTACATTTGCCAAAGCACAATCAGTATCAGATAAGCGAATCTAATTTTTCCGCTTACAATACGAAGAATAACACCCTATCCTCGACGCAAAGCGAATTGATATTGTCGGCTAAGAACCGAGCGAGCAAATATGTCACGTTGGACATGCGATCGAACGTTTTAAATACTCCTCCCTCGCATATTTATCTACCGTCAAATTCGAACAATTACATTGGGACACAACCCGGAGGTAGTGTGCAACCGTGCAACGCGTGTTGTTGCGCTTGCAACGGATCCCAAAATAATTCTCAAACGAACGTGCCCCTCGTTACCTCACCTTCGATCAATGAACATGACGGACCGCAAAGCCTCTCCTGGAGAAGATTGCACATGAGCAGAGCAAAACTAAAGGCAACCGCGACGACGTCCGAACTTTTAAGCGGTTTCGCAATGGTGAGCTTGCATCTTACACGGATATCACTAACATCCGCGATATATGGCTGTCCTTTCATAACATTCTCATTTGTCATCTCTACGATGATCTCACAGTGAATCCCTCGCAATGATAGATTTTCGATTCGTTTACCTTATATCACAGAAAATAGAAATCGTTGAAAAGTGTTACCACGAACAAAGTCTACCTGCGATTACACAACGTTTCCTGAAAATCATTAAATCAACATCAACGACAATTCCGTGTATGATCTTCAAGCTTGATCTCTGATTATGCAAGACAAACACAGCTTTCTTCTATATATTTTTGCGCTAGAATTATTTCACGTTGAAAATTCTTCGTTCTCCGATCGACTAATTGAAAGGAAAAGGAAAAAAAAAGAAAAAGAAAAAGAAAACAGAAAAGATAACGCCGTGCTATTAAACTTCTAACTACCGGGGCACCGTAAAGAAAGATTGACGCTCGCGCGCCGTAATCGTATCGCATACATCGTAAAAAGAAATTATGAATTTAAGAAACCGTAGATTGATAAAAAGTCCAAAGACACTGTGAAATGCCATAAAAAGATATCGCGCGTCCTCCTTAGTCGTTTTACCTTGATCATACTAAATTTGTATATATATATATATATATATATATATATATATATACACATATATATATATATTTTTTTATGCTTCAGGTCGCAATGGTAGAACTACAAATAAATGATCCAACTGCGGTACCGGAATGGCTGTTTGTTATGTTTGCGGTTTGCACGACGGTATTAGTATCGGTGCACATCTTCGCTTTAATGATAAGCACATATCTTTTGCCAAACGTCGAGGCTATAAGTAAATTACAAATATCGCGTCTCATTACAGAATCACCACACGAAAGAATGCGCGGCTTCATAGAATTGGCCTGGGCATTTTCTACGGTCTTAGGATTATTTTTATTTTTGGTCGAAGTAGCGATACTTTGTTGGGTAAAATTTTGGGATTATTCCTTCACTGCTGCTACTGCCAGTACTATTATAGTAATACCAGTACTTATTGTATTCGTAGCCTTTGCCGTACATTTTTATCATTCTCTCGTTGTTTATAAGTGTGAAACATCGATATCGGATATAAAAGAATTAGAGAGTATAAAGAGAAATTTGGATAACGCAACAATTAATCACACTACGGTATAACGAATGTAAATGGCAAGTTCATTAAATTTTGTTGAAACAACGAATCTTTTTCGAAATATTTACTCACGCACATACACACAAATACACATACACACAACAGACAGAGGAAATATATATAAAAGTTTTCGATAGAATAAGTTACATGTTCCTATTGGATCTAATAATATCATCTACGAGAACGATCATTTCTAAGCATAGTAGTGGTGAAGAAAATACACGTATAAGTCTGTTTAATAAACATTAATAAACATTTAATAAATTACTTATTAAACACAGCCACAAACGAAAATGGCTATCTATCGTTATAATATAAAAACGTACATCGATGTACACACGTCGGAATTAAAATTTGCAACGGGACAAATAGGCGCGCTCATTTGTTTCCTTTCCTTTCTTCTTTGTTTGTTTTTTTTTCTTCTTCTTTCTTTTTTTTTTTTTTGGTTTGATATTTTAATTATTATCTTACGGTATTTAATTCCTAATGCGTGGTTCAATTCATCATTAAACATGATATTTGTTTTTTCTTTGCCTATCATACGTACACATTCTTTTTTTAATTTTTTGTTTGTCCTTTGGATTAAAAAGATCGAAGAATCATTTTGCGCCTTTGTTTCATATATATGTATATATATATATATATATATATATATATATATATATATATATATATGTTCTTTTTCTTTTTAAATTTACATAACGAACAGTATTTCTTGTCGATAAAATTTCAGACTTTGCACAAAGTTCCATAGTAAATAATAATTATATCGCTGTCTTTTACGAAACTTAGGTTCGTTACATATAATTTAAATGCCCGACTACACATAACGCATTTTTCATTAACGTTTATAATAACCTAAGTTGTGATCTAATCGTATTAATTTATAATATTATAGATTTCTCTTCCTTCCTCTTTTATACGAAATAACATATTTATGAATGAAATTAATATCAGGATGAGAACAATGAAATATAAATACTGTTATATAAATGCATATTCTCGAGAAAGAAATTTCATGAGATTTCTATCTATAATTGCAGGAAACGTTTTCATTAATATATATATATATATATGTGTGTGTGTGTGTGTGTGTGTGCGTGCGTGTATGTTTATGTATATATGTATATCTGATAGCTCGATATATTTTAAATGGTACTTAATTTAATCTAAAAATATGTTCCAATACATATCTTCAGAGATAAGATCTTACTTTCGAGAATGGGGAAGATATTCGTGATGTAAATTTAAATATTCTTAGATTAATTATATATACAACTGAACGATTAATCTAAAACTTATCACATATATATATGTATATGTATAGATATTTTTTCTCATTTTTTTCATTTCTTTTTTTTTTCTTTTTTTTTTTTTATCGTATTACACATAAGTATTATCGATATACAGTATCAAAAAATCAAGTTCGATAAATACTCGTAGAGGGGAAATAAATTATTATCTATCGAGAACGTGATCCGACTGAGGACAATGTACTTCGATAACGTATGATGATGTATTATGATAAAAGGAAAACTTGTTTACGCTATGGACAGGTAGATAAACAGAAAAATGGGAAGTATCGGATAGTATTACGCAAAAATTAAATAATTTATGTACCAAAAAGTGTATTTAATTTAAAATATTTTCACAACTAGACACTTTGGATCTATCGCTAAGAACACCATCAAAGAAGCAGATTGAGAATGGGAGTAATTTAATTCTAATACATACATATTCAGCATGATACTGAAATTAAATCTTCACGATAAATCTTGACATATTTTCCAATGCTTTTATTTGCACAATGCTATTCGAAACGTTTTTTTTTTTCTTATTTTTTTTTTGTTCTAATTATTTCGTTTGCACAATAACAAATAACGAGCATTGTATTTTTCGTTTTTTTTTTTTTTCATTTTTTTTTTTCCTTTTTTTCTTTTCTTTTTACTTTAAAACCACATATGTAAATCAGCATATGAGGAAGAAAATCAAATACTTTTTGGTTTATGTTGCTACTACTGTACAAAATAATTTATCACTTACTGCCACTGTTACTTTTTACGAACATAAGGAAGTACTGTTAAAAAATATGAAGGTGCGCTCAGAAGAAAGCGTGCCGAACCGTTCGATATAATTATCAATATTGCAGATATATCGTACGCAAGTGCGCGAATAATAACCTACGTTAAAAGGGTTTGCAACATTCGCAACTGTTTTTGCAGACCTGCACGATTACCATGTATATTAGGGCGATTGATCTAAACGCATCTTAACAATCTTGGCAAAAGTATGCTTATTTTGAGAACATAAAATTATACTCTAGAATCATGATATACAAATAAACCTTTCTCTCTCAACATTTGTTACAATGTAATAACATAATATATAAATATATATATATATATATATATATATATATATATATGCTTTAAAGAAATATAAGATGAGTCGTTATGTCATATACATTTGTTTTGCGTAATGTAAGTTCAATTGATAAACACTGATTATTTAATCTGTATGAAATCGCGAATAATTTGATCTGTTTATTATACTGTGTCATAGCATACCGTGTATTATATTATACTATTTTATACTATATTGTATTATACTGCATTAATGTAATATTATGTAGTATTATACTATGTCAACTTACTATGTTATAAATTGATGCAGGCAAAAGTTAAAGAAAATTTGTTCTTGAAAAATCTCTCGATAAATTGATTTTTATACACATTATTTTCAGTCTTGTCTTTAAATAAACATATAAAGTCTTTCAAGTATCCTATCCATAGCAAGTGCTTAGGAAGCTATTCAAAGAATTAATTTTTTTCTTTAAAATTGGGTATACTTCTTCGGAATAAAAACCCAAATATACAGTTCGTTTTTAATCATGTTATTTTCACACTGATTATATTGCAATTCAATAATATTTTCAATTTTATTGTTCACCGAACAAATAAGAAAATTCTATAAAGTTAAGCTTATTCACAATGCCAAAGCGAACTGGAACTCTGAGTTTTTTTTTTTAAATTATGAAAATGATATATTTACATAAACATTGCTTTTTCCTATACTAACCTAATTTCAAAGAAAGTCACAACCTACTCATACATATTCACTGAATTTCGAGTTAAAATTTTCAAACGAATGTATATTAGTTTAATTATAATTCGGTATTACGTACAAATCATACGATGCTCCGTAAATAATAATAAATAAAAAATATTTTATGCAATCTTCTGCTGCTGAAGCATCAATATAGAGTGGAGTGACTATTAAGTATTTTTCATTTATATCCAGATCAACTACTTCAATGTTTTCAATTTGCACATACATTCTCGTAAAAATAGAAAAGAAATAATAATAATAATAGTAATAGTAATAATAATGATGATGATAATAATAATAATAATAGTAATAATAATAATAATAATAATAAAATTGAAACAGCAGAAAGCAAGTAGAATTTGTTCATCCAAATAATAATATTTATATAGTTTAGCGTATCTAATAAGTTTTAGAATACTTATTGTTTACTCTCAATTATCTACCACACATACTCTACTCATACTTGACACCAACATTTTAAGATATATGTAAAGAATGCTGACAAAATACGAGTATTGGTTGGTATTTCGGAAATACGTTAAAAAAAAAGAAGAAGAAGAAGAAGAAGAATTATTTCTTTCTTATTTTAATGTATAAAAAAATATGTATAAAAAAAAAAGAAAGAAAAGAAGGGAAAAAATGACAACTTGTGCATAAACGGTACTCCACTCTTAACGTTACTTTGTTCATGAAAATTAATTCTATAAGAGAAATTCTTAGGTGCACTATGTAATGTCCTGGTTAATATTCGAACATGTATTAGCTCTTTTTTATGAATCAATGATATTAAAAAATTGTGAATGTGTCATGTATGAAAAATCTTACTTACTTAAAGTGATACTGACAAAGACCAGAACTAAAAATTTTAAATGACAATGAATCTTGTGTTTTAATTTTTCAAGAGTTATGACTCTTGTCAAACTTCCATATATACAGAAGGTTGTTGAGATATGAATGGTTCACTCCACATCCGACGCAAATCCCCCTAAAACATTATGATTGACCTCTGAAGTATATATACGTATATATATATATATATATGTGTATATGTGTCTATATATATATGTATGTACAATATGCGAACTTATATTTTGCGGTAAAACGTCGAAAAAAATTATGTGCTTGAAATGTACCTTTAAATAAGCCATTGTCAGTAGTGGCAGAAGGGTAAAGGGCACAAGATACAATAAGGCAGGCTGTGCAGCTTTGAACACCTCAGAGCTTACAGTAGCAGTGAGTAAACCAAGAAAATAGCCAATTAAGGAGCAATGAAAATAACTAATACGGTTGAAGTGTCGCGGTGGTGGAACTCCTGTTTCGCAACCACCAGGCAAGAGCTGACTCTTTTTGTATGCATCGTATCTCAACACAAAGCAGAGTAAAAGACCTGGCATAACGATATCGCCAAGACCTAGCATTGAAAAATGTCCTGCTTGATGCATCGAAGGAAACATCAGCTTTCCTGGTAGAGGAAGTTTCGGAGCCTCCCTAGCTACACCACCTAAGTGCAATCTTTTGGCGACAAGACTTACTGGATTATCAGCAGGTCTAGTTGCTACCTATGAAAAGTAATATCTAACATTATATCCCTTTGAAAGACATTTGGAAAGTTTATACTATTTGACAGAGAAATCTTTACTTCTCCAACTATGTAAAAATCATGCAAATTCGATTATTAAGATAAAAGAATAATATATGACTCACCTTAACCATTACGTTTGTACTAAATATATAAGATGAAAAGAAGACCCAGAAAACATCATAAATCAAAAGTCCAGTTAATAGCAAAGTAGATACTTTTAAACTTGGTAATCGAACAAACGCAATGAAGGCTACACAAAGGCCCATGCCCATTGCATCCATGAGTAACCAATGTCCTGTCAGTACCCATATACATACTATGCTCACACTGAGTGAAAATGAAAGTAATTCTGCTCCTGTAAATCTTCCACAAATGCCAAAGGATATTTTGTTTCCATCCGTGCAGGGTCTAATTATATATTGACACATGGGTAGTAGAAGGAATGCCAAAGCAACTGTAGCTATGACTGTAAATATAAATAGTATATTTTTTGCATTATCGCTCCATCGACGTATAATAAACTTCTTTTGAGATATCTATTCATAAACTTACTGGCTGTACATATTGCTAAGAGCATTTGCATGCTATCGAAAAAGAAAAACATGACGAGTAGAGAAATGGAAGCACCAAGAGGTAGACAGAGAGCATGCATTGTATCTAAGGTCTGGATTCTTCCTCCGTTAATACAACCTGTGTTTGCAGTACCACTATTACTTGATATTCCATTACGTTCCCTTTCTCTTTCTCTTTCCCTTGCTTCCTGTTCCATATTTAAGGATCGGAAACTGCCGTAGACTATCAGTAGAATTGAAATTAGGAAAGTGGATATCCTGGATGAATCCATTATAGAGTAAGCCCTAAAAAATATATCATCGAGATATACGAATCAAGAAAATAAAGTTTTTAAGCTTTATCTACTTGTAGCAAAACTAACCACTGATAGTCAACTTGATACGAGGCCATCTTTAAAGATGCTTGGCCGTAGCACACAGCGCTATGCTAAGACACTTTGTGTCATTTAGACGTCCTTTAATGTAATTTCCATTTGCACTATCCTATATCAGAGATCATCTGTAGACGAAACTATGAATTAATTAAAAAAAAAAGCGACGTAATTTCTTTCGCCTGTCTTAGAGAAACTAGGCCGAAAAAAAAACAAGGCTTACCTATCGCAAGTCACATTAAACATTATTATTGGCAAACAGAGTTAGGCCATTTAAAATTTCAGTCATCACCTATAGAAGACAACGAAAATCAATCATTTCTCTCGCTACACATACATATACATACATACATACATACATATATATATATATAAAGGAAAAATAAAAAAGATAAGAAGAAAAACGATAATGAGCGCAATTAAGTTATACATTTCTGCCGGTTAAGAATTATGTAATATACTTGTGGACAATGAAAAACTAAGAAAAAAAGAAAAGGAAAATGTCAATGCATACGGTCGAAAGTGAAAACATTCTCAATGGCAAAATAAATAAGACGGTCATTTTTACCGTGTCGAAGAACGTCGTCATCGCCATTAACAATTAATATCATTTTCAGGATAGGAACGGCAGGTTATTTCTACGATACACGGAAAGCAATGAGTTTTGTCTTTCGTCCACTTTCAAACTTTCGCTCACGACTCCCCGTTCGCTTAAAAGGCAAAAAAAAAAACCCCAAGCGCGCAGAAGGTAACAAAAATATATTGATACGGTCGATAGGTTAATTTTAATGGCAGAAGCGAGGATAGAGGTGAAAATGAAAAGGTATCACACAAATTCCCGTGTATACACGGTCGATCTCATTGTCGTACGAGAGGGAAGCTCGATAAAACAACGTTGTACGTTCCGAACGGCGAACGTTCACCATTTTGGTAAACATAAGGGGTCACGTGACTGGCCCTGGCCCCAAGAGGTTGCTACTCCCTTACCCTAGATTGTATTTCGTACTGGCGATTTTCCTCAATCCATCCACCTGTCTGTTGTCTCTCACCTGACCGATGCGAAGCCTAACCGCCCATTCACGATTACTTATCATCACCTCATTACAGTACAAGATAAATAAACCTTCCTTTACACGATTGACCTGACGAAAGAACGTACGTATGTACGTACGTACAGAGAGAGAGAGAGAGAGAGAGAGAGAGAGAGAGAGAGAGAGAGAGAGAGAGAGAGAGAGAGAGAGAGAGAAAGAGAGAAAGAGAGAGAGAGAGAGAAAGAGAGAGAGAGAAAGAAAACAAAAAAAGAAAAACGAAGGTAAGAACAAAAGTTGTAAAGAACGGCGTAGGAGAACAAGCGCGAGTTAATATATTGCACGCGAATCGGTCAACCAGCGGAGTCAACTGCACGGGTCAACCATTCGTGGTGACTGCTGCCGACTGCTGGCGACTGCTTGCTTGACAGGCGCAGAACGCGCTAGAACGCGCGTCCGTCCGCTTGGATTTGTCGGACGAAAATTTCTTTACCTTTCGGCAATACCATTTCAGCCCTCGGATTCTATACCGTAAAACTGGCTCACGCATATTCATCGATATTATTTTATAACTCAACGAGACGGTATATCATCTCTCTCTCTCTCTCTCTCTCTCTCTCTCTCTCTCTCTCTCTCTCTCTCTCTCTCTCTCTCTCTCTCTCTCTCTCTCTCTCTCTCTCTCTCTCTAGCCTACCTTACCCTACCCCCGAAGAAATCTAAAAAAATTTTTCCTCTCGCAAATCATGTAAGGTCGTCGTCGTCGGATCGAATTCTTACGAAATAACGTTGTTTATCGTAACGGCGTATCTTTTATTCTATCGTCCTTTTTTTTCTGTAATCTCATCTTCTTTTTATCCGGCTTTAATAATTTTTCTCTCGTCCGAGTATTCGACGATTAAAGAGTTAAAAAAAGGAAAAAAAAAAGAAATAAGAAGAAGAAGAATAGGTAAAACGTAGACAGAAAATAGACGTTCGCAATATGAGAAAACTAATGCAACACGTGGTTTCGTATTTTAAAAATATAACATAAGAGTTTACGAAGGAATCGTCAACATGTACGATCTGTGGACGAAAAAGAAAAAGGAAAAAAAATAATAATACGGGCATTATTTCCTTTATTTCCATTCTCGATAAGCTTCCTCGATAAATCATATATATATATATATGTATATATATGTATATGCAAAAAAAAAACAAAAAAAATAACGAACCGTTCGTGGTCATTCGATAACACACACGTTCATGTTAATTCGCCTTGAGGTCACCTTAGTGCGTCTATCTCTCTCTCTCTCTCTTTTACTTACGGCGCAGGCGGCGCCATCTGTTGGCGCATCAAAATGCAAAATGAAAATGTTCGTATGCATCGCGACGAACGCCGCGATTTGAGTTGGAAGTTCGGATTCTTTTCTCTTTATTCATCGGTTTTAACCCGTGCATACAATCCTCGTGCTCGCGCGGTCTCTACTTGTTGCACGCTCGAGTTTCTTCTTCCTTTAAACCGATCTCGTTCGTCTTTCGCCTCCTCCCCCCGCCGAATTTAATTAACGAAATAAAGTCTAAATCATTATATCGAGTAATATAAAAGAGGATTTAATTATTGGTTGGAAAAAAATGGCGAGCTATCACAAACCAGAGTCAAAGATAATTCAAGAACTAAAAGACATTGCCAATAAATTGAGGATTCGTTCGATCGAGGCCACGCAAGCCAGCAAGTCCGGGTAAGACTATTTTTTTTACTATATTCGTTAATCCCCTCCCTCGTCCCCTCGCTCTCTCGCTCATCCCCACGTTTGGGTAAAATCCTAACGTCGAAATTATCGTCGAACGATCGACGATACTTCAACGATTAATATTTAACGTCTTTAAATATCGTTCGCCACTTAAGGATTCACGATCTATGGGATAATTTTATAAATTTGCGCCTAAAGGGGATGTCGTCGTAAAAACGTTACAAACTAATTACGCCTCTCTCGTAACGTATAAAACGGCTTTTGAAAACGACCTTCAGGGTTCTTACAAGAATTGAAATTGAAATTAAAAGTGGCGGACGTCAGGAATGACAAAGTACATCGCGGTGGAATATAAGACTGAGAGAGAGAGAGAGAGAGAGAGAGAGAGAGAGAGAGAGAGAGAGAGAGCTAGATAGAGATAGAGAGGGAGAGAGAGAGAGAGAGAGAGAGAGAGAGAGAGAGAGACAGTCTGTTTGCGCGTCCATCTTTGAAATCGTACGATGATATGCGTGATAAGCGAATTTACTGCCACATTAACAGATATCGTCTGATCAGAAATGAATTCTAATATTGGTTAAGGGATTACGAATGATTTGATTTTCTCGTAATATTGAATCTCTTCATACAACTTTCGCGTATTACCGGCATTATTATTATCTTCTCTCTCTCTCTCTCTCTTCCCCTTCTCTCTCATTTTTATCACATCATTGAAAATTTATCTTACGATGGACAATTTTTTCTTCTCTTCGAATCTTTCTTTAATATATAAAAATATTTAATTTTTTATTCGATTGTGACGAACCTCGTTGATTATTTGTCGTAACGTTCGTAACAACGCGCGAGCACTCTCTGTTGATCAAAAAGTAGCCTTTTGAAGCCCTCGCAATATTTATGTATTTTTTTTCTCTCCGATATTCGTGATTATTACGTCATTATTCGAATGTAACATTCTTTTTTTCTTTTTTCATTACGCGTACTCTTAAATCCTTTCAATGTCGCGCGTTAAGAAACCTTCTGATCACGTGTATTTCTTTTTTACCGTCAGCCTTAACAGTGACATCATGGGTCATTTATCGAAAAAAATAATTACTATTCCAATTAACGTTACCGATCGATGATGTTTTGAAGTTTTCTTATCAAGGAATTTTATTTTTGTCCGAGTTTATTATACCTTTCGATTTAAAAATAATAATAAAAAAAAAAAAAAAAAAAAAAAAAAAAAAAAAAAAAAAAAAAAAAAAAAAGAGAGAAAAAAAAACCGCTTTGTAACCATGAAATTGCATTTCCACGTGTACCAATGCGCGCGCGCGCGCACGCGTGTGTGTGTGTTATGTAATATATATAGAAATATATAGCACAAGTACGTTGTTTGTGGTATACTTATCGTTACACTATGGGAATATATAAACATAATACGCGGTTTATAGTTTAGAAAATGGAAAAAGATCTACGTGTTATATACTTCGAATGAAATTACGACGAAAACGAGATAAATTAAAGATCGAACGACGTTATTTGAAATGCAGGAAGTAATTCGAAGTACGCAACGTAAGCAATGGAGTTTCACATTTTTTTTTTGTTTTAATCGATGACGGAAAATGTGAATTATGTGAATAATTTTTATTTTCTTTCCCTTTTTCTTTTTTGCTAATTGGAATGACAGCAAAACGAAGAGGAGAACGATGGTAACGAAGTAATCGCGACGTTGTGCTCTTGACCGGTTGGCGAAGAGGTTAGAAATTAAAATCTAAAAAAGAAAAAAAAAGAAACGCGTTACGATGTAATTTAAAAAATTCGAATCAAACTTTTCCGATAGATCGAATTGATCGGTAAAAATCGTTGATATAAATCGTTGCGCGCGCGGGATTACGTATGATTATGATATATCGCGAAGGAAAAAAAAAATAATAATTAAAAATAATCGATACACATGTTGAAGGTAAATCGCGCGAATTGTTGTAATGATACGTACGTACGATTCGATAACCGGATGTTCTGCGATCGTTTCGTGTAAGCGTATAATATAATCAGTGGCAAGGAAGTCAACTGGTAAGGGGGAGGGAGGGGGAATTTACAATTCGCAAGCATGTAACCTCTTGGAGAATCTGTTACCGGCCTTTAGTCATCGAGTACTTCTCGTAGAATACGTTCGTTTAAATTTTAACGCTTCAAATTCAAGATGGTATCTTCCACGGAGGTAACCAAGTTACAAGACTTAGCAAATAGACTACGTTTGCAAAGCATAAGAGCTACCGAGTCATCGAAAAGCGGGTTAGTTTTTTTTTTTTTTTTTCATTACAATTATTATATTTCATATTTTTTTCTTTTCTTTAAAAAGAAAAAAAAAAGTTACATTCTTTCTCTTTCTTTCTTTTATTTTTTTCGCGCGCGCGCATTTTGTAGCGATTCAATGGGAGGCTATTTTCTTAATAAATATCGATAAACATATGATTTTCTATTTTCCTTTAATTCTCATAGTATGTTTCATAGTGGATTATGTTCACTTGGAATTATTATACGTTTTAGAAGAAAAAATGACAATCGTCTCTTTCATCATGTATTTGAATTTACCTTTCACTAGACGTATATGGCTCTTGGAATGCTTCTATTTGTTCAACGATTATATTTCTTGTTATACGTAATACTTGTTTAAACAATAATTGGTTAGCATGAACAGACGATATCTTGTTATATATATGTCGTATTTCTTCACACGCCTTTATTAAACACGATAATCACTATATAAAAAATAAGAACTAAAGGCTTTAATATAATTACACGTGTAATAACTTATACGACATTGATATATATATATATATTTTTTTTTTCATCCAAAGTTGTACATAACCTCATATTTATTGCGCTTAAAACGATAATTTTACGAACGATCGAGTATGTTACTATAAATTCGTTAAATTAAAAAATTAAATTATTACTATTAATTAATTAGATACACTAATATGAATTTTTATCCTTCTAATTAATGTCCTTTATTTGACCTGATACATCACGCGATTGATATAAGTGGCACTTTGACCCCGATAAGAACTTGTGATTATATATACAAGTATGATCTTGACATCAGGATTTGGAAATAGTTTCTATGTTTCTAAATATTTCTTATCTATACTCTCTCTCTCTCTCTCTCTCTCTCTCTCTCTCTCTCTCTCTCTCTCTCTCTCTCTCTCTCTCTCTCTCTCTCTCTCTCTCTCTCTCTCTCTCTCTCTCTCTCTCTCACTCTCTCTCTCTTTTTTTGTATGTGATTTGAAAATTTTTTTATTTTTGTTTTCTTTCTTTTTTAGAAAAGAATAATCAAGCAAATAATATATTTTTGATATACTGTTATTATAGACATCCTACATCATGTTCCTCAATGGCAGAAATTATGTCCGTTCTCTTCTTCCATACAATGCGTTACAAAGTATCAGTCCCACGTGATCCAAGTAGCGACAGATTTATACTTAGCAAAGGCCATGCTGCGCCTATTCTTTACGCAGGTAAAATATTATATAGGATAAGAAGGATACAATTAATGGACGCTTAAATGCGATATTATAAAATATATTTTCTTTATTACGCAGCTTGGGCAGAAGCCGGTCTATTTCCTACCAATGAATTATTGAACTTACGAAAGTTCGATAGCGATTTAGAAGGCCATCCCACCCCAAGGCTTAATTTCATAGACGTAGGAACGGGTTCCTTAGGTCAAGGTCTCTCAGTTGCGGCAGGCATGGCCTACGTGGGAAAGAACTTTGATAAGGCTAGCTACCGGTATGGTAAAAAAATAAAAATTATTTTTTTTTTCATCTACTCCTCTTTAACAAAAAGTTAACGATTTTAATTCATTCCTTAGAGTATACTGTCTAATCGGCGACGGTGAATCGGCAGAGGGCTCTATCTGGGAAGCATTGCATTTTTCTTCTTATTATAAGCTAGACAATTTGTGTGCTATATTTGATATCAATCGTTTGGGACAAAGTGAACCTACTTCTCTTCAACATAATATGGAAGTTTATCGTAAAAGGCTCGAGGCTTTTGGTTTTAACGCGTTAGTTGTCGATGGTCATGATGTCGAAGAACTTGCTAAGGTATTACAACATATATATTAATTTACGATACATGCGCATCCGTGTGCGCGTGTGTATATATGCCTGATAATTCATAATTAACAATTTTAATATTTAAATTTATTCATTTATTCGACGTAGGCATTCCACGAGGCGCAAAATACGAAGGGTCGTCCGACTGCCGTTTTGGCTAAAACATTCAAAGGTAAAAGCTTTCCGAATATAGAAGACTTAGACAATTGGCACGGAAAGCCTCTTGGAACTAAAGCGAATGAAACAATTCAGGTACGATATAATTATCGCGAACGTTATAATCGATGTATTTGTTGATAATCGTTTTTATATGTTAATTAAATGTTTACCATTATTTTTATAGCATTTGACCGCACTTTTAAAGAATCCTGGTCCGTTGGGATTACATCCTCAGAAACCATTGGTCGATGATGCCCCGGTAGTAGACATTAGTAACATCAAATTGGCCTCGCCTCCAAGTTATAAACTCGGAGAACAAGTAGCCACTAGATTAGCTTATGGCACTGCTCTCGCCAAGGTTTGTCTATTTATATATCAGTCTATTTATATCAGAGGTTAATTACACGCGGGTTCTGAAGTTTACTTCTGGTTGTTGTTTCTTTTTTATTTTTATTTTTATTTTTATTTTTTTCTTCTTCCTCTTCTTCGTCAGCTAGCGAAGAACAATCCACGCGTGATAGCATTGGATGGCGACACTAAGAATTCGACTTTTGCCGAGAAAATAAAGAGCGTCGATCCGGCTCGATTTATCGAAGGTTTCATTGCCGAACAAAATATCGTCGGTGTTGCCATCGGTACCGCTTGCAGGGATCGAGCTGTTGCTTTTGTCTCTGCGTTCGCTACGTTCTTCACGCGTGCCTTCGATCAGGTAAAAATTATATTTTATTATTACTATTATTATTATGAGAAACGTAATGAATTAACGTCGGTTCCTTTTAAATCGTATAGATTCGTATGGGTGCAATTTCTCAATCGAACGTAAATTTCGTTGGTTCACACTGTGGTGTGTCAATCGGTGAGGATGGACCGTCGCAAATGGGTTTGGAGGATATCGCTATGTTCCGGACGATACCTGGATCAACGGTATTTTATCCGTGCGATGCCGTATCCACCGAACGTGCCATAGAATTGGCCGCAAATACGAAGGGCATTTGTTTTATTCGTACCTCGCGTCCAGCGACGTCGATCGTATATAAAAACGAGGAAACATTTGCCGTCGGTAAAGCTAAAGTATTGAGGTCCACCGCGAAGGATCAAGTTCTTGTTATAGGTGCCGGAGTAACTTTGCACGAGGCGCTTAAAGCAGCCGACGAGTTAACGAAGGCCGGCATAAATATTCGCGTGATCGATCCGTTTACCATCAAACCTCTTGACGCGCAAACGATAATAAAGAATGCCAAGGAGACCGGGGGTAAAATCATAACCGTCGAAGATCATTACCCCGAAGGTGGTCTAGGTGAAGCCGTAACCTCTGCCGTATCTTTGGAACGAAATATTATTGTTAAAAAACTTGCCGTACCTGAAGTACCAAGATCCGGTCCTCCTAATGTATTAATCGATAACTATGGCATTAGCGCTCGTAAGATCACCTTAGCGGTACAAGACATTTTGAAGTTATAATTTTATAATTTTGTTTTACGATGAATGGTCATAATATGAATTGGAATTGTGGTCACATGAGATGTGTTCATATATATATATATATATATATACATTTATACATTTATAGATTTTTATGCAAACAAATTTAAAAATCAATCCTATGAAGTAAAACGTTTCGTTCATTAACGTTACCGTTGTAAAAAAGATATGAATTACCTCGTCGGTGCATAATATTAAATTGTAAAATTTAAGGTAAATCTAACGTTGTTATCAATTGAACGAGGAAACGAGAAAATCACGTTTTACTTCATACGTATATTTTCTATGTAAATTGAAATAAGCGAAAAAAATTTCTATTGCATTTTTACAGTCTATATAATGATTTACGAGTATACATGAATTTGATACATGTATTTTTTGTATAGTTTAAAAATCGTTACTATTATAATTTTCATTTATAAAATTAACAGAGATACATAATAAGAAAGTAATAACGTTTTTCTTTCTTTTTGTAACCCTTCAAAATTTCGCGGGTAATAGTAACGCCATCTGGCGAATTCTTTCATAGTCATGTTTATACGTAACATCAATTATATCATTGTTGGCCGCACTGTTCTAACACGTGTTTGAGGTTATAATATTCTCCTATAAGTACTACGAGAGCTACATGTTTATACGTTCGGTTATTCGTTATACCATAAATTTTTGCACATTTCAATAATTTGTTCGCATTAATGATAGGATCATTTAATTCGTTAAATATTGCGATTTTAATTGAGTCCGTGACAACGAGATCATGGAAAAGGTCGAACACTTGTGGAATGTAACTCAATATTTGACGAAATTGCAATGTCCAGAAGCAAACAGATTACAAAACTTTTATATGTAAGTACAAATATATCTTCGGTTCTCTCTCTCTCTTCCTCTCTCTCTCTCCCTCTCTCTCTCTCTCTCTTTTTTACAATTAAAGGTTAGAATAAATTTAACTCGATTGAGTACTTTCAGAGAACGTTGTAGAAATGCAGCTAACGAGGTCGAGTTACCAAAAAAATGTTTTGGACCTACAGTAATGTGTTCTCATTGCGGATCGCTATGGGCCACTATAAATCATCAAGTAAGAATATTACCTGGTAGAAAGATTTCCAATTCTGTTGCTAAGATGATTAAAACGAATACCGAAGGGTACAAAGTGTCTAAGGTTCGTGCTAAATTAATAAAAAAATGTAAAAAGAAGGAAATGAATAAACTCTCGATAAAATGTTCCGTTTGTTTACATCGGACAGAGATACAAATGAATAAACCAAAGAGAAAAATTGAAACCACAGACAGTACGTCTGAGAGACCTAAAGTTTTACAGAAAAAAAAGAAGAAAAAGGGAAAAGACAAAACGGTTGGATTAAATATTTCTGGTAACATAATTCCAGAATTACGGTCGAACGAAATTAAAAAAGTTCCTTCAAAGAGTAACACGAGTCGGTCTAATACTAATAATTTAAATACGCCAAAGATAAAGAAATTAAATATAAGTAAAATGAAGGATATTGTAAATCAAAGTATGCAACCACCTAATAGAAGGAGTTTAACAAATTTTCTAAAAGAGCTCGTATAAAACAAAAATTAAAAATCGCACCGTCCTATTGTACCAAATGACGGCTTATGCCTACATAGTAATTTATTGAGCTTTTCCATTACTTCCTACATACTATGGGTACTGATAAAATAAAATAAGTACCGCATTAAAATACGTGGAACTTGTTTTTTTTTTTTTTTTTTTTTTTTTTTTTTTAATAGAATCTTGAAGGTTTCTCACGTGTTTATTTCCTATTATTCCAGTGGAATTTCCTTTTGTACAATCTGTAAAATAGTAATATACATCCATTTGATATGGACAAATTTAATACGTAAGATTATTGTAAATAAATGTAAAGTGTACGATAGTTATGTAATGCGAGTAATTAATTTTCGAAGGGTTAAAAGCCCACCTTAACGAGTAAAAGTTAGTTCGTTTAGTGTATATTATAAAAATTATATTGTTTTCTCTCTCTCTCTCTCTCTCTCTCTCTTTTCTTTTTTCTTGTAACAGATTATTTCGACGGAAGGATTAAAATGAAAGAGGAAGGATAGGAATTGTGTTAGTCACCTGAATACACGCCTGGAGATAATCCCGCTCGGACATTTCCTGGTCCTTCGCAGGGGGAACTTTTCCCCGTCGGCGCAACTCTTGCTTGGCGTCGTTCAAGTCAAAGATGGCCACAGGGTCCAGCTTGCTTTTGAGTACCAGGCCCGCCAAGTATTCAATGTAGTGCTGCCTGCGGGGGAAAAGTACCCAGATGTTAGTCGTATCCCGTACAGCTTTACGTATTTTACCTCCGTCAGATCTTTCCTGTAGTGCTCTGGGTCACGCCCGTACCAATTAGGAGGTAGCTTTATGCCGCTTCGTTTAACGCAAGTCTCGAGATCGTCTATATTCAACAGCGGAAGAGGTTCCAACTGCGTAGAACGTATCCTTCGAACAAGATACTCGACGTAATGAATCCTGAATACACGGGATAACGTGTTAGCAGCAGCAGCAGCATTTTAGGACGGACTCTATTATTTCATCGAGGGACCGTTTTTAGGATCCTTTTCGATTCTACGCGATCGAGATAATCGAATCTCGTAAGATGCGAGGGGAGAAAAACAAATTTTTTGCCCCTTCGAGTACTGACTTTTTTTCGTTCGTTGAACTTACCTCGCAAATCGTTTCATTACAATTAACTCGTAAAGCGTCGTTACTCGACGATTTAGTTAGTATCGGTAATAATATCGATCGTTATAAGGATCAACGTCAAAAACAAATTTGTTAACCTGCACAAACCAGCTTGTCCCTCGACGACGTCCGAATTGCAAATCGCATCGACAACACCCGCCGGCGTTTCCTTTTGCAATTGTACTTTACATTTCCTCTCGCCCAACGGCCCTTCCGTATCGTACTCTATGCCGTTCTCTTTGAGCAATTGCTGCAATTGTCCGGGTTCCTTGTCGCGAAGATAGAAGAGACAATTGCGCGGATGATGAGCGTGAAGGCCTAATTTTGCGCAGTACGGACTGATCGTGCATTTGGCTCCCATAAGGAAGGCCTTGCCGCAACCGCAACAAAATTCAAATTTACATTGACTGCAGGTAAAATGCATGCAACCTGTAAAAAGTTTTATACGTTTTAATTTTTCGATTATTCCTTCGAATATGCTTTTCTTTCTTTTTCTTTTTTTTTTTTTTTTTTTTTCCGTTCAGGTCAATTCGCCATTACCTCCGCGGGATAAAGAATATCGGAATTTACACTTGGGACAATCGATACCATTATCGGCCAAATGTTTCGCCAAACCAGCCGCTTGATTGTCCGGATCGTTTTCATCTTTCCATGCTGCGAATTGTTCGCAGGTTATACCCTCGTGCTGTTTCTCCCACTGTGAATGAGATAGAGAGAGAGAGAGAGAGAGAGAGTTCGGTCGTTACGTTAAGTTCTTATTACTGTCATACGTGTTTTGCATTGGTAGACGTTTTTTTACATACAGGCTTTCGACAAAAGGCGCACGTTATTGATCTGCAGTCAGGACAGATCAGTCTCTTGTGTTCCGGGTCCGCATAAAAGCCACTCGAGCACTGGTAGACGACAATTTGTAGTTGATTAAATATTCATATTGTTTTAGATACATATATATATATATATATATATATATATATATCCTTTTCAAACGGTTAGAGAATTGTAGTCGAGCGATTACCTGAATGCACCATTTGAAATTAGGATCTTGCATAAGAGTACGATCTCTTAACTTTCTTTGAAATAGTTCGTGAATGGGAGGATCCAAAAGTGACTTTAATTGAATGTCCAGATTACTGAAATATTCTAGAACGTCGTCTTCGTTAGCGTCCCTAAGATTTGGTTCTTTGCAAAACGGGCATACAGCGTCTATTATATTTCTATCGCTAATCTGAATGGTGAAATAATTTTTGGCACACTCGTTGCAACATCGATGTGTACATTTCAACATGGATATCATCTAAAATGTGTATACACACACACACACACACATATATATATTATATTTTTTTTCCCTCTTTCTCTCTGTAATTATTTTTATAATATAAATCGCGAGTTACAATCGAGATGTACCGACCTGACTCATCGCGTAACGTCCGGTACAAAGTTCGCATTCCTGTTGTAAAAATGCTAGAGCCGATTCGACGCTACCACATTCCTTAGCGGCATGAATGGCTTCTGCATCTCCGAATTTGAGAGCTAATAAACTGGCGGCTACCTCGGCCTCCTCGTAATTCGATGCACGTCCCTCGGCCAACAATCTACGTGCCGTTCTCTGTTAACGAACACAAAAGTTCGTGATGCGAAATCAAATTTGTAATATATTAATTGCTTACTGATTGATTTTCTTTTTATCTTTTAATTTTCTTTTTTTTTGTCTTTTTTAGATATCGATCGATCCAAAATGTTAATAATTAATTAAATCTTCGAGGATGAATGATGGTTTAACGAACGTGCTGCGGAGTTACACGCGATACGATAAAAATGTTAATAATTGATAGCGTATGTTGGTAAATAGGCGTAAGATTATCAATGTTATTTTATCGTGCAAAATAGAATATAGATCTATGGCACCAACGTCTAGAAACGAGCTCTTCAATTCGTTCATAAAGATTTTTTATGGAACAAAGTCGAATACGATTTGAAAGCATGAACGGCATATACATTCGATGTCGTACGCGAAGACGTTTTGTGTCGGATGCGTGTAATATTTTAGTATAATATATTTGACGTATAATATATTTATCGAAGGCGATACTCTTCCTTCTTGCAACATATAAAAAAGTGTTAGTTATTTGTTACGGAGGAAAAGTACTTACCCTAGATAAGATCTACCCTAAAAGATAGATAGATAGATAGATAGATAGAAAGAGAGATTACTATTACTAAGTTATTACTATAATCAGAAAAGAGATAGGGGAGACTACAAATCAGGCCACTCTCCGTTTAATTTTAATCAGCTCGAGCATGTTTGTAGACATTGGTAGCTATCGGCATCGTAGGATAACGAAGTGATCGGGATATATATATATATATTTATTTTTGTTTGCTTTGCTTTGTTTTGTTTTTGTTTTTTTTTTTTTTGTTTTCGTTTTACTGACCTCCCTTTCCGTTTTGGGAGATCCCACTCTTCTCGTAGCGTCGACACTATCAACTTCATTACGCTTCCTCTCTGTTATATCTTCGCCCTCGAATCGACGTATACAACTGGCAACCAAAGAAAATCTTTTGCTCCTCGTTAATCTCGTATCTTCCTTATCTTTCTTTCTCTTGTTTTTATCGTTACTCGTCTCTAAACCACGTAACGTTCTAACGCTTTGTCTGATCGTCGTCGCGTCCTCTCTCTTATCCGCATCGTCGCGTAAAATCTTTTTCATTCCCGATCTCGCATCGATCTTACTCGTATTTTTCCTCGGCGTTTCATCGATCCTGCTCGTACCTTTATCGACGCGCTCATCGATCGAATTATCTCTCGATTTACCTTTCGTCGTTTTATCGTTGGATCCCTTAAATTTTTCTCCCTCCGTCGTCGTTCCTTCGCGATTCGATACATCGATCGACGTATCTCCCGTGGTCCTTATTTTAATATCGTTTCGAACGACTTTGACCATTTCCTCGATCTTATTGACGATACAAACGTCGACGGACCCATCTTTCACGCCATCAGATATCGCTTCCTCGAATATTTCGTCGCTCAACGACGACGAATCTTCGTTCTCGTCCTCGTTTTCGTTTTCGTTCACCGTCCTTTCACCTTCCTTCTTATCTCTCCCGTCGTCTTTGAAATCGTCCTCGTTATCCTCTAATTCGTCGGACTCGTAATTCGACAATTCGGCCCTTATAGCCTGCAACGTCTTTTCTATTTGATCTTCGACGGTTAAAAGACTTTCGGTTGATTTAATTTTATCCGAGTTAGACTTAGGAACTTCTCTCATTAGGACGGTACAATTTTCTGACTCCGAGGAGGAACTATCGAAAACCGAACTGGATTCTTCGACGTCCGAAAGCTCCTTTTCTTCTTCTTCTTCTTCTTCTTCGTCCTCGTCGTCGTCGTCGTCGTCCTCCTCCGAGCCAGATTCGTCGTCGTCACCGTTATCAGATCGTTCCATTTCAGTTTTGATATCTAAAGTTTCCAAGTCGCTTTCGAACGTTTCCTTCTCCGTTCGACAATTAAATACGTCGTTATAGTCGTCGACTTTTTTTCCCTCGATCTTATCAACCGTTCGATCGTAAGATTCCTTTTCCCTAACGACGACGACGACATCCTTAGCTTTCACATTATCCAAAATATTCGTTAACTTCGTACCTTTAAGATTTCCCTTCAAAATGGTTCCTTTAGCGACAGGCAATCTCGTCGGTAGAGATCCCAATATCATTTTATTCGCTTTCATCGATTTATTGTTATTATCATCGTCATCCTTCGACGCCGTACCTCGTGGCGCGCTTTTCGAAAAAGTTTTGCACCGGGCCGTTATTAAAATAGGAATTTTCGATACGAATTTGACCTTAGTCTTGTTCGCGTCGACGCCCCGATCTCTTTCCAATAAAATTCTTTTCTCGTCCTTGACAATCGTCGTCGTTTCTTTCGACTCGATCGATCCTCCTCGATTCTTAAAGCTCGCGGATCTCTTATCATCGTCTATCGTCGTTGGTTTTATCGTACTCTCCGATTTCTTAACGCTACTACGATCGTCCTTGTTGCGTTCGAATCGTGCGTTACCTTTCAACGCGTTCGGCTTTTTCGTTGTCATTTCGGCGAGCGCGTTTCTCGTTCTCGCGAGAGCGTTAATAGTTCTCGGTGGGACGTTGATTTTCGTCGAGGCCTTCTTAGGTAGTAGAAGCGCGTTGGCTCGCTTTATGATCTTAACCGGCGATTTCCTTCTACTTAATTTTTTTACCGGCGACTTGGATCGTTCCTTGACGATGGTATCCACCCTCGTTGGTTCCGTCGTGCGAACTGCTGGTTCGATCAAATTCGTTTCGATCCTATCAACGCCGTTAGATTCGATCCCGTCGCAAACTTTAACGTTCGAGTCGTCCATCCTTTCCTCACCAATCCTATCGACGATCTTCCCTTTGCCCACCGATACGGAATCAATTTTGTCCGATTCTTTGACCGGTGCGCAATCGTTCACGGCTATGATCGGTGACTCAGATATGTTTATTTCGATGATACCGGCCGAGACGTCGTTTACGTTCGATTCTAAAAAAAGTCGAGGCGACGCCTCGACGAAGTCATCCAAGTTTTCAATGAACGACGGTAACTCGTAAGAGAGTAGCTTTTTATCGTCGATCGTCTCCCGACGAACCGGCCGCGTGTCCTTTAACAACGGCGATAAACGAACACCGCCAATAATTTCGACGTTCTCGACTGTCGACCTGGCGCCGATCGTCTCCGTCGTTGTTCCTCGCTCGATGTCCGATGGTTTCGGCGCATTCGATTCGATTCGATTCGAAGACGACGAATCGGACCAACTTTCGGGCCCATTGTTGTTCGTATCGAGCAGATCCTTCGATTCTAATCGCGACGAAAATTCGGACGATTCGTCGGCGCGTTTAGGATCGAAATTTGACAAAAATGACGCGCTAGATTTCGTCCGATCGAACGTGTTGGAATAGATCGATTCCTTCGAAATATTACGTCGTAAATATTCTTCGTCGATCTCCAAAATATCGATTAAATTCGATCGTCCATTGTCGTCGGATATTTTCGTCGGCGTTAATATCGGTACGTCGATGATTATTAAATCGTCCTTAAGTTCGATAAGATTATCACTTTCGTTAGAACGAGTATCGTTACGAGCAAACGAATCTAAAAGGTTCGTTGCATCGTCATTGGTCGATGATGATTCTACGTCGTTCCGTTTGTCATCGAACATGGTTAGATCGATCATGGGGTTATGGGGTGATGACGCGTAATCATCGGAAGTGTTATTCGCTTCCTTTGATAATGATTTTATGTTTATGGATCGATCGATCGTCGATTTATTAATTGGATGCGATTGATCATTGGAATGTTCATTGATTATACGTGAATTTACATTCGATGGTTTCTCATTCGGTATAATAGATTCTATATACGTCTTATCGTCTTTTTCATTACGATTAATATTACTTTCTACGTGTGCTCCGTCGGTCATCGAAACGTTATCACGTAGATCTATCAATTCCGTATTAACGCTTTCATTATCAACATTGATCTCAGAATGCACGTCCACGTATGTATCGGCGGTTATCGTTAGCGATTGATAATCATGATGATTCAATGGGAGCTCGCAATGACGTGCGTTTGTTGTTAATGATACGTCCGAAGGGATCGCGGTTTTATCTTTTGCCGTGTACCATCCTATGTTAGTTAGCGGAGTATTAGGTTCAGTTCGATCCGTACCTACCGCTCGGAACTCCATTAGTTGGTTCGTCGGATCCTCCTTGATCGGTTCGAATTTCGCATCGACGTTATCCGCCGCCTTCGATAGATCCTTCTTTTCGCGTTCTTCATCGAGCAGGACTATATCGTGCGGTCCTTCTTCGATTTCTCCTCCTTCCTCTCGAGACCTATCGATCGTCGTAATTCCTTTATCCGAGTCGACGGTTTCGGATATTCCATCATCAGTTTCGTTTTTACGATCTAACGCAGGTGGTACATCGATCGGTCGATCGTTCGCGTTGTCCTTATTTTTACTTTCTTCCTTTTCCCATCCTTCGATCGTCGACGGGGATTGAACGAGACTAGGATCGGACGCGAGGTTGGAACGATCGTTTTCATCGTTAACGTTATCGGCATCGATCGTCGTCAATTTAGGCGACAACATTTTCATAGCCGTCACGAAAGGACCTATCATTTGTTCCGGCAAGGATCTAACGGCGGACATTAGCAACTCCATCGTCCTCGATTGCGTTACATCCTTACCCTCTGAACCATGCTCGTTCACGTAGGAATTATTACGTTCGTACGTAAATAAATTCTCTACCTTTGATCCGTCACCGTCGTTTATTTTCCTCGTTATCGTTCCAACCGTATCAGCGGCGTCATTATCATGCATTTTCAGATCCGATTGCTCGGCTATACTACTTGTATCTCGTTTATTATCGACGGAGGACTCTCGCGAAATATTTTTTTTATCCTCCGGCAAAGTCTCGTTACGTAAGAGCCTTACCACCACTCCATCCTCCTCCTCCTCCTCCTCCTCCTCCTCCTCCCGCCGCAACGTCATTTCTTTATTATTCCCTTTCGTAACATCATCCCCCCCGTCATCGGGTTTCTCTGTAACCGTAGCGTTCATCGCAGAATTTATACGTTTCTCATTCGTAACTATTACGGTCTCGTACGAATTTACTATCGCAATATCTTCTATATTATTATTATTATTATTATTATTATTACCATTATTATTATTATTATTATTATTATTATTATTATTATTATTATTATTATCATTATTACTATTATTATTTCGATCGTCTTTATCACGATTTGCTATTACTGTCGACGATTCATCCGTACGAATTATTTCCATCGTCCCAATTACGTCAACGGATCGATCATTTTCGTCGATCTCATCGTTTCCAATCGATCCATTTCTAACGTCACTCTCCGATCGATTATTTTTCTCGTCGACGATATCTTTTAATTCGTCCGTCCGTTCGATCTCTAAATCTACCGTTCGACTCGAATTAATATTTTCTAACGAACTCGGCGATAATGGGGAGGGTTGGGTTTCGTCGATCGTCGGGCTACCCTCGCCGTTCGAGCTGCCGAGCAAATCAACCGAATTATTACCTCGAGTGTCGTTCAGAGGGTCTTTCTCGTATTCCCAATTATATGTCAATTGTCTTAGCGCCGCCAGCTGTTCTTTAAAGTCGGTCTGCAATGCGACGAAATTGTCAATAATTGGTGACATTACCTGCTTCTTCGCCTCCGTATCCGATACATTGGCAATCTGTTCGAGAATCCTCGTTGCACCACCAACTATACCAGCCGCATCTATATTTACGGTAGATAAATTTTTTATGCGTTATGCGTTTTATATATATATATATATTTTTTTTTTTTTTTTTAATTAAAAAAGAAAAAAGAAAGAACAAATTTTTTTCACACCCTCATGTTTTATCGATCGCTTATATATATATATATATATATATATATATATATATATATATTCGTTAATAATTATTCGTATATAATTTAATTATACGTATTTTTTTTTCCTCGTATGACGAGCGTACGTCGGCCTATAGTTTATATACCGTCAAGAATAAACCGACTGACCTCCTTGTGGTGCAGCCCCGTCGTTTTCTACCCCGACCGGAGGACCCCAGATCCTCATTAAAAATGGCTTCAATTGATTTTTCTGTAACTCGAGTAAAGCGGCATCGACGATGCCGTCGTTGTTATCGAGTGCCTTAACGACATCGGCCATAGTAAAATTGCCCTTTGTTAGAATTTCTGCGGTCTAAAAACGATATATAGTGGGATAGAAACGAAGGGTGGGGATTATTATTGATATTGATTCTATCGTTTGTCATAATTCGATATAAATATAAATTTACCTTGTGCTGTCTACGTTGGGTAGCAATCGTGACGGCGTTCCAAACGTCACCTTTGACCGATCTCAAAGCATCCTTAGCCTCGTTTATAGAGAGGACACCGATATTATTCTCTTTCTGTTCCTTTCCCTGAGTGCTTACCAAAATTTGTACGGCTTCGATCGAACGAGGCCATTGCGTCTTCAACCAATCGATCGGATTGGACGCACCCTGAGTCAGGGCTACCTGTACGTCGTCGGTTGAATATCCTTGTCTCTCGGCTTCTCGCAATAGCTCGACGATTTCTAATCCTTGACGCGTCAACGTTGATACGCCTTGAGACGATGTACTAGGACCCAAGTCGACGAATCTAGACTGGCTAGGTTCCTGTAGGATAGAAATATCGAAAGTCAATTAGATACGACACGATACGATTTTTAATCGAGTCGCGGATATAAAAAGCGATCATCAAGCTTAACGCGTGGTAACTCCTGAATTATGATTAAAGCCTTGTTGCTAGTATATACCATTGTGTGTACGTATATAGATATATACCAGAGAATCAGGGGGGGGGGGGAGAGGGAAAAAAAACAAAAAAAAAAGAAAGAAAAAACAGAAAAAAGAAAAATAAATATTTATCATCGTCATCGTCACCGTCATCATCTGCCTGCCTGCCTACCTACGTTCACACCGAGGACACAAAGTTGTTAGAACTGTTGGGTTAAGAAAAACCATTGATTACTTGCCACAAAGACACCCAAAGAAAAAAAAAAAAAAAAAAAAAAGAAAGAAAAAGAAAAAAAGAAAAAGAAATAAAAATGATCCATATCGCGTCAATTGTTATACGCATAAAGCAAGTGTCTTGATTACCCTAGAACGATAATATAGATGTGCGGAATCGATGGAATTCCTTCGAGTTCGATCTCTGCTCTGACTTGAAATCGCTTGCCGTAGATATTGTTCCTGTATTGTACGTGGATAAAGATCGGGACTGTTCGTAAATCTGTTTGGTTCCTGTAACAAAAGCTCCCGTATCGTTTTATCATTGTGACGAGTAATGACGAACGGGACGATATTATATACGTATTATTCCTTCGAGAACGTTTTAGTCGTTATAATCGAACAACACAATCGGACGTTTGCATTTATTAAACTTTCATCCGTCCGTCGATAGAAACGTTCCTTTTTACGAACAAACGAACGATTTCGTTACGTATTACGTCCAAATTTATTCGATCGCAGTATCGTCATCGTAAACTCTATAATCGGGGATGGATGAAAGTCGTTAATGCCTCTTAACTCCTCCTACCTCTGTCTCGCTATCCTCGTAGGACAAAAACCCTTTGGATGTTGACATAGATCTACGAAGGGAACCGCCACCATCTCGCGGAAGAAAATCGTACGTCTGAAACATTTATTTTTCTTTCCCATCGAATGAACGGTTCTCGTCAAAGTTTCTTTATTTATTATTTATTTTTTCCTTTTTCCCTTGCGATTAGAGATACTATACCACATATAATCGTCGATAAACATATGTTAATCGTTTATTTCTCGAACTAGTGGTGGCTTACTTGGGTGGAGATACTTTGAGGTGGCGGAGACGTCCCGGTTGAAACTTTACGAGTTTCTTCGATCCTCTCGTCGGATTTAATAGATGTCCCGGATCGTTTTACGAGTTCATCATCGATATTTTCCTTGGGTTTGGTTGTTCCCATAGACGAGGATATTGTCAGTGTCGTGGCCTTGGTCGAGGTACCTTCGTCCATTCTTTCGGACGTAGTCGTCGATGATACGGATAATTTAACGTCGTGTATATCCGTCCTACTCTCTCCCAGGCTTATACCTGAAACCGAACAAAGCGCATTTCCGATGAGAAAAACAGGACAGTCACATTTCTCTCTCTCTCAAATTATCTTTTGTTTCTCTCTCTCTTTTTTTTTTTTTCTTCTCTTCGTCGCCCCTTTTTATTTATTTATTATTATTATTATTATTATTATTATTGTTTTTTTTTTTTTTTTAACTAATCGTTCGTCGCGCGTCGTCGATACGATGAAAAACATCGACGCGAGATACGTACGTGCGATTGTTCAATCGATTCGACGAATTAGAAAAGTTTTATCGCGTTCTTTTCCCAATCGATCCGTTCTCGTTTTTTTTCTTTTTTTTTTCTATTTTATTTCTCTCTTTTATTATCCTTTTGTTTCGTTGTTACTCTTTTTTTTGTTTGTTCGTATCTTTTGGTTCGCGGTTTCGTTCTTCATTATTTCTTTTCTTTTCTTTTCTTTTCATGTTTTGGAGTAAAAAGGTATATTATCCACGAGTCAAATGCGTATTCGTTCTTGAAAAAGTTTGCGACTTGAATGAATAATAATGAATTTTTCCCCCATAGATAAATCGATACGGTGAAATTTCAAATACGCTTACGCATTTGACTTCCACGAAAGACGTTGTGAGAAACAGTTTGCATGCTTCTTTATTATTCATTCAAGGATACACATGTGTAAGAAGAGGAACAATGATCGTTGGTCTATTGGAGGAACGGTTAAAGAAAAGAAAAAAAAAAAAAAAAAAGAAAAAATGAAATATTCAGAAACACGTTGAAATCTCGCGAATCGAATCGAATCGAAGAGAAGAAGAAGAAGAAGAAGAAGAAGAAGAAGAAGAAAAAAAAGTGAGGTGGGGGCGGGGGGCTGGCTCTGGTGCGTTTGTGAAAAGGAACGATACGCGAACGGAGATACGTAAACGAACGGCACGGTTACGAGTAGAAGAGTACGGGGGGGGGGGGGTAACGTGTAAAAATACGTGTTTTTTTTTTTCTTTTTTTTTTTTCTCTCGTCACTTGGACCACTTGGTACCAAAAGAAAAGCTGATCTTTCGTCCGGTTCTACCTTTGTTCCTTGCCGATCCACTGTCACCGCTTTCCTCGCTATTCGAGATTTTCAAAAGATTCGTCTTCCTCTCCAAATCGGGATTAGGATCCACGGTAGAGACCGACGCATCATGCTTGTCGTTTCCGTTATCGATAGTCGGAACGTCTTCCTCTATGCTGGGATCTACGGCATCATCCGTCTCGATCGATGGGAGAGCGCTGCTTCTGGTTTTGCAGCAGATCACGCAAACGCGTTCGGTGACTTTGTTGATGAAGGTACAATGCTCGCAGGACCACTCGTCGGCCGGCAACTCGATCGTAGATCTCTTATTCGTCGGGGAATTCTTCTTCAATGCGTTTACCATTTCCTTCGATCCTTTGAACGATCGGTAGCCGTCTTCGACGTTAGTTTTTCTCTCTTTGATTCGAATCGATTCGTTCGTACGAGACATTCGCGTGTCCCGATCGACGCTCGGTTCCTTTTTATTCCTCGTTGACGTCCTATCGTCGTCGTCTTTGTCCCCTTCGTTCACCTCCACCTCCACCCTCTCCTCCTCCTGCTCCTCCTCCTTTCCCCTCGTTCGCGACATTTCGCGCGCGGATAACCCTTTGCAATTCGTATTCGTGTATTCCCTTTCGACGGAGGACCTTCCAGAGGAGTTACGCTGGATCGAAGATCGTCGAAGTTCGACCTTGCCGAACGAGTCCTCCTCTCTCTTGAACGACGATATTATTCTCCTCGTCGAGATATTATTACTTTGGTCCTGTATCCGTCGTTGTTCCCTTCTACGCAATTCCTCGACGTCCTTCGTAACGTTTCTCATAGAACGCGACGAAATACGTCCCGACTCGTTGTCCGTTTCTCTTTTCAAGGTCGAACCACGAGAATCAAGAGATGGTTGCCTTTCCGACTCGGAGACCACGTTGGTCGTCATTCTCGAAGCTCTTCGCGTGACGGATCTCCTCGGATCGTCTTCGTCCCTTAAAGAATGTCTCGTCTTCGAAGAAGAGAGGATTTCGTCGTTGTCGTTGTCGTAGTCCTCCTCCTCCTCCTCCTCCTCCTCCTCCTCGTCTTCGTCGTATAACGTCGAACGTTTCTCCGTCCGTTCGAAATGATCGTCGGAGGAACTGGCGATTCTCGTTCTGGCCGTTGTATTGGATTTTCGATGGGAAAGATCCTCGTCCGTACTTTTACGTCGGCGTAGTTCCCGTCGGCGATCATGGTAACTACCATTTTCGATGTTCCGAAGACGAGAATCTATCGTGTTCCTTCGAGAGTCCTCGTAACCTCTCGAGGAGGTGGTGGTGGTGGTCATCGAGTAACGTCGATTGGTCGATTGATTTTCCGACCATTGTTCCTCCGTCCCGGTCGTCGTCCTATCCTCCGACGTTAGTCTCCTAGAAAATCGTAGTACGCTCATGAATAACGATACCATTGGGAATTTACGATCGTTAGAATACGATTTCGAGAGATAGATGGAGAGAGAGAGAGAGAGAGAGAGAGAAAACTTATCGAACACTTACTCTCGACGAGGTCGAGCAAGTAAACTTCTCGAACCATCGTTATCCTGATAACCACCGACTCTCTGTCTGATACTTCTTGGAACGCTACCGCGCCTTATGCTTCTCGATCCTCGAGAAAGTCTATCGTCGAAGTCGGATACCTCGGAATCCTCGGAGCTTGCGTCCGAGGGAGATCCCGGTGATATTCTCGATCTCGATCTCGAGACGACGGACTTCCTCGATTTTATACTCGGCGATGGCGAGGCTGCCCTGGACCTTCTGCTCGATTTTAAACTTCTCGCCGGACTGTGCGGCCTCGACAGTGTCGTTCCCGGATAATGCGGCGGTAACATCTGAGACGGATGATATCCCATAGGATGATGGTATGCCCATATGGGTGGATGATTTAAGCTCAAGGTCGAAGCGCTCAACGACGCGTCCCATGGACCGTTAGGAGAGTACCACATCATCGGCATTCCACCGCCTGGACCTAACTGTGCCATCGATTGTGCCTGAACGGATACAAAAATCGTAGAAATTTTCGAGGAGAAATCGAGGATTTCCTTAATTTTTTTTTTTTTTTCTTAATAATCCATTTTATCCCTTTCCAATAACACGTTTATTATATTTTCTAACGTTCTAACGTTTACCTGATGCATCCCGAGATTCCAAATGTGCGGTGCCGTGAGATCGCACACGCTGGTCGATTGCATCATAGATCTGGGAGGTGGCGGTGGTGGCAAGGGCGGCGCCGTACCTTTCGAGCTACCTATGCTAACCGGCCTGGGACTCGTGGTTTCTCTCGACGAAGCGTCCGATGGTGTACGCCTTCGTCGATTTGCATCTTGGGCTCTCATCGCTTCCTGATATCTCCTGTATCTTTCCTGAAGCATCGGAATCGCATTGAAGTAGTTCAACCGAGCTACGAACTACGAACAACTCCGTATATATCCCATGTTCGATAGATGTTTACAAATCAAATGATATCACACCTGTAACGTCGACATTTTGTCGGTACTCGAGCTCGAACCATCGATCGCTGCGTTGATCGTCGATCGCGTGATCTTCGATCCTTGAATATTTGTCTCCTTAGACGTAGACGACGATCCGCTAGTAGCGTTGGAAAGATCGCGCTTCGTACTTCCCATTGGTTTATCGATCAATGATCGATTCGTAGCTCCTTGATTCTGCGTGAGTTTGGCCTATACGCGAAACTTTAGCTTACACGTTGGATTTTGGATATCGCATTTTGACGTTTCGCAATACCGTGTTCGGTTTCTTTTCTTTTTTCTTTGTTTTAGTTTTTTTTTTTTTTTTTCCTTTTTCTTTACATAGATATATTCCGTCGAATACGCGTGAATAATTGGCATCGTGGATTACGCATAGATGGAGTTTATATACGAAACGAAATGCCGAAATCCTAATTGAACGTGACTTTCGTACGCTAGAGATATACGTTGCGAGTGAATTTATTTGTTTTCCTTTTTTTTTTTTGGTTTTCCTTTAAAAAAAAAAAAAAAAAGAAAAGCGAGAAGCTTTGTACGAGCCGATGGTGTATATATATGATGCTGTAAAGAATTCAAACGTAGGCGGGGTGATAGTTAGGTACGTACAGATCCTATGTTTCTGCGTGTGATCTCGTCCTGTAGGGAAGATCGGGATAATTGGGAAGGTACCAGTAACGGTACGGAAAAGATTACGTATGGTATATATGAAAAATGATCCTGTTACCGTTCTAACCCTAACCTGCCATATTCACTGTTTCAACGAAGCAAGAATATCTCCGTTGTGTGTTTTCATTTTATTTTATTTTATTTTATTTTACTTTTATTTTTTTGATTATTAAACATGATGACATTGCCGGAGGTCTTTTCCACGCCGTTACCTTTAAACGGAAATTGTGATAGAGAGAGAGAGAGAGAGAGAGAGAGAGAGAGTGTGTGTGTGTGAGAAAGAGAGAGAGAGAGAGAGAGAGAGAACGGGTTCAGTGAATACGGCAGTCGTCTCTTTCGGTAACATTGGTGTATTAGAGAAAAAAACAATACGAGGGTTGTTACAATAAAATCTGTAAAACAATTCAACGGTAATAAAATATCGAACGGTGGGAGGGCGGGGGATGAACAACAACAACAACAACAACAACAACAACAACAATCTTCGTTGCCTCGGTGTGACGTTTCTAATGACAATGAATCATCAAGGTGAACGTTCGTCGATTAATACGAATATAAAATATTATTATTCATTAATATTCGTATTTTATAATTAAGGTATCTGCAGATCCGGAAAAGGGAATATCGAAGTGAGAAAGAGTGGGTGAGTGAGTGAGTGATTGATTGAGTGAGTGAACGAGAGAGAGAGAGAGAGAGAGAGAGAGAGAGAGAAAGAAAGAAAAAGAAATATAGGGACAATAATAAACGAAGGAAAATTTCTCAAGTTTTAATGTGGACGTACTCGTAGTAGGATATTAGGAGTTTAGGATAGGACGCAGCCTACCTGAGAGCCCTTGCGATTTCTTCTCGGCGGTGGTACGGGAGGTGGACCGGTTAGATTTTCACCTTTTGGCGGCAATGGCGGTCTGTTCTTAGCCGCCGTCTCGGTCATGATCCTACGTCTGACGTGTGCCTTTCTCTTGGGATGTTTATGATTCATATCGTCGCAGGCCTCGCAATAATTCTCTTTGCAGGTGTCGCATCGTGCGAAGACGTTCTCGGTGCCGCAAAGGGCGCACTTGCCGTGCTTGGTAATGGTCGTTATTATTGGGTCGGTCGAGATCGGTGACGTTTTCTGGGGTGTTCCTCGGATCGGGAATTCGATGATCTCGTAGTCTGGATCACCACAGTCTCCGGAGAGCGACGGTGGTGGTACCTTCGGTGGCGTTGGTATTCGTTCCTTCCGCTCCTCCGCGTCCTTCTGTTGTTGTGCCTTTTTTGTACAACCATTATTTTTTTATTTATTTATTTTTTTTTATTTTTTTATTTATTCTTTTTTTTTTTTTTCATTCGAAAGATCTCCCCTAGTCAAATTTAAATTGTCAAACGCGGTGGTTACTCGCCGGAATTATCGGAGAACCGCAATGTCGCTCCTTGGACATATATATATATATATATATATATATATATATATATATATATATATATATTTATTTATATACGATAACGATACGATGTCTCGGTTATATAAAAGTACATAATTGGAAGAACGTACCAGTACCCAGTGAGGCATGGTCCGTGCCATACGCAATCGAGTCGATGGATTCGATATGGCCATGGGCCGCCATTTTTCAGCTCCCGGATTCTGCAAAGTCGTTGGAAGAAAAACATTTATAACGAATCGATAGTATACTTGTATTGTTCGCCGGAAATGGAATATATCTGGATATCCTTCGATCGTTTTTATTTATTGGGAGGATCGTGGGAGGGGACGTTGGGCGAAACGACGAAAAATCTCTGTTCCGCGTCCAAAAATAAAGCTAAATGTCGTCATCCGGCACGACGCGACATTCCTCGAAATATTCTTGGGACACGTGTTATACGAACGGGGGTAACGTCGATATATAATTCCCTCTGTGGTACGTACGCGTTGAAAAGAAAAAAAAATATATATATATATATACATCGAATAAACAAATAAATGAATAAATAAATAAATAAATAAATAAACCATGATATCCCGACAATTTTCGTTCGCGAATCGCGTTGTCGGTTCTCAAAGGCCTAGCATGCAAGATAAACGTGAATTAGATTCTCGAATTAGATGGTATCTTTAGAACGCGTTTACTCCCTTCTCTTCTTCCCTTTCTCTACGTACGTGGCTGTGTCTCTCTTTTGTTCCCCTCTCGCGTTAACTGTTTTGGACGGCCAAAGAAATTTTCCCGGGCCAAACGGCATAGATAAAATGTTCTAGAAAATTTTAACGTTTTATTCCTACGTTGTAACGACAAAGTCACTCGTCTGATCGTACGACACTTGGACGAACGTCGTTCTATCGTTTAAATGCTTGTTAAACTATGCGAATAATCGAACGGATCGTTGCGTTCTGACTCATCGTACCGATTAGCAACGAAGGGAAGGAAGAAAAAGGAAAAAGAAGAAGAAGAAGAAGAAGAAGAAGAAGAAGAAGAAGACGAACAAATCGTCGAACGAGAATTATTCCTCGATAAAATCGCTAAAGCCCGAACAACTTGGAGTTCTTCCAAATTCTAGATAGACGCACGAATTCCATCAATCTCGAATAATTCCCGATGAAAACGAAATTTTCAAACGTAAAAAAAAAAGAACCACGCACGACGGATATTATCGACGGGGCTAGGCCTATATATCTTTTTATCTTTCATTTTTTGCCCGCCTCCACCCAGCCTCCCCGGTGTATCTTCATCGTGAAAAATGCGAGCGGAGGCCAGGCAGCTTGGCGTTGAATCTCTCTCTCTCTCTCTCTCTCTTTCTCCTTCGGCACGATGCACTGTACGAAAATAGAGCATAGTCGGTCTATTCTCGCGGATATTTACATGAACTTTCGTGGAAACACGACCACGATACGCGTAGACTTTTCATACGTTATTATCACATGAATTGTAATACACGATTAAAATAATTGACGAAGCAGTCGATCGATATCCATCGATCGATATCGATCGATATCGATATCGATATCGATCGAGAGAACTCTCACTAACTGTTTAGGATCAAAAGGGAATTTCTTTTTTTACACACTCACGTTCATGTGTAGCTCGCGGAGTCGGGTACCTCCGGTTTTTCCTCGGGAACTGGCCGACGCGCTACTGATCTTCTTGCCGTTCGCTATTCATTGCCTGCCTACGAGGAGAGGACCCGTTGCATTACCAGCGCCGAAATCTATTTCAGTAACGTCGTTGCTGGACCGATGCCATACTTTCTACCGGAGTCTCCCCGTTCGCGTAAATATATCACGATGCCTCGCACTCGAGAACAAGACGTCTCGGAGTCTCTCTATCTTTCTTTTCCTTCTACTCCTCCTCCTCCTTCTACTTCAGCACCGCAATCTTTTCTTCTTCTTCTTCCTCTTCTTCTTCTTTTTCTTCTTCTTTTTGTTGTTGTTGTCTTTCTTCCTTCCCTGATTCTTCCTCTTCTTTTTCTTCTTCGAAATTGGAGACACGTTCTCCCTGATAATCGAGGGTGAACGAGGTTCGGTTTCTCGTTGAAAAATTCGATTGAAGTTTCTCGCCGAACCCAGAAAGACTCACTCTCTCTCTCTCTCTCTCTCTTGCTCTCTCGCTTCTATTAAATTCTAATTGCATAATTAAGATATTAGAAAGGTTATGCCACCCCGATAGGAAATAGTTTCGTATACATTTATTTATTTTTTTTTTTTTCATCACCGTTTGTTACGCGAGTTCCTTCCATGTACATGTGTACGTACGTACGTACGTACAAATTAACAGAATTAACAGATTTACTCTACGAACAGATTGACTCTACGTTATTATCTACTTCTCCTTCGGATTTCACCGAAGTAACAATCTCGCGAAGCTCGATGTCTTTTCGTTTAGAATCGCTGATCATTCTTGTTAATTGCGCATTGTGGCTCCGGTCTAGTCTACCGCAGGATCGCAGGAACGTAGAACGCGTTCGTGAGAAAGATCGCATCGTAAACGTCATACGATCGCAAGACGGCTTGTTTGCTCTCCGGAAATGTCATGAGAAAGATTATGGGTAGTGGGTATGATTTTATTTCTTTATTTTTTATTTATCTATCTTTTCTTCTTCTTCATTACATCCACGCGCATTTTCGCTCGCGTCATCGATATTTTAACGAGGCGAGTTCCTCGTAGACTGGAGTTCAACGATATATATATATATATATATATATATATCTACATACACATATATAATATAACTGGACATCGGCGTGATACGTATCGCGAGCCTCGACGCGTTTAACGAGGAGAAAAATAATTTGCATTCGTTTAGATTCGTTATTACGGCGCTACACGTACGTACGTACGTACATACGTGTAATACAGTTTTCACGTAGGAAGACTCTCTCTCTCTCTCTCTTTTTTTTTTTTTTTTTTTTACGTAGGCGTTTAGCGTTCCAACGCGTTCGAGTATACCGCTTTCATCGTCGTTCGTTTTAACGGAGACGAAATAGGCTTGGCTGAAACAGAAATGGATCATAGGGTCCGTTCGGAGATGGCCCCCCCCCCCCTCGCTCCCCACCCCGCCGATCGAAGAAATCGAATCGAGGAGATCGTTACGTCGCGTAGCGGTATTTCCAGAGAGGGTACTTCCACTTTTTCTCGACTTTCATCGTTCGTGGGGGGGGAGGGGGAGGGGGGTGGAGGAGAGAAAAGGATGGAACAAGCGTAAGGAAAAGAAGAACGAGAAAGAAAGGTGATCGTTCGTAGAGATGCTCGCGAGACGAGGGCCTCTCCGAGAATGAACGAACAATACTTACGTACTTACGTACTTACCTACTCATTCCCGAGTACGGGTTTTAGAACCGTAGCGCCACCTGCGTTCGCCGTGGTACCTCAAAATGGCGGTCGCTCTCACCTCAGACCTTCTCGGAACGTCGACGAAGGCAGATGTGTTCGACGATTTGAAAGTGTAATCGTCTCGCGTACATACGTCGTCGTGCTCGTTTTGGGCTAGGCAAAAAAGGGGAATTCATTTTCTAACGAAATCGGTCGGTCGTACGGTCGGTCGTACGGTCGGTGGGTCGGTGGGTCGGTGGGTGGGTCGGTGGGTGGGTGGGTTGGACGGTCGGTCGTCCGTTCTCATAGAGATAACACGAGTTTACCGATCGGAAAGTTCCAGCGAATGGGAAGGTTAAACGAGGAGGATCCCTTCGTGAGAGAGTGAGAGAGAGAGAGAGAGAGAGAGAGAGATATAGATAGATAGATAGATAGAGAGAGAGAGAGAGAGAGAGAGAAAGAGTATAATACATTGGACATCGTCGAACGCATCGACGTCCTAGATAAAATCGAAGAGAGAGACATCTGACTCTGGGACAGGTGGCTGACTGGGTTGCGTCTGGCTGGGCCCGGTCTTGGCCACGCTGTTGTTGCTACTTCTGATTCTGCTGTTGCCGTTACGGTTGCTGTTGCTGTTGCTGCTGTACCCATACCTCCTTCCTTCCTTACTTCCTTCCTTTATTCTCGACCATATAGTATTTTTTCCCGTCGACCTTCCCGATTTCTTCCTTTCGATCTCGGCGTTAATGTGTACGAGAGACTGGTAAATGGGCGAAAGAGGAACGGTGCGAGGTAAGAAGAGAGATAAATATTTCGGGTTACGTACAGACGAGATAATACGTACGTACGTTCGGAGGTACGTTCGGTGATTTCAATGCACGGTCGTAACATCATCGCGGCTGTGTAAAAACCGGAAGAAGGAAAGAAGGAAAGAAAGAAAGAAAGAAAGGAAAGCAACGCGGAAGGATAACTGCTACTATTACTAATACTATTACTATTGTTCCTCGAAACTTCGGGAAAAGATTCTTTTTCTTTTTCCTCCCAGCCCTCCACCACTCCACCATTTCGATGCTGTCGTCTCGGCGTCGTTACTTTTCTCGTCGTCGTCGTCGATGATAACTCGAGGATAAAAGAGAGAAGGAGAGAGAGAGAGAGAGAGAGAGAGAGAGGGAGGGAGGGAGAGAAAGGAAAAAAAAAAAAGCAAAATAGACAATCTTCCCTGGATATTATTAATTTTTCGTCGAGGAGTATGCTCCCAACCGAAGAGTAAACTCGTCGTCGGTCAAAGGAGCAAGAAGAAGGATTATGAGGACGCGTAGGTATTTCGAAGGAACGCGTCCCGAGTGGTGCCCCGTTGTCGCCTCCTTCTCCGAGATTATCCGAAGCGGAGGGAGGGTGGGAAGAAGAATCTGACCTTGCGTCGATGTAGCCTCCTTCTTCTTCTTCCTTTTTTTTTTGTTTCCATCATCGTGCTCCAATTGCTACGCGTTCGCGCGCACGCGCGTATCTACCACTCGTCAGTAAGTAAGTAAGTAAGTAAAGTAAAGTAAGTAAGTAAGTAAGTAAGTAAGTAAGTAAGTAAGTAAGAAAGAACGAGCGAACGAACGAGAGAGAGAGAGAGAGAGAGAGAGAGAGAGAGAGAGAGAGAGTGAATGAGCGTGAGAGAGAGAGAGAGAGAGAGAGAAAACTGACGTAGCAAGATCGTACTTTAACGATCCCGAACGACGCGAGAGAGAGAGAGAGAGAGAGAGGAATCTCACCGAGATTCCTCGAAAGAGTTTCTCCTCTCGATCTCGAGCCTCTCCTCTCGAGCATGTCTTCTTTTAAGGTCGAGACTATCTCGGCAAACGGGAATTTTAACCGATCGTCGCGATTCGACGAAAATCTTGCACTTTTGTAACCGGGTTAAGAGACGCGCGTGCGAGCGAGTCTTCTTGTGTGTGTGTGTGTGTGTGTGTGTGTGTGTGGGGTGGGAGGTAGGGTGGGGAGGAAGAGGGACCCCCTACTCCTCTTTACGTTTCTCTCCTTATCTTTCCGTTCCTTTTGGAATTCCTTACTTCCTCTACCGAGAGAGAGAGAGAGAGAGAGAGAGAGAGAGAGAGAGAGAGAGAGAGAGGAAGGAATTCCATTGAGGAGAAACTCACGAAAGGGACGAGAGTGGTACGTTAACGGTGGTCATTTCGGCGTGCGTTAAGTAACAGGGACCAAAGTGACTCTAATCTCATTTTTATTTATTTATTTTTTTTTTTGGTATTTTTTCTTTTTTCTCTTTTCATTATCCCATTTCCCGACGCCGTTGATACGTTACTTTCGATGACCACACTGTCACGAGGGATTTATCTCTACGTTCCCGTTCCACCTTCCCATTCCTACCATCCACCCACTCACCCACCCACCTACCCACTCACTCACGTCTCTCCCATCCCTCTCCCCTTTGCTCGCGACGCAACATCTTTTTTTCTTTTCTATTGAAAAAGAAAAATTTTCTCTTTCATCTTCGAGATTCCTCGATAGCAACGGGCACGTGGCGGTCCCGTTCGCGTCTGCATCGAGAGGCACACACACACACACACACACACACATACATATATATACACACACACACACACACATCGTAATAGTAACTGGTAAATACCTAGGCATATACCCTGTGGCTCTAGAGCTATAGGTTAAGATGACCTAGAATCGGGAACGTTCGTTTCGTTCCGTACGTTCGTTCCGTACGTACGTTTGTTCGTTCCGTACGTTATCGGAATGCGATGAATAATTATCAAGCGTGAAAGCACGTATATAGCAAGTCGAATACAGTAGCAGGATATCGCCTAGTAGTATAAATAATACCGGATCTCTTTCTTTTCGGATCTTCTTTACGATCGGATTCGACTTTCTTCGCGAAAGTCATCGCGAGATGGGAGGGGAGGGGAGGGAAAGAAAAGAAAAAAAAAAAAAAAAGGAAAATTTAGACTCGAAGAGATTCTTGATCGATCGATCGATCAAGTCGATCAACGACGTGAGATTCGTGAAATTCGTTTCCTATCGTCCAAATGAGAATATAGTTGGACGCGTTCGGAGGAGGAACTCTGCCTCGACGATTTCGATCGTACCGATTTGCTTCAGCACGATGCATTGTGTGTTCTCTTTCCTTTTTTCTTCCTCATTTCTCTCTCTCTCTCTCTCTCTCTCTCTCTCTCTCTCTCTCCCTCTCTCTGTCTGTCTGTCTGTCTCTCCCCCCTCGTTTATCCCTCCCTCGCCATAAAACATCGTAGAAAGCGAGCATTCTATCGGAAAGGATTTCTCCTAAAATCGTCGGGTTTAATTACGCGCGACGATGCACCGATTCTTTATGAAGGAAAGTTGTAATTTTTTTTTTACTTTTTTTTTTTTTTTTCTCTTCACTTCAAACGCAAAACAACGATGAAATTTCTTGCTCCATGACGGACCGATCGAAAGGTCCAATGGCGTGGTCTCTTCTTCTTCTTCATCCTCTTCATCTTCCTCGAATTCTTAGCTCGAGTCGAGTTATAGAGTCCAGAAAAATGTTAGTAAAAAAAAAAAAAAAAAAAAAAGAATAGGAAGAAGAAAGGAAAGAAGAAGAGGTAACGCATAAACAAATTTAATTGACTTTTCTTTCCTGTACTTCGATGAATTTCTGCGGGATAAATCGAGAAATTCCGAACATTCCGGAAGCTGTAAATATATATATATATATATATATATATATATTTTTTTTTTCTCTCTCCTCTCCTTTTGATCTCCAAGAACGACTCTTCCTGTACATTTTACCACGCCCCCTTTCAATTATATATGCGAGATAAGCGATATTTCTACGAGTGGCAATGCGCTCAAAGGCATTCCGCGTTCCTACGAGCGAGAGAATCCGTGCCGCGCGTTACACGTATACGAGGATATATATATAATCGGGGATAATATATATATATATATATATATATATATATATATATATATATATACATACGCGCATAACGTATATACATATTTTATTACGTTCGCATCGATAAAAAGAAAAACAAAAAAAAAAAAAAAATGAAAAGAAAAACGAAGAAAAAATAATTGGGCCAAGTTATGCGGTTAATTAACAAAACAATTAATTCCTTCGATAATCTGAAATCGAATGGATTTTGTTCCAAGGTATTTCTTTTTTTTTCTTTTTTTTTTTTTTATCTCCTCGATCAATTAATTTCGTCGCCGTTAATAGATATCCTTTTTCATTAACGATTTTCTATCTCCTTCTTTCAAAGTTTACTGGCTGCATCAAAACAAACGGAAAAATAAAATAAAATAAAATAAAATAATACAATAAAAAAAAAAAAAAAAAGAAGATAATCGAAAGGAGTCATTTCGGTCGGTACAAGAGATCATTGAAAATTTGTTCCAAAATAATGACGAAGTCTCGCAAGAACGATGAAAATCCATGCCTCGATAGTTTTAACAATCGTACAAAGTCAAAATTGTCCCATTGGTTGACAAAAATGACACGACAATTACGGGGATCTTTAATTGAGCTCAACGATTTGTTTTTCTTTTTTTTTTGGTTATTTTAAGGGTTCGATAGGTCGATCGCGTGTCTTGGACCGAATGACGGAGGGTCGACGTAGAAAGAAAAGAAAAAAAAAAAAAAAAAAAAAAAACAAAAAAATTGCGTTAACGTTCGAAGCACACAAGTGGGCGGCGCATTAACAACAACAACAATGACAATAATAATAACGAAAACAACGACGATAACGACAAGGAAAGAGGGAGAAGAAGAAAGCGCGAGGAATAAAAGTCGTCGCGTGGCGAAGTGGATTAACGAGAAGAAAGGAGGATGATCATTATCATCGGGGCAGCATACGCGGCACGCATACATACGCCTCGGACGTTTTTTCTTTTTTTTTTTTTTTTTACTCATGAAAATAACGAACGAAATGCTTTCTCCCGATGCGCTTCGGTATGCAAGCGCGGCTCGCGTGTTCGTTCGTACGGAAGAGGAACTTTCTTAAACTTGTCTTTCTCCCGTTTTTCCTTCCTTTTCTATTTCTTTTTCCTTTTCTTTTTCTTTTTCTTCCTTAGCACGTAATCCTTAACGCGACCAGCCCGCAATATTTATAAAGGCAATCAATAATTACTCTTATACCATCGTACAAAAATCTCATTTATACGTTCGCAATTAATTAAACGAGAGATGAATTCATTGAGAAACGAAAGAGGAAATTAAACAAAAAGAAAACAGAAAAAAGAGAAAATAAAAGTAAAGGCGACTTTGAGTTCTCCTTTAACATTGACAATGTATTTGTTTATACTATACATATATATACATACATACATACATACATATATATATATATATATATATATATATATATATATATACATATATATACGCGATTGAGGACTCGGTTACACGGCAGTCACGAGCTCGAGTTTATAGCTAACGATAAGGGAAACAGGTTGTCGGATCAATTTCAATTGGGATTCCGTCGTGATACTGTTAGAGGAGGAAGAGGAGGATGAGGTAACGTTCTCGGTTTTCAAAGCTCGTTTTCGGGCTCTCTCGTGGAAGGAAGGAAGGAAGGAAGGAAGAGACAGATAGATGGATAGATAGACAGATAAATAGAGATAGATAGAGAGAGAGAGAGAAAAAAAAAAAGTACGGCATACACGGGCAGAGTTCGTCGGAAAAATACGATGCGGTGATGCGTGAGAGAGAGAGAGAGAGAGAGTTTCGCTTCGTTGCTGCAGTTTCGCTCTATATGGTTGTCAACCGTGTCGTAATTGCTATTGTCGGCTCTCTCGACTACGAGTACGAAGATGAATTGTAAAATAAAGAGAAAAAGAGAGAGAGAGAGAGAGAGATAGAGATAGGAAGACATCACTAGGTTTTGTTAAATCTCTTTCTCTCCGATAGTCTCGAACAACGAATTCGTCCTTATACGCGAATAGAAACGCAAAAAATCCGTATATCGTCAAAATTAATCAAAAATATTTATCGACCGTACATTCATGTAAAGAAACTATCGTTGAAGAGAGATAACATACGTACGTACGTACGTTACATATGCGTAGGTATATAACAAGTTACAAGCGTTACGCGCGCGCGCACACGCGTGCGTACGAGAAGTACCGTTGATCTTTTGTGAAATTGATTAATCGGCTTTCACGTTTAAAAGGGGGAGATCCGAGGATGGAACGCGTTAACTCTAAGCGCAAACCGTGGAAATATTAGCAATCGAGAAAGAGAAAGAGAACAAGGTACGAGAGAGATAGAGAGAGAGAGAGAGAGAGAGAGAGAGAAAATCACGGCTGTCTCCTCCATTGTCGGCATATCGCGGTCATTAAGCGTGTTGTAATTGCCACTGCAATCGCCCACCCAGACGCCTAGCTAGCTACGAGGAAGGAAAGAATGTTAAGAGTAAGGAGAGAGAGAGAGAGAGAGAGAATTATCGACGATGATTCGTTGCAAAAGTCGGACTGGCAGGAAAGTGTCGAGCGAAGAGAGCGCGCCAGTGGCCTCTTTATCTAACGTATTCCGCCTCCGCCCTCTCCCTCTCCCTCTCCCTCTCCCTCTCCCTCTCCCTCCTCGACGTTATTCGTCATAAGTTCGTAACGATGACACAATCTTCCGGAAATTGTTTTTCTTCATCCATTGAACGTACCACCACCACCACCACCACCACCACCACCACCACTATAACCATAACCAGAACCATAATAACAACCACCTTACGTAAGGAGTCCATCCGATGATAAACAATACGCTCGTTCGTTCTCCCGTAAACTCTTCGCTCTTTTCATTTCGATCGCTTGTAATAATTAGTCTCGCGAATGAGGCTGAAGAGGGATCGAGCGGGGGGTGGTGATGGTGGTGAGTGGGTGGGTGGGATTGGTAAAGGGGAAGGGACCGAGAGAGACACGTAATGTTTTATATTTAAATATTAAATATTAGTAGAGCGAGGAGGGATGGGAGCGGGTGAAACATTGGTGGGGGTTGTTGGGAAGGAGAGATAAAAGAAAGGATCGGCGAACGTGTATGCGTGCGTACACGTACGTACGTGTGTGTGTGTGTGTGTGTATGTGTAAGAAATTACTAAAAAAAATTTCATCTTGGAATATTTCCAGGTCGCACGGAACGTATCCGAAGGATTGAAAGAGACAAATTGGACTCTCGCGTTCGAGAGAGAGAGAGAGAGAGAGAGAGAGAGAAAGAGAAGGAAATATCATGTATCGACCAAATTTTTACGAGAGTACGTGCCTCAGATGCGCACAGACGGTATATCAGGTCGACAGGGTCGGCCCTTTGAAGGATTTTACGTTCTTTCACGCCGGCTGTTTCAAGTGCGCCATATGCGGCACGAAGTTAACGCTGAAGACTTATTACAACAATCAGCACACGATAAACGACAAGGAGGTTTATTGTAGCAGCCACGTGCCAAAACCAGGACCCGGTACTTTGGATGGCTCGAGCGTTGGCATAAGGAGCGCCTTGAACGTACCTAGAAGCGGTTACGTCAACGAACAAATCAGAGCTGGCGGTGCGTCACCTCGTGCTTCCTATCCACCTTGGTGAGCAAACGTTTCTCTATCCTTTTCTCCCTCTCTCTCCCTCTCTCTCTCTCTCTCTCTCTCTCTCGCTTCCTTTTATTTCTTTATTTATTTGATTTCTTTTTAATTATACCATCGCCACGGTGTACGGGTACCACACACAAGAGTTTAGACAGACGTACGTACCATCGACGATATATCTTCTCCTAAGTAAAACGTGTAGTAAATAATCGTATCTACTTCCCCGCGTATAAAGAAAAAGAGAAAAAGAAGAAGGAGAAACAACTTTTCCCTTCCTCGAGATTCGTCGTTCGATGTTTCCCCAAGCGAATCGATATAATCTAACACAACGATTTCCTCGCTTTCCCTTCCTCCCATTCGTTGTGTTTTTTTTTCTTTTTTTTTTTCTTTCTTTTTACCTTTTTAGAGAGGAATCGTTGAGCCATGATAAATAAGAGAAAACCTCGTGTAACGCTCTACACGTCGCTCAGACGATTATCCTCTTCAAGATGTAAACCCGAATCAATCGATCGTTCCAAATTTGTCGTCGGACTTTGTTATCCACCCCACCACCCACCTCCCCTTGCCCACTTCCCCAATCCTTCCGTACATTCACAAAAATTCTTTCCTTCTTGCAAAAGGTGTCAACCCTTCTCTCTCTCTCTCTCTCTCTCTCTCTCACTCATTATTTCTTTCTTTTTCATACTCTCGTTACCGTACAAAAACCAATCACGTCAAAGATGTACGTACATGCAAACGCGACGACGATCGACGAGAGTAACTTAAAAGTAACTTAAAAGTAATTTACCCTTATTATTAAGAGAATTTCATCAATAATCCTTCTCTCGTCACACCTTCGTTTTAACGTTTCGACAAACGTTCGATTATGCTCTCGGTAAGACGCGCTCGTTATATATACACATATATATATATATATATGTATATGGCACGCTTAACCGTGGCTCGGGACGTAAGAGGAATATCCTTTATTTGCGCGTGACGATCGATGCCACTTATCGTCCGACTTCTTTCTTTTTCTCTTATTTTTTTTTTTTCTATTTTTTCTTCTTTCTTTCTTTTTTTTTTTTTTTATGCTCGCAGCTGCGTAAAAGTCGGATGCCACCACGGCGAGTGCCACTACTCTTTAAAGTG
>OU964965.1:9719170-9774170 GCA_918808275.2 Dolichovespula sylvestris
AAAGAAAAGAAAAAATACGATTTGGTGGATTGTCCATTTTGCGTTGTGATATCTTTTGAATGCCAGAGAGATAGAATAGTTGTAGTAGTGGGTAGTAGTAGTAGTATTAGTGGTAGTATTAGTAGTGTGCTGTTCGCCAGTCGACAACACCGGACTATCTATGGTTATGCGTAAAAGGAACGAAAGACAGCGTGGGCTCGATGACGCGTGATACCCGGTGTTACGTTTCCTCGCTCTCTTAGAACTCCCCCCTTTTTTTTTTCTCTTTCTATTTTTTTTTTTTTTTTTTTTTTTTTTACACGTGAACGCCAACGAACGCGTACACCGAGCGTGAATTTCGATATTTCGCGTGGGTGAGAACGAATGAAATTCGTTCACTCTGTATGTTCCTTCTTTCATTTCTTTTTTTTCCCTCTCTCTTTTCTTTTTTTTTTGTCTTTTTTTTCTTTTTAGGACCACCCATCTCGGCCCTCGTACGTACTTCGTTCGTTTTTTTTCCGTACAGGGTATCTATGTTGAAGCGGGGCCGCTTAATAATAATATAAAAAAAATATACATGATTATAGGGTAAAAACAATTATCGATGACCTTAAAGAAACTCATAAAAAATGACCTAAGAAGAAGTTTTTTTTTTCTTTCTTTTTGCTTTTTCACAACGTACCTCTCTTTAAACCGTCCCAAGTGTGCGATTAGAGTTTGTCGCATCGTAGAAGAAAACAAAAAAAAAAAAAGAAAAAGCAAAGAAAATATTTAGGCGGCCACCTTCGGCTGAGACCACCGTTTATATATCTATATATAATAAAAATCAAACTACAGTATAAATTTATACGGATGGAAGAAATTAATATGAAAATGATCGACGAGGACGATTAAGTTCGTTGAACATTTATTTATTTATTTATTTATTTATTTATTTATTTAAATAAGTAAAAGAGCGCCGCGCGAGTTTCGTTTGGCAAATTTAATAACGTTAGTGGCTTTCTTTTTCTTTTTTTTTTTAACGCAACGGTTTATGAAGATTATCAATTACGTCGAGAGTAGAAGAATCATGAGGGGAAAACCTTGTTCTCCTCGTTAGAACGAGGTATCCGAGTGTGTACCCGAGGGTAAACTTTCCGTAATCGATAGATACCTCCATCCACGATATCAATCGATCGATTAACCAAGCTCGAAATACTTTTCACTCGATTTAAAATGGAAGACAACGATAATGAGTTTCCTCCCGTTACTCGTATCTTTGACGAACGGGAGAAGCAAAGTATATAATGCGTCTTCGTTTTTCTTCCTACTCTTGAAAGTTAGGAAAGCGAAAATATATATATATATATATATATATATATATATATATATATATATATATATATATGTTTCCTTCGCGTTCGCGCGAAACGAGTAATCGTTTTAGTTTCTACGATTTGCCAATTTAAAGATTGTTTCTCCTTAAATCCAAAGATTTCTCTTTCGCGCTCAACTAATGCCACTTTCTTTGCTTCTTTTTCTTGTTTCTTTTTTTTCTTTTTTTTTTTTGTAATCGAATTTACAATAACGCACGAAAAATACAAGCGAAACTTTTTCGTTCGCGTATCTTGTTTTGTATTACGTTCTTTCGTTTTTTCTTTTTCGACGCACAAGGAGCGTATATTCGTTTTAAAAAATTCAAAAAAAAAAAAGAAAAAAAAATAGTGGAAAGAAAGAGAACGATATGTATATATTCGTCGATGTAAATTCAATTGGAAGGTGGTGCCTCTTAAATTTAGAATCTTTTTTACACGCTCGCGGGGATATACAATATTTTTTTTCTTTTATATATATATATATAATAAGAGAAAGATAAGAGAGAAAATTTTTCGTTCGTGGGTCGTTCATGCTTTGATATCCTCGTTCAATTTTTTTTTCTTTTTTTTTGTTTTTTTTTTTTTTTTTCGCAACGCTCGAGGAGCATTGTGGTTTCGTTCCCATAGATGGAATTTTTTGTAGAGAAGGGGAAAAAAAAAGTTAATGAAAGAAAGTGGCATTTGTAAGTTGAGAGAGGGTTTCGACTTCGTAGGAAAGCCAATAGTTCTCGGTTTTCTCGCTTTATCCTCTCTCTCATTCGGGGTTACTCGAACGAGCGTGTTCGTGTATGCGTGTGATGTAATCGTTGCGTGGGTATCTCCATCTTTCTGTCTCTCTCTCTCTCTCTCTCTCTCTCTCTCTCTCTCTCTCTCTCCGTTCATACCAACGTTCGTATAGCGTAAAAAGCAACGATGAAATTACTGTTATAATATCAACGAGATTATTTAAGAATACTATTTCGTACAAATGGCGCTTGTTCTTTTCGACTTTAGAGGATCTCGAGATAGATAAAAAAAAAAAAAAAAAAAAGAAGAAAAGAGAAAAGCACGTCGATCTCGATGGGTGTTTCGTTTTTTTAAGAAAATGAAACAGAAAGAAAAAAAAGAGAAAGAAAGAAAGAAAAGAGAAAAGCACGTCTTCCATTTCTTCCCCCTTCCATTTTCCTTTTTCACATGATCGAAAAGAGATTCATTATCGAAGTGGAACTCGAATGAGATATATATCTAGGAGAGACGGAAGAAAGGAGAAACGAATCGTGAAAGTAGTTTCAGCAAAAAGTGGACGACCGAGGTTAAAAGACACTGACGCGAGCGAACGTTGATTGTGACAAATAAAGAATATATACGTGTGTCTGTCTGTGTTTATATGTGTGTGTGTGTGTGTGAACTTTGTACATAGATATGCGCGCGCGAGCGCGTATATATATATATATATATATTAAATAGCAAAACTCTATAACTTTAATTGCAAGCTGCCGTAGAAAACCTGTTCGATCGGTTGCGAATCGATCGGTTCGAAGTTGAATGTTAGAAACAGTGTCCTGTCGATCGCGTTGACGAAAACTTTTAATAAATTTTCTATCGTTATAAACGTAAGGGAAAGGGTTGCGGTGTGAGGTAAGGAGGAAGGGAGGGAGGGGAGGAGGAGGAGGAGAGTATTATCGAAATACTTGTATCGATAAGGGACGTGATCGTACGATGAGGAGAAGACTCCGCGAGGATTTGGAAATTCTCGAAACCATTGACATCCTGCACGACTTGAAACAGATGTTTTCTTTCCTGGACAAATTCGTTAAGTCATCGAATCATTAAGTTTCTCTATAAGTAAATTCATTGTATAAATAAATATGCGTATGTACGTTTACATATATATATATATATATATATATATATATATATATATGTGTGTGTGTGTGTGTATGTTAATGGGGAAAAATATAATTTGTCGATCAGGATCGTGACGAGCAGACGCGTTTGGAGATGAAGCATCGCAAGGAGGAAGACGATTTGTATAGAAAATTTGCTCATCATCGGGAAGAGGAGGATCGACGGATTAGAGAAGAATTTAGAGTAAGTATGGTGGCTATGTTCTAGTTCGTGTTTTCTTTTTTATTTCTTTTTTTTTTTTTGCTTTCCTTTTTTATTTTCTTTTTTATCGTACTCGCCAATTCATACTATATCAGCGACTTATGTATCTCTCTCTCTCTCTCTCTCTCTCTCTCTCTCTCTCTCTCTCTCCCCTTATCTGCCCATTCGTGCCGTTGACTTCGCAAAATGAAATAAAATAAAAAAAAAATAAAAAAAAAAAAAAAAAAAAAACGAAAGGACGAGTGGGAGAAGGAGCTGGAACAATTATCGGCGAGGTGGGAACGGGAGAAGGGAGGAAGAGGAGGGCGTACCCAACAATTTCAACAGGAGAAGGAGGACTTGGAGAAAAACATGACTCTACGGAGGGACAAAAAGAAGGAAAGTCTCACGAGGAAAATGTTGGAGCACGAGCGGTACGTTAATATTATCTAATTAAAATGGCAGGATGGCTTGTCATTAGGGCCGATGTCTTACTTGCATAATATTCGGTTAATGTCGAGCGTTTACTTAGAGGAAGGAACACAGCTGAACGATTCAAATTGTTATTACCGTGGCAGATTATTTTGATGAGAAAGAAGGGGGGAAAAAAAGAAAAGAAAAAGAAAATATACGTATATCGTTTCGCAAATCGTATAGGCGTTCGTTCGAAAGGGAAAACGAAGAGAGAAATGTTTCTTAGGAAAAATGAAACGAACGAAAAAGAAAAAAAAGAAAATCGAACGTTTTATATATATATATATTATATTTTATTTTGCTTCCCCCGACGAATTTACAGAGCTGCCACGGCGGCATTGGTCGAGAAGCAGAGTTCGGAGATGTTGGAACTGATAAACGAGGCAAGAAGCGAGTACATGCTACAAGAGAGTTTGTATCTGGACGAGGGCGACGGTTATACTCAAGAAGCGCCGCCGCCTTACCCTTCCCGTGCCCCACCACCACAGCCACCGGCCTTAGCTAAGTATCACATCTACAACGATCCGATGGAATTCGCGGATATGGATCAGATCGCGATCTCGGTAAGAATATTTATCCTCCCGAGCTCGGATAATGGAAAGAAATCCTATAAGGACGGTTCCAATGGCTCATCCATTACCCCGTAATACTCTCGATCAGGTCGCACAGGAGGATCAAAAGACGTTTACCGACCTGGTACGTCAATTGGTCAGCAGATGTGGCTCGGACATCGAGAAGGCAAGGACGATATTTCGTTGGATAACCGTGAAGAATCTCAATACCATGCAATTCGACGAGAATTTGCGAGGGGATACGCCTATGGGACTATTGAGGGGTATCAAACACGGCACCGAGAGTTATCACGTTCTGTTTAAACGGCTCTGCAGGTAAGTAGGCAGACAGGAGTCGACGGATTCGAACGTTAATCGTCTGTAAGATCAAAGGAACCAATGTATTCCGCGACAAAAACATTTCAAATGTTGTGTATTATCATCGCCTACGTTTTCGTTCTTCCAGTTACGCCGGTTTGCACTGTGTCGTTATCAAAGGTTACAGCAAGTCCGCCGGTTATCAGCCGGGCGTATGTTTCGAGGACAATAGGTTCAGGAATAGTTGGAACGCCGTTTACGTAGCCGGCGCATGGAGATTCGTACAGTGCAATTGGGGAGCTCGACATCTCGTAAATGCCAAAGAAGTACCGCGTCCTGGCCAACCGAAGGCAAAGAACGATAGCCTGAGGTACTTGCTCTTCCGATCGTTCAGATATTGCTGGATTCGCTTGGAATAATTCTTTTTCCTTTTTCTTTTAAACGTAATACGATGCGACGATTACTTTTAGGTACGAGTACGACGATCATTACTTTCTCACGGATCCGAGAGAATTCATTTACGAATTCTTTCCGTTACAAGAGGATTGGCAATTGCTCAAACAACCGATCACTCTGAAGGATTTCGAGGAATTGCCCTTCGTACGATCCTTATTCTTTAGGTAAAGTTTTTCGATCGATTTCTTTCTCTTGTCTGTCGTCCCTATTTCTTTTTTTTTTTTCCTTCTCCAAGCGCCATCGGGTTCGTCGTAACAATAATAGATCAGAATTTCCCCCTTAATTATTTTAACGGCGACGGACCGAGCATTATGTACCGATAGGAAACCGCCTCGCTAAAGTACCGTTGTTCCTTATAAATTTCTGTGCTTGCAGATATGGCCTTTATTTTCCGGATACGAACACAAATGCCGTTATGTACACGGATTCGACCGGCGCCGCGACCGTAAGAATAGCTATGCCCGCGCACATGCAATCGTCCCTCATTTTTCACTATAATCTGAAATTTTACGATAACGACGGGGACGGATACGATGGGGTTTCGTTGAAACGTTTCGTCATGCAGGTAAGTACGACGACCCGCTTTACCAATGAATAACAGTAATAAAATAAAGAGTCCGATGATTGTCGTTCGTCGCAAGAGAGAGAGAGAGAGAGAGAGAGAGAGAAAAAAAAGAAAAAGAGAAAGAAAATGAAAAAAAAAAAAATTGGGAAAGCGACGAACGAAAGATCGGCACAAACGGCAACATATCGATTCGCGGAAACATCGAAGATCCCGTTTATCGATCGGATGGGAAAATATTTGCAGTCGGTCGTCGGCAACATCGTTGCATTTCGAGTGCACGCTCCGTGCTCGGGAGCGTTCCTCTTGGACATATTTGCGAACGCGGTCACGCCGAAGGAGTACTTGACGGGGGAGCCAATGAAGTTTAAGAGCGTGTGCAAATTCAAAATCGCTTGCGAGGAACTTCAGACGGTTATGGTTCCACTTCCGGATTGTGCAAGCGGCGAGTGGGGCCCTACCAAGGCTACCAGACTGTTTGGATTGATACCGATAACGCATCAGGTACGTACGAATTCGTTGGAGATGCATTCTTTTTGTTTTTGTTTTGTTTTTTTTTTTTTCTTTTTAACGAGTCGCGATCGGGGATCATTTTTAATAAGTCGTATCAATGGTCGTTAACTTGCAAGGGTTACGAATATATTTTTCTTGTTATTATTATTTATTTTTTAATTTATAGGAAGCTCTGGTGTTCGCCGGACGAGAACTGGAGATACAGTTTCGCATGTCGCGACCTTTGACCGACTTCATGGCGACCCTACACAAGAACGGTATAGAAGAGAAACGTTTGTCGAAGTACGTAGCACATTCGATCGCCGACGACGACGTCGTAACATTCTCGATAAGTTTCCCGGAGGAGGGCCAATACGGTCTTGATATTTACACGAGAGAATCGACCGGACCAACTACAACGTCCCAGCACGATGTAACCGGTGAAAAACATTTGTTGACGCATTGTTGCAAGTATCTCATCAATTCCAGCAAACGGAATTAAGGAATTGCAACGGGGAAGGATTCATCTATTTATACTTCTAAACTCGCGTTTACTCGTTCTTCTTGTATTCGTCGTCGTCGTCGTCGTCGTTGTCGTCTTCGTTGTTGTTTTTCAAACTGGGATAGAACTCCCTGAGATCTACTGCAGTAGACGTGACACGAACTTTGTTGAAAATGAAGCGTCAGGTCGTCGTTGTTCGAGCTCATTAACAATCTTTGTCTCTCTCTCTCTCTCTCTCTCTCTCTCTCTATCTATCTATCTATCTATCTATTTATCTCTTTCTCTTTCTCTATCTCTGACGCGTCTTTTAATTTAAAGTCTTCCAACAAAATGGCAATTACGTTCTTGGATAAACCGGTCGAGTAGCATCGACGTGAGAACGTGCGACCATTTCTCTCTCTCTCTCTCTCTCTCTCTCTCTCTGAATATGTCGCAAAACTATCCTCAGCTACAATTAACATAATGAACATTATTTCCACCATTGGCGTTTCATAATGGCTTCTTTGCTTAAGGGGCTCGAGAACGATGATACCGTTGTTCCCTATGAAATTTTTCTTTACGCAAATTAAAGGAAAGAACGTAAAACTCGTTTTGCGTTGTAAAACGATATTTCAAGAGGATAAAGGAAACTCGAATCGGTAATGTAATATTTCTTTCTTTTTTTTTTGGTTTTATTTCTTTTTCTCTTTTTCGTTGTTGTCGTCTTTATCGTTTTCTTTCTTTATTTCTTTCTCTCTTTCGCTTTCTTTCGTATCCAACGACGACGAGGCAAAGGTAAAGGGTGAAATAGTAAAAAAAAAAAACAAAAGAGAAAATATGATGCGTGCGAGTTAACGAGCTACCACTGGAGATTTTTTTTTTTATTTTTTTTTTTTTTTTATCGTAACGCAAAGCATGCACGGTGATTCATTATAAATATTTGGATAAATCGAACGAGAGAGAGAGAGAGAGAGAGAGAGAACTTTTAACTTTTCAGTAGATATGAAGAAAAATTAGTATGTTGTAGGAAATGCGGCTGGGATCGTTAAAAAAATTATTTTTTGTTGGAGCACCGATAAAAAATACAACATAAGCTTTTATCAAGTATTTCATCGAGTGGTTTTATATAAAAAAAAAAAAAAAAAAAAAAAAAAAACAGATAGATATAGGATATACATACGTTAATTCAAAAATCTATAAAATCGGTGTTGAGATTCACGATAATAATGACGATATAAAAGCGTTTGATAAAATGCGTACGTGATACTTGTTTTTTTCACGAACTCTCGACAAAAAGGTTCACTTTTGTATTTTGTTCCCCTCTTTTTTTTTCTTTTTATCGCTATTGCAACAAAAAACGATCGGTTCTTTCTTTCTCTTTTTTTTTTTTTTTTTTTTCATTTGACGTTTAATTCCTCGCAATATCTGGCATGGCGCCCTGATCTTTGAGTACCTATTTACGAATGAAAAAAAATCTATTCGATCAGACAAAGTGTCCTTATATTTCTACGATCTACTGTACATACATACATACATACATACATATATATATATATATATATATATATATATATATATATATATGTTTTTGAAAGCTGATCATTTCACCAAATGTACCTCGAATTTTGAACGAACGATCTTAAGGTTGTTTTTTAAAGAATTAATTAAAAAAAAAGAGAAACAGAGAGAGAGAGAGAGAGAGAGAGAGAGAGAGAGAGAGAGAGAGAGAATTAAAGTTTTCGTAGAGAAATAAATAAAAATAAATATAATAAAATAAATCGCTTAGATACGTATAGGTTAGATTGAAGGGACGTTTAAAATCTTAGATAAAATTCGTCGTCTTTATCGAGGGTGGATATTTATAAGCTAGCGTCTTCTTAAAGCTTTTTTTTTTTGTTAGAGGTGACTGGAAATACGAAATACGGTGCTCGTCTATCCAACGTTCATGTACATAAGTTAGTTATTTATGCGCAACAACAAGCAAACAACAAGCGCGCATCGAGAATTAGAACTTTAAGAGAAATATCGTCGTTGCGATTATATATTCTCGATGGAGACACACACACACACACACACACACTCATATATATATACATATACATTTAGAGGTGCTAATAGTTTCACTTTAAAAACAAAAAAGAGAGAAAAAAAAAACAAAAATTTACATAAGCCATTATTTTTATTTCGTCCCGTTAAGTTTTTTTTTCTTCTTTTTTTTTTTCTCGCGTAACATTAATATTCTTGTTGTTAATTGAAATTCTAACGACGCTTATGGTAGAAGGAGAAGAAGAAAGGGAAGAGGAAGGAGAAGATAACGAAGGAAGGGAGGAACCAGAGGAATTTGGCCGTCCACGTTCGCGTTATTTTTGACTAGTTGCTAAATAATTATATATAACTCGAGCTTATCATTACTTTCTCACAATGTTTTAGTTTTAATCTTTGATTCATTGACCGATATGTAAATTTATTTTTTTTATATAAGTATTAATAAGTATATATATATATATATATATATATATATATATATATATCTAAATATAAATATATAAATATATAAATATAAATACGTGTATATATATATATATATATATATATATATATATATATATATATTAAATATTCGAGCGGAAGGAAAGAGATGATATTCCTTGTATAAAGATTGAATAAAAATAATAAAAAAAACAAGATTGAATGCCGTTAAGTAATCCGAGGGATATTGGAATGACAATACAGCAGAAATCTCTACTATCGTCCTACGTACCAACCGTAAACTACGACGTAATGAAGTTAGTTCCTAATTGTAAGGAAGGATGGCGCGAGGATATCAATTTTAATGAGAGGGGAGGAGAGAGAGAGCGAAAGAGAGAGAGAGAGAGGGAGAGTGGGAGGGAGTGAGAGGTAAATATCTTTATATATACACACATACATACATGTGTACATACGCGGAAACATACTCTTTCTCGAGATACGATTGTAAAATTAATCCTCTTCATCTTCTTTTTTTTTTCGAGAAAAGGGTGGAAAAAAGGAAGAAAATGAAGTGGATGATAAAAAAAAAAAAAAAAACAAGAGGACGCGAGTTGTCGGAGGAGTGCAGTTCGAGGCGTGGTTAATTTTTACTCGAATAACTTTGTCTCTCTGCGTCTCTTCTTCTTCTTCCGTAAACTGGACGTGTAACGGACAACGAGAGAGAGAGAGAGAGAGAGAGAGAGAGAGAGAGAGAGAGAGAGAGAGAGAGAGAGAGAGAGAGAGAGAGAGAGAGAGAGAGAGAGAATAATCTATGAAATAATGAGGTACGCGGACGATAGAGATGCGAGAGAACGGGTGTGGGGTGGGGTGGGTGGGATGGGGAGAGGGGATAATATTCATATTTTCTGATTTAAAACTACTTCGGGTTTGGACGGATTTGTTGATGGAAAATATAAAGCTTTGGTAAGCTTCGAAAAAGTTTGGCAAAGAGACCGTCGAGAGAACAGAGGAGGAATTCTTTCTCGCTTACTTGTTCTTATACATTTACGTATTTTAACGTCCAGGGAGGCGATGGAGGGGCAGGGAGAAGGGCAGGGGAGATGGGGGAACGTCGTTATTACGAAAACTAGGTAATTATTGGATACGCTTCGTGCATTAGTTCAACGACGAATCGTTATTTGCGGTATGGATATTTTATTTCCCTTTTTCCGACGTAGCTGAATTGCGCTACTGAAAAGAAAGAAGAACGAGAGATGGAGAATGAAACAGAGATAAAGAGAGAGAGAGAGAGAGGGAGTGAGAGAAGGGTAGTTGCGCATTAATTAAATGGCCTGCCCTCCTTTTCACCAACACCAACACCAACACCAACACCAACACCAACACCAACACCACCAACCCTACTCGCCAAAGTCCTCTTCGCTAACTTCCGGAATACGACTGACTCGGAATTGGAGAGACGAGTTAAAGAAGTTTTCCTTCCCCACACCCCTTTTTCGAACCTCCAAACCACCTTCACCCTCACCCTCACTCGCGTCCCCGCCCCACCACACTCCTATCTTCGTTTCACGAGTTTTCTCCCCTTTTCTCGTGGAACGGGACGGACAATTTCATAAGTCTATCCTAGCGTTCGAACGTTCGATTTATCGTACCGTATCGGGGAATTGCAATTTCAAATTAGCGTACGTCCATTAGCCCGTTACAGTTATGGTTATACGTATGTATCTATCGTGTATATAAGGGAGAAGAGGAGACGCATTTGCAAATATTATTGGATGGTTGATAATATATGTGGCATAAATTTAACTCATCGATATATATATATATATATATATATATATATATATATATGCGTATTTATTACATATACATAATATATGTATACGTTACGTTACGTACGGTTTGAACGAAGTGAACGCGACGTCCTCATTTCTTTGTTCTTTTTTAATCGTTTTAAAAGAATTTAATTAAAAGAAGATAATGGAACGAGAAGAAGAAGAAGAAGAAGAAGAAGAAGAAGAAGAAGAAGAAGAAGAAGAAGAGGAATGAAATGGTTTCGATGGTAATGAAAATAACGGAGAGAATATTATGGGATAGAAACGAATAAATTTTTTAATCGATCGCACGCGTTACACGCGACTCGCTTTGAATGTGTAACTAAGAGGGAGGGAGAGGGAGAGAGAGAGAGAGAGAGAGAGACTGAGCGAGCGAGCGAGCCTTTGCTCGTCGATCGATTCAGCCAATTCGAGCTAATTTCTCCATCGACAGGAAGCAAATACACGGGGTTCGGGTTCGGGTTCGGGTTCGAGTCGAGTCGAGTCGATCGTAACATTGGCTCTCTCTCTCTCTCTCTATCTCAAGAACATAACTCGAGGCACTCCTGATTATTCACCCTCTATTGCCGATTTTCCTTTGCGAAAGGGAACACCTGTTAAGCCTGGCTAATTTCCTATAAACCCCACAAGGCGAGAAAGCCCGTTCGGCATTTTAAATGGTTCGCCGCCGCAAACGACATTCCCGTTTGGTCGGTCCCTTTAAAACAACTAACGGGTATGTATGAACGAAGGAAAAGGGAAAACAAAACAAACACACGAAAAGGAAAAAAGAAAAATATAAAAGAAAGAAACGAGCGAGGGGTGTTAAAGAAAAAAAAAAAAAAAAGAAAAAAAAAAGAACAAAGAAAAAAGAGAAACTTACGTCAACCATAGGGACTCCGTTAAAAAAAAAAAAAAGGGAGGAACGAACGAACGCTCGTCCTTATTTTTATTACTCGGAACTGTAATACTTTTTACGGCGTTACTATGCTTGCTTGCTTGCTTGCTTGTTTGCTCGCGCTCGCTTTTTAATGCGAGAGAGCACGAGGAACGGTATTGTCGATACGGCCACTGAGTGTACTGCTGCTGCTACTACTACTACTACTACTATTAACACTAACACTACCACTTGAAATTTAACTTCGCAAAATTCAAATTCTACGATGGACCTAACTTTACTTTTTTTTTTTTTTTAGGGTCGACGATCGGTCGAGCGTAATATTTCGGTTTGGATTTAAGCTTTTAACGTTTATTATCTGATAGTAGTAGCAGCAGCGTTATTAATTATAATCCCAAAGTTGGTTCGACGTTACGTTAGCGTCCAGGACGAATGCACATTCGTACGTACGTACGTACCATCGCGCTCGTGTAATTTCGAGAATTCAAAATTTTATTTTATTTTATTTTATTTTATTTTACTTTATTTTATTTTTTTTTTTATCGGCGATATTAACAGAACGATAGATGATCCGGGTTAAAATTGACGATCCGGTTAAAATTGTAATGGCAATTTTCGGAGAGCCGGGGCAAATTCAATATTCAAGAGTCGAAGTGAAAGGCACAGAGAGAGAAAGAGAGAGAGAGAGAGAGAGAGACAAGGAATGAGAATAATTTAGAAAGAAGCCTCGAGGAGTCTTGGCACGCATCGTCGAATATTTCGTTTGCATGATTAATAGGCCGCCTGGGAGGGCTGGGTTCGGGGGATGGGGGTGGGGTGAGTGTTAGGGAAAGGAGGAGACTTTCGCTTAGACCGAAACCGCATCTTCGGTAATATTGTATATTCCATAACGATTCGTTGTACTCTCTCTCTCTCTCTAGTCTCTCTCTTTCTCTCTGGCTTTCTCAAGGGTGATGCGTAAGAAGGGGATGTATACGAGGGTTGAAAGCTATCGCGATTTCCTAGCGAACGTGTAACATTCGTCAAAGTGATGATGGTGCTGGTAATGGTGGTGGTAGTAGTAGTAGTTTTGGTGGTAGTGGTGGTTGATGGTGGTGATGGTGAGCTCACGCCCATCGGCTTTTCTAATCTCGGAACTTTAGGCGAGCATCTATAATGCATGCCGGCTGTGCGAGGGTATTTCTAATCTCGCACAAGTAGTAACAGTTCCTACCCCTCGTAGAATTTCGAGAGATAGTCGAAATAGTGTATATCGAGAGCATCGATAGTCTCGTCTCTTCTATTTCCTTCCACGTGGATGAGTCACTCTCTCTCTCTCTCTCTCTCTTTTTGTCAACGACATTGCGTTTCTGAAAAACGTCATTTATTTTTAATACGTCAAGGTCTATGTATCTCTCCCTCCTTTTTCTCCTCTAGTATAATGGCACGTTTTCACGCTCGACCACCAGAGATACAGGCGCGAACCACCCTCTTGTTTCCACCACACCCGCCCCCGCCCCCTTTCTAACTTTATCGAAACGAAGGAGATAAGTCATTTGGGGCGTTGGAATCATGGGGAGACGATCGACAGATTTAATGAGAGACTTTGACGATCTTTTTATCCAAAATATAAAGAATTTCTTTTTTTCTACAGAAAGTTCGAACACCAATAATGGATCTGGTTTAGGAAAGGGCTGAAGGGCTGAATAACAATCCTTCTATATCTCACTCTCTCTCTCTCTCTCTCTCTCTCTCTCTATCTCTATCTCTCTATCTCTCTTGTTGAGAGTTAACGGTATGCAAGGTATGAGACTGGCCATGCTCGAAATTTCTCAACTATGGAACGCCATACCGAAAATTCTTCGAACTACGATCGACGTATAATTTTCGAATGTACGTAGAATTGAGAAAGATTAACGTTCTATGCTTTAAAATACAACGCACACACAAACGCGCACGCACACGCACATATCCCTTCGTAATCACGTAGAACGAAACAAAAGTTCAGAGGGTTAAAAAGATGAACGAAGCAGCCGTTTTCTTCTTCCTTTTCCTTCCATTTTGTTTTTCTTTCTTTTTTTTTTTCTTGTTCTATTTCTCTCTTTCTCTCGGAGGCCAGCAGATGCTCGTGGATTTTCGAGAGATGGCGACGTACCGATAACACGGCCTAGAGGAAATGGAAAATGGCTGAGAGAGTGAGAGAGAAACAGATAGATAGATAGATAGAAAGAGAGAGAGAGAGAGAGAGAGAGAGAGAGAGAAGCAGCCGGCTGGTTTTTCGAAGCACGTATATAAACCGACAGAGAGGGAAAAGTCATTTGATGATGGAATGGATTTCTACGATCTAGCACGGCCTCATTTTTCGATCCCCTAACTCTGACAGAAATTGAACGAGTAACCGAGGAACGTTCCTAGGGAAACTATCATGAGTGTTTTAACGAATGTTAGCGTTTTAATTAGGGAATACTCCTCTTGTTAACGCTCGAAATACGTTCGAAATAACGTTTTAATTTTCGAGATTAGAAGAAGTCGAATAAATGCATTCGATCGACGCAAGGACCGACGTCATAGAATATAAATCCCCTCTTCTTCCTCCTCCTCCTCCCCCCTCCACCCACTCATCTTATATAAACCTCCGTATGATTATTTGTGCGTTTAACAAACGTATCGTGTAACTACGTAAAATTTATATATATATATATATACATATACATTTAAATTTATAAATAATAAAGATTTATAAATAATAATTTAAATAAAATTTATAAATAAAGAAATATATGTATATATATGAACGATGATGACACACGATATGTAAATTGTATTTGCGCGACATAAAATTTTTTTTGTTTTTCGATATGAACCAACGATCGATTGTTTTTTTTTTTTTTTTAATAATTCGAAAAATGAAATGATGCTTTCGGGGAGAAAAAAATACTAATACCCATGCAAATACGCGTTGTCAGTTCGTAGTTATACGACGTTATGCGATGTTATAGGGGAGAGGGAGGGGGTTGTGATGAAATAAATATATACATAGAAAGTCGTCGATACGATAGATAAATCGGTATTAATTATATTAAACGCGTTTGACATCGTTCCCTCTGATCGTTTCCTGTGAAATATAAAAGCGTATCGATCGGACAAATGCCGTAGCTGTATGAGTATTTGTTCTTCTTTTTTTAATTTTTTTTTTCACGGAGAAAAGAGTACGAGAATAATGACAATAATAATGAAAAAAAAAAAAAAAAAAAAAGAAAGAGAATAAAAATAAAAAAAAAAGGGGAACATCAGTTGGAAATAAACGTGCTTTAGTTATTTATCCGTGGAAAGAAGTAGAAGCCATGGAAAATCGTGCGTTCCCATGTCGAAATGAAACCGAAAGGAGAAACGTTCAGTGTCGTTATTTTCGGACGACATACGCGCAAAAATGAATATCCAGCATTTTTTTTTTTCTTCTCTCTCATTTTCTCTCTTTGCTTTCGAAAAAGTGCGTCACGCCTATCTTCTCTCTCTCTCTCTCTCTCTCTCTCTCTCTCTCTCTCTCTCTCTCTCTCTCTTTCGTTTCGGCTACCATTATGGCGATATAATGTACAGAAACGACTCAGATTTTTTTACGAGGGAGCCTGCAAAATTTATGTGCAATATGTGGCACATCTCTCGTATGCGAGAAATGGAAAGGTAGTAGGGAGGAAAGAAGAAAGAGAGAGAGAGAGAGAGAGAGAGAGAGAGAGAGAGAGAGAGAGATAAGAAAGAAGACAGAGAAGTCGCATAAGCATAACCGTATAATATCGATGACAAGTGAGACAGAGAAAAAGAGATCGAGAGAGAGAGAGAGAGAGAAAGAGAGAGAAAGAAATATTACAACCTTCGAAATTTATGCCACCGTCGGAATAAATCCTTTAAACGGATTTTTACGTACTTGATTGGATCTACGGTATGGGTGGGTAGGGGCGAGGGGCGAGGGGCGAGGGGAGGGGAGGGTGTGGTTGAAAAAAGATGCAACGATCTTTGATTTTATTTTTTATATGTTTCTTTCTTAACTTCTTTTCTTTTATGTTCTCTTCTCGTCTTCGAAGAAATCGCGCGCGCCTCGCGAGGACACCAATCGATTACTCGGAATTTCTATCGATCGTAAGTAAGAAATAAAGAAAGGATCCGCATTGTTCGAAATTACCACGGTACACCACCAGTGCCGGGATATTCGCGTTCTCTCTAACCGGATTGTAATTGTAAATAGCGTTTGTAAACATCGTCCCGACCTGCTTCCGATGCGGACGTTAACGGAACAATAGAAGAGTATCTCTATCTCTCTCTCTCTCTCTCTCTCTCTCTATCTACGTGGTGGCCCACGTATAGTAATGGTAGTTCAACCGTAGTTGTTACGACGGAACGAGTAACGAGACGATATACGTACGTACAATGCTCGTTTTACTTATTCTAATCATTTAATAAATGGTACACAAGTTTATATTTAACGGGTATTTCGTACATTTACGCATAACTTTAATCTCGATGTATACTTGTAGATATTACTATACATATATACATACATGTATATATATATATATATATATATATATATATATATATATATATATATTGTATAAACAATCGACATTTTGTTACGATCGATGCTTTCTCAATCAACGACACGAAACACGACGGGGTGAACGGCTCAACGTTATAAGGTTACGTTTTTCATAATTCATTAAATATCGATCGAATTGAAGAGCGAGTACGAAACGTTCCGTAGAATATTTTCGATAGTTTCGTTTAATCGACATACAGAAAGAGAGAGTATCGAGCCGGAACGAAAGGTTTTGGTGCGCGGGAGGAAGTAGAGGATGGGTAGAGCGTACATATGCGCTTTCGCGAATTAATCCGACGAGGCGAACCGAGAACCGGTGGATAGCGACAGAGAGTGTTTACGTTCCCATTTCAAAATCTCGCACGGTTGAACTTACACGCGCGAGGTGCTTGCACCTGATGCGTGTTATCGTCGATGCATAATTCGTCATATTTTCAACAACGACGACGACGACGACGACGACGACGTCGACACCGGGACGAGAATGACCAGAGAGATATCGGGAGTGAGTAGGTAGGTAGGTAGGTAGTTCGCGCTGTTGGATCGTTTTTCCAAATTTAACATTTCGCGTTTCTGGTCGTTCTTTATATATATATATTTTTTTCTCTCTTCTTTCCACATTTCTCTTCTTCTTCTTTTTGTTCATAAATTTTTTTTCTCCCGTTTATCCTCCCTCTAAACGAGGACGTCCATTCTTTCATTTTCTACTTTCTTTTTTTTTTCTTCAATTCCTTTTTTTATCCATTAAACAAATTTGAAAATTACGTAACGACTATGTTCAAATATCTACCTCGATTATTCAACTCGCTCGAGGAACTACTACCCTGCAAAGGGTTGAAATCTTCTTATCCGAGAGAGAGAGAGAGAGAGAGAGAGAGATCGAGATAGATAGAGTCACTTATACCAAGGACGAATGATCCATTTAACGTACGGACTTTGCGTTTGTAACGGTGTGATACAGAAAAAGCTCATTTCGAGACACTCCTCCTAGTTTGCCATTATAACCGAATCGCAAAGACTCTCGTGTTTTCTCTCTCTCTCTCTCTCTCTCTCTCTCTCTCCCTCTCTCCCTGCCAACACTCCCCCGTTCCCCCCACAAATTTCTCTATCTATCTCTCTTCGTCCATTTTATCCAGGAAAAGCGATTCCGAGCATCGGGATTGCGGGTCAGCTGTCATTTCCCAGACAGAATAAACAGCCGTTTCGACCGTCATGATCTCTCTCTCTATATATATATATATACATATATACATATATATATATAATTCTCTCTCTCTCTCTCTCTCTCTCTCTCTCTCTTTTTCATTCCGTTCTCGCGAAAACCCCCGTTCGTTCGACCATCGGTCAATTTCAGAGACGCGGAACGTTTGCTTGGTTATGATATGCGATCTTTTTTGCGAGCCGAGTTCTCGCCGAGTGACAAATCGCATCGCGTTTCGCGCATCGCCGGTCCTCGAAATTCACTCGTTTTTCCTCTCCTATGAAATTAATGTCTCTCTTTCTCTCTCTTTCTCTCTCTCTCTCTCTCTCTCTCTCTCTCTCTCTCTCTCTTTCAGCTTCTGCAGAGTTTATTGTTAGAATTACTTCGATGGAACAGAACCGACACATTTAATTCATCATTTAACGAAGAAGAAGAAGAAGAAGGAATAATAATAATAATGAGGAAGAAATTATCTGCCATCTAATTTATTTAAATTTAAATCATTTACTTGTTTTATTAAGCCTTTCAAATCGGTAGACATATATATATATGTATGTATGTATGTATGTATGTATGTATGTATGTATATATATATATATAGAGAGAGAGAGAGAGACAGATGAGAGGCATATACGACAGAGAGATAAAGGAAAAAAAAAAAAAGGAAAAAAAACAAACACACACACACTCCAAGCATCGATCAAGTTCGAGCGCAAGTTGGCGAGTCATTTTGCGTTAGGATAATTTCGATTTGGTGGTCCCTCGGCGCGAGGAGTACTCGACGAGGAAGAAGAGGCTCCGAGGAATAGGAGGAGGAATAGAAGGTGTGGATATATATATATATATATATATATATATATGTATGTATGTATGTATGTATGTATGTATATGTATATGGTTGGGTACCGCTTGGTAACCGGTTTTTATCGAGACCGATTATCGAACTTTTTAACAATCCCATTCATACGAGAACTGTTTTGTCGACTGATTTTCGAGGAATCTTTCGAACTGACAGCTGTCCGTTACGGTTTTTTTTTTTTTTTTTTTTTTTTTTTTTTTATAACGTTAACACGTACTATAACCATTTTCTGATTGCGAGGAGGAGGAGGAGGTGGAACGAGGATTGCCTTTTCACCTGGCCCCCAATCAGCCCAGACCCTTCGTTTTTTATTTTCTTTTTCTTGTGTTTTTTTTTTTTTGCATTTCTCACACGGAGGAGAAATCTCTCTCTCTCTCTCTCTCTTTCTCTCTTTCTCATTCTCTCTCGTTAGACAAACGTAGGATAAAAAGGCGGTGTGACTTTTATTGCCGCGATAATTAAAGTTTAATCAATCCAACGATCCAGGTTTGGGCGGCTGCTGAATCTTTGCGAAGGAAATGAGAAAGAGAGTGTGCGAGAGAGAGAGAGAGAGGGGGGGGGTAAAGTGACGTCATAAATCAATGTAACGTATATGTGAGTGTGTGTGTGTGTGTGTGTGTATTTGCAAGAAGCAAATAATTTAATAATTTCTTTCGCTCTTTTTTCTTCGATAAATCGACATCAACCATCGTGTACATATCAAATATATATATATATATATTATATATATATGTTTGTTGTTCGTGTACGTGCGTGTAAATATCGTACGAAATTACGTTATCGAGTATAAATTATAACTGAAAATTTTCTACGGTCTGTATAGTTCGCGTTCGAAACGGCAAAACCGTATTGACCGCAGGTGTGTTTATGTTCGATTTCGAAGGATAGGTCAGTTACTCTTTTTAGTAGGATCAAAGAGAAAGAGAGAGAGAGAGAGAGAAAGAGAGAAAATATCGTCCTTTAGTCTTTTAAAGGCGAACAAACGAAACGTTTCGCTTTAAGAATACCACCAACAACCGCTGCTAGTTTGCTCCAATGTTCTCTTCTTTATATTTTTTTTTTTTTTTTTTTTTTACTTTTTCTTTCTCGAAGAGATATACGGAACCCGAACGGCTTTATTAAAAATGAAAGGATTCGATCTCGGGCGAAAAGCTAGCACTTAATAAGGGCTCAATTATTAATCCAGCTTGCGTGACTATACTCGCGAATCGTACTTCGTGAAAGATCACGTTCCCGATCTTTCTTTCTCGATTCGAAAAAAGGAGAAAGAGAAGAGAAGAGAAGAGAAGAAAAGAAGAGAAAAGAGAGAGGGAGGGAGGGAGACGAAAAAAGGGGAATCGACAAATCCCGTAACACGGAGAGAAAGAGAGAGAGAGAGAGAGAGGAGGGTGGGGATACGATTTGGTTGGTTGAGAATCTTTCGTTGCTGATGCTGGCTTTCGCAAATTGAAATTTGCTAGCCGTTGGATAATCCACGACACGATCGATCACTCACACGAGATTTTATCGCGTGGTCCGGACTCTCTCTCTCTCTCTCTCTCTCTCTCTCTCTCTCTCTCTCTCTCTCTCTCTCTCTCTCTCGGGTGGTCTCTCGCAACGATTTGCATCTCATGAGCATGGAAATTCACTTCGCTTATTGGATGGATCGGCTCTAGCCGAGTCTGTAAGCCAAAGCAACCTGGTCGATTTTCCCTCGTTTCTATCTAAAAATCGATTCTCGGGGAGTACAACGCTATCGAGTCTCGATACTACTCGCGGCGGCGGCGGCGGCGGCGGCCAGGAAACAGTTCGCGCTTTTTCTCGCTTTAAACACGACGAAAAGGAACATTCGTATACTTCGTTCCTATCGCTTTGTCGCATCCCGTTTTGCAAATTGATTTTATTATCGTTTGCGAGAAACGGCTGGCCTACGTGTTGCTAGCATGTGCGAGCATAGCATAGGCAACGAGAGCCCACACTTAGCGGCTACTTTTCGATGTTCCACACTTTCGCGAATCCTTTGCAGTTTCCCCAGAAAGAGAGAGAGAGAGAGAGAGAGAGAGAGAGAGAGAGACGAGATAATACGATTCAATAACTTTCGAAGAGTTGAAAATCATCTATGATCGTTCTCTCTCTCTCTCTCTCTCTCTCTCTCTCTCTGTCTCTCTTATCTTTTTTATTCTTTTTGCTTCTGTTTCTTCTTCTTCTTCTTTTTTTTTTTTTGTCAATCCTCTCACGATCTCCTGCATCCCGTTTTATTTCTTCACTCCCAGTAACTACGGAGATACTTATTTTTCACAGTGGGGGAGTCCGATCCCGTAGTAGTTATAGTAGAAGAGTCTTCGTCGTCGACAATGAAAGCTAAATTCGAGCTACCCCCTCCCCCCCCTCTCTCTCTCTCTGCCAAGAAGAAACCTCGACCTTTTCTCGGAAGGAGAGAGAGAGAGAGAAAAAAAGAAGTGTTAGCGACCGTGAAGAAACCCTTGCAAAGGGATAGAAAGAGATAGACGAACGAACAGACAGACAGATAGATAGATAGATAGATAGATAGATAGATAGGTAGAGAGAAAGAGAGAAAGTCACGCACACACGCACGCGTAAACATGGCCGAGTAGGGTAAGTATATAAAAGATGGAAAGGAATCGGCAAGAAGGAGACAACAATGAGAGAGAGAGAGAGAGAGAGAGAGAGAGAGGCTATCTATCCTTAGTGTGCACCCTGCTGCACGTCAACCGCCACAAAAACTTTTTACAAGTTTTGTGTCACCGCGGTAGACCATTTATACAAACATGCCTATATGTTTTCTCAAACTTCTTTTACCTGTACCCCAATAGCCACGCTCGAAACGAAACATTCGTTTTGTATCCACTCATACAAATGCATACATGCACATATATATATATATATATATATATATATATTATATATATAAATAGGTACAAAGAATATGTTTGCGAGTATGTGTATGTGCACGCGCGCGTGCGTTCGAATTCAACGATACGTAACCAAAAATTTATAATTTAATGCCTCCTACGTGGAGGACGTCGATTACTATGGGAATCTTGACGCGCTCGTGTAGTTTTACTAGGGACGCGACACGATCCCCGAGAGAAAGAGAGAGAGAGAGAGAGAGAGAGAGAGAGAGATATGAGATACGATCATAGTACGTCTTAAGGCGAGTGATATTAGAAACGGATCCCTTTACCCTAATGGCGGTACAAGTTCGATCGTAACCAATTTCGAGTCACGAAGTAACAAGGATTCTTCGTTTTTTTTTTTTTCGTTTCATTTTTTCTTCTTCTATTTTATTATTATTATTATTTTTTTTGTTTTGACCAAAGACTCTCCCAGGGTACACGTATACAAACGTAAGATAAAATTCTCTTCTAGAATACCTAGATAGTTTCTTTCGTTAGTTGCACAAAACAAATCCTTAGAATGGAACGAAATATTACTTCTTTCCTTTCTTTCTTTTTCTTTTTTTTTGCTTTTTGTTCACTTCTTTCTACCTTGCCTTACCTTTCCTTTTTTTTTTTCTTCTCGCTTATAGAAAATTTTCGCTTTCGACAAAGTTTGCGACGGCTCGTTTTCGAACGCGCGTATCACCTTCGTTATCGATCGAACCCGAGGAAAAAAGGGAGAAAAAAGAAAGAGAGAGAGAGAGAGAGAGAGAAGAGTCGCGAGAGAACGGAGATTAGTAATCTTCGATCGGTTCGTAGAAATAAAATCCATGGTAGAAAAGATGGTTATCGTTTGAAAAATAATTCTCACGTGTGTGTACACCACGAAAGCACCACGAATACACCACGAAAAGGTATATAGTGTTTATACATACACGTAAACGCACACACACACACACACACACACACACACACACACACACACACATATAATGGGTATACATGTGTATAGAGCAAAGATCTCATTCGGGAAGTTGTTGGCCTGTGAGCGGTGGATGAGCATCCCTGGGAGTGTTTCTTAGTCGGCACAATACGGAATAATGGGATTACATAAACAACGGCAACAAGGCATTGTGGTCTGGAAGGAAGGAAGGTTCGTATAGGTAGGTAGGTAGGTAGGTAGGTAGGTAGGTAGAGAAAAGGCAAAGTATAGAGAGAGAGAGATAGAGAGAGAGAGAGATCGAGTGAGATCGAGAGAGAATAGGTAGAGAGTCCCTAAAGGGAGAGAGGGAAGGAAGGGGTCCTATACGTGTGGGTCCAGGAAAGCAGCAAACAGTTGGTCCTAGAAAGAGAGAGAGAGAGAGAGAGAGCAAGGATTTTGTGTCGTTCGGTCTACGATACTTTGTGGATTTCGAACAATGAAAGCAACCATAGAGTGTCGTCGCTTTCGTCGATCGAGAAGATACACGATGGTGTTTGAAGTTTCCTCTCTCTCTCTCTCTCTCTCTTTCTTTCTCTTTCTTTCCTTCCTTTCTTTCCATCTCGCTCTTTATTTCAACGGGGGCGCCTGCGTGAACCCCTGAGGAAAATTCTAACCAACACCAACGAGGAGACGTCAATGGCCGGTGCATTGTCAAAATATTGGCGTCGATCGGATCGTACGAGCTTTTGTATCTATTGCCACCCTGATGGCTTGGGGCATTGGGCTGACTTTTACCGAAAATATGGCTTTGCGTCAGTAGGTTATTCTCAAATACGACGAGAGACCTATCCTATCCCTTCTCTCTCTCTCTCTCTCTCTCTCTCTCTCTCTCTCTTCTATATAACGGACTCTTCTTCCCTCCGCTATTCGCGTTAGATTTTTCTCCATCCGCAAACGTCTTCTCCGTTTGTAATCGATTTAATAGTATACGAGCGTATACGTCGGTCGATCGGTCGATCGGTCGATCGGTCGAATGTCCTCGTCTCGTACGTTCCTCCTCCAAGTCGTTCGAAGTTATTCGAAAGAATTTTATTGGCCGCTTCGATGCCCCGGACATTGGACATTTGAAAATAACGTATAACGTAGGAAAGACAAAGTCGATCGGGGTTAGAACGAGGAAATACGTAAAAGGGAGAGTCGGTTATATTTTTGCGGTTTTGCGGTTAACCAGTATTTGCCACTGCGCGTTTCCTCGGCCGATTATACGCGGCCGGCCGGAGCGGAGCGAACGAACGAACGAACGAACGAACGAACGAACGAACGATGCCGGCTATGTCTTTTTCTCCAAGGAAGATTATATTTACACGTAACACGAAATTGCGGCCTGGTCATTCCCCGCGATAAGGAAAGAGGATGCGCGTCGAACGATCGTACGAATAATTTCCGTTTTCGTAAACCCATTGAAATATGTTTATGAATATATACGATGTTCCCGTGCACTTCTATCTAACTCGCGCGCACATATTTTCGAATCGACGAGGCTCGTCACCCCATAATTCGGTAGATAATACGTCGTCCATTTTGCCTCGATTCGCGGTTATGCGGTTCGTTAATAGCTCGGACGTTGATCGATCGATCGACCGATCGTTCGTTCGTTCCTTCCTTCGACCGTACGTCGTTCTTTTTTTCTCTTTTCTTTTCTATATTATATCTTTTCCTTTTCCTTTGACGAACGTTGAACGACGATTGATCCCCGATAATAACGTCAGCCGTACGTGACGCGCGATAACGCGCTCGTGACGTTGTTTTCGCGTTCGATCCAAAATTTCTCCGAGAAGAAAAAAATTCGAGCCGAGTACACCGACCGGACCAAACCGAACCGATCCTTCGGGCGACGAATACTAACTTAAAATTGAACGAATGATCCATCGAAACGACTAAAAGATATGCGATGATGATGATGCGAAATCGTATCGTATCTTGTTCGTTTTATATTTACACACACACACACGCACACACATATATATATATATATATGTATATAGGAGAAAACGAGGCACAAGTGTTATCGCGAATCCACTTTTTCAAGCTTCCTCGATAATTCGAGAAGTCGAGAGAAGTCGAGAGAAGTCGAGGTGGTGCCGCGAGCGAAAGGGCAAAGAAAAGCACATAGAAATCGTTTATCGTCGATCGTTCGGCATCGTCCTCGGGCAAACCGCAAACTACCAGCCATAACCGCGACGCGGTTAGAGTACTTTTTAAACGAATAACTACGCTCGATGCTGACCGCTCTATCCGGAATAGATATCCCATTTGTGCATTTCTATATATACGTGTGCTCCATCTCTGTGTATGTTTCTTTGTATATGTGTTATCTGATGTGTGTGTGTGTGTGTGTGCACGCGTGCATACTGGAGAAACTCCTTTGCTATTCCTTTTCGTAGTCGATGTCGTAGTCGTCGTCGTTGGTCGATTACGAGCAAATAGACTGTTTTGCCGAAGGTGTGTGTACAACCATAACCCCGAAGAGATAAGTGAAAAATGACAGGTGATTTTGAAGAAATGTTTTACTCTTTTTAAAGGGAATCCCTTTACCTATCTATATTTTTTGAAAATAATCCTCCTTCTCTTATTTTATTTCTAATGTTGACAATGACAATGATAATAATAATTTACTAGTAATAATAATAATAATAATAATAATAATAATAATGACGAGAAAGACGACGACATAAGATAAAAAGGTTCATCAATTTGTTTGCATTTTTCTTTTCTTTTTATCTTTTTAACTTTTCTTTCTCTCTCTTTTTTTATTTTTCAATTTTCCACTTAGGTTATAAAGATCGTTCTTTGATCACGAAGGAGAAATTTCCATCTCTCTCTCTCTCTCTCTCTTTCTCTCTCTCTTTCTCCGTCTCTGTCTATATCAGTTCCAGCTTTGGTAACGTATCGCGAACCAGTCCAGTCCCCTGGTGGTTCTTCTAAGCGGTTCCTAAACCAGGAACGCCAGGTTCGTACCGTTTGCAAAGAGTATTAACCGCATTAAAGGCAACCTCATAGGGACTAATCTACATGAACGTTGGACATAAGGCGAGTTAGAAACGATAGTGCCAACCCCATCTGGACCCTTTCACGTTTATAATCTGTCATCTTATTTTCCAACGAAAAGATTTTCTCCCTCTCTCTTAATTTTTAATCCGATAGTCGTCGAAATTATTTCGATGAAAAAAAAAAAAAAAAAAAAAATTGGTATCTCCTGGGTATTAACGTAGATAATATAAAACTATGGCCGACCACAAGACATTGTATATTATTATTATTATATCGGTATCGTCGTTGTGTCTTTTGTTTGGAATAAAGGAAAAGAGGGAAGAGAAAAAGGAAAAGACGAAGAAGAGGAAACGTATAATGTGTCCAATCGTCCTGACACCGTAGAGAAAGCCACGAAACTCGTGCTCTCTAAAGGGACTAACGATATTGCTCTTCGCGCCGCTCCTCTAGAGAAAGAGAAAGAGAAAGACGTGGGAGGAAAATGGAGGAGGAGGAGGAAGAAGAAGAAGAATAAGAAGAGAGAGAGAGCATAAGGGAGAGTAGGTTTAAAAGTCTCCCGTCTAACTTGTCTCTCTTTCTCCTCACCCTAACCCCGGTCTTTTAAAGCCGCGAAAGTCCGGCTCGCGTTTATTCGTGTTTCCAAAGTATTGTATTAGAGATCTCTTCCATGTATTGTATATATATATATATATATATATATATATATATATATATACATATCTATCTTTCTCTTACGTACATATATCCTCAACAGCTTTTTTCCCCCCTTTTGTTCGTCTCTCTCTCTCTCTCTTTCTCTCTCAGAGACGAATATACGTGAACGAAGCGTGACAAAATGTGCTGCGAAGGTGCGCGCACGCGTTTTGTCACGGAGCAGAGACAACATTTGGACGACATTCGTGGCAAACGAGACGTGACGAGAGGAACGAAGACGGTGAGGTAAAAGGGAGTAGAAGAAGGACTAACGCGACAAGGAGGACGAGGAGGAGAAGGAGGAGGAGGAGGAGGAGGAGGAGGAGGAGGAGGAGGACGCTCGTCGTAGTCTTATGCCACGTTCGATGGAAAGAAGAAAGGGAAACAGTGAGAGAGAAAGAGAAAGAATGAGAGAGAGGGAGGGAGGGAGGAAGGGAGAATGATTCCCTTCATCAAAAGAATACGTTCTTATTCACAATGGACAGAGAAACGTCGTCGAGCACACCTTTTATTTTTCGGATGTTCTCACACGCTGCTACGGAGAGCCCATTCTGAATCTTCTCGGTCTACTTTAAGAAAAGAGAGACATACATACATATATACGTGTATACATAGGTACGTTACTATACCGTGTGCGAGCACGATAATGAATTATCCTCGTGTACTCTCTCTCTCTCTCTCGTTTCTGGTTAGGGAGATGCCAGAGTTAACGGTGAACGAATGAACGAATGAACGAATGAACGTTCCTTTTTCTATATCTCTTTTTCTTACTTACTTTCTTTCTTCTCTTTTGTCGGTAGTGCGTCGTCGTCGTCGTCGTTGAGGAGGAGCGTGGGTTGTGTTTCAAAGTTTTCAGATGGGAAAAGATTATTCCTCGCGAGGATCGTCATGACGTGTCGCACATTTTTCTTTTTTTGTTTCGATCTCTTCGTTTTGTTTTTCGTTCCTTCCTTTCTTTTTTTTTCTTCTTCTAAATACGAGAAACGAGGAAGCAACAACAACAGGGATAATATCGGAAGAAGGAAGAAGGGTAAAAAAAAAAAAAAGAAAAAGAAACGTTTAAACGATCCCCGCTAACCAACCGATTGCTATTGACTCGCGGAGAGTCGTATAAGATAATTTACTATATTTCATATAGACCCTCTCGATAATACTAATAGCGGAGGTTAAACGAGTACCAACCCTTCGGTCTGTGTTCCCCCTTCTTTCTTTCTTTCTTTCTTTCATACTTTTTTTTTTTATTCCACCCTTCTTCAACTTAATCAGCTTCATTCAGTCCACCGCGAAACAACCTGCCACATGGTGGCCATTGTGCGTAAAATGCATGAGTACGCGCGTACCACACAGAGGGCCGGGGAACAGATACGAAGAGAAAAAAAGGAGAGAGATAGATAGAAAGAGAAAGAGAGAGAGAGAGAGAGAGAGATAGATAGAAATACATAGAAGGGAAGTATCGATAATGATTCTTGCGTGTGTGAAAGAACTCTCTCTCTCTCTCTCTCTCTCTCTCTTTCTTTCTCTTCTCGTATGTAATACATAGAAACGCGTATAGGTACCATAAAGAGAAAAAAAGAGACGCACAGTTTGTACTATCAGCATCGAGGCGAATAAACACGGTGATCGCCATATGTATCATACTTCTCCTTTTACCAAATGCTTTGTTCCGTGGCATTAGCTATTGTCATCCCCGTGCAACCACCTCGTAATCCTCCTTCTCCTCGTCATCGTCATCGTCATCGTCGTCGTCGTCGTCCACTCGAAAAGCAGCTCCGTAAAAATTCGAGCGGCCCAATGGCCCTTCGCTCGCCCTTTTCTAATACGATACGTGCTCGCGATTAATAAGCCTTCGTGTACTCTTCTTCTCTACTTCTCGTAAAGTACGCACGATCGCGCGCACCGGCTGTCGCTGTTTAGGGAAATCGACCGAGTCGAGCGGAAAATTGTTAGAGAGGAGGAGTTCCTGTCTAACGGGGATAACTCCTACTTGATTTAATACCGAACATTGACTCTGTGTTTGTGTGTGTGTGCGTGTGCGTGCGTGCGTGGTTCGTTCACGAAGGCCGGGTAGAGGCTTGAACGGGGACTTTACGTCGAAATTAATATTAATCGTATGACCGAGGTATAGCGGGATTTTTATTGGATCTCGAACGATGCTTGTCGCGCTTTAACATTTGTTTTTTTTTTTTTTTTTTTTTTATATTAATTTCATCTTGAATCTCATTTATTCCTTTTCTTTTCTTTTCTCTTCTTCTTCTTCTTCGTTTCGATCGTCGAACTAAACGATAACGAGCAATGATTTTTATGTATGTATATTTTTTATGAAAAAAAAAATGAATATATATATATATATATACAAATATTATTTTAGAAATCGTTTTTCATTCACGATAGAATAGAAAAGTTGATAAGTCATAGAGAGAGAAAGAGAGAGAGAGAGTTCTGCTTTCTTGTGACTATACGTATAACGTTCGAAAATGTTTACGTCGAAGTTGTTCCATTGGCTGCGGGTGATCATCGATGGCACAATGATCCGCCTGTCGAAATTCAACGGATTTTAATTGACAATCGAATCACGATTCGGGTAAAGTGCATACCATGACCCGAAACGATTGAACGAACGAACGTACGAACGTACGAACGTACGAACGAACGAACTAACGTTGGTGTAACGTCGGCGTTGTGTGTGTACGTGAGTAGGTAGGTGTTGCGCACGAGTTCTCTCGAGAAACGAGAATGGTGATAATGATGGAGATGACTACGGTACTTGCGATGATTAATGACTATCGACCGTGAGGTCGACCGATTGAATTCGATTTGTCTTTCTAGATGGCCCTTATATATATATATATATATACTATCTTTTAATCTTGCTCTCACCATTTTAATCGTTTCATCGCCTTCGACGAAAAACTCCTAATGAATTTTACAAGACATATATATATATATATATATATATATATATATATATATGTCTTGTTATCTTATATTCTGAAAAACGATCTGTTTTCACCTCCCTCTTTTTTCTTTCCTTTTTTTTCTCTTTTTCGGAAAAGAATTCTTTTCTTTCTTTTAATCGGTTATCGATCGACAGATCCTCGAAGATTTTCGACGGATCTTCTTATTTTCTGTTTTTTTTTTTTTATTTTTTTTTTTTTTTTGTTCGTTTGCTTGCCCTCGTAATCGTACCCGCCGTGAGCACGGGGCCATTTTACATTCCACAAGAACGACGACTTTGTTCACGTTCACGAGTAAAGTCAACGTTCTCTTTTAGAATCGTCATTGTCATCGTCGTCGTCGTCGTCGTCATCATCATCATCATCATCCGTTCCGACTCGTTAACATATATAAACTGCCTATTGTCGCTTTTCACGCGGAAATTGTTAAGATACACGGATGACTAACGTCTCGGTTGGGTTCTTCTTATAGATTTTGTTTCAGTTTTATTCGTGTTTCTTTCTTTCTTTCTTAGAGTCTCTAAGAAAGAGAGAGAGAGAGATAAAGAGAAAGAGTTTTACATTAATTTCTCCTTTCTGATCTTACACGGTCCGACGTTGGATTTCCATAAGATTAACTTTGCCTTTGTCCGAAGGCCAAACAACAACCATACGGAGACTTGAGAGAGGAGACAATCAACGTTCGTCACGTTGGATCTATTTCTGTGAAATTTTCTTTTCTTTTCTTTTCTTTTTTTTTTTGTTTTTTAATACAATAATCTCGACAACGCATTTAGCACGATATATTTGGAGTAACGTGAGAGATATCTTGCGGCGGCTATGTAACTAAGTTAAGTTACGTAAATTCGGGCCAATAATGAACGTCCAACGATAATACGGTCGTTCGTGGTTAAAAAAAAAAAAAAAAAAAAGAAATTATTCTTATCCGTTGGATCGGCCGTAAAGTTACTTTAACGCCGTTGGTGTAGTACGATCGTATCGATCATTTCAAGCGCTACCCACTGCCATTGTGTAAGTACCGATCAGTCAACGTGACGACTTTTATTCTAAAACCTTAAGAACGGTCGTCGAAAGGAACCTGTGTGTACGTGAGAGAGAGAGAGAGAGAGAGAGAGAGAGAGAGAGAGAGAGAGAGAGGGAAAGGGGAAAGAAACATATAATTTACTTTACAAGTTCCGTGTCGTCTATTTTTCGGCCATTAAGTTTCGGTGGGTCGTCGGAGAGTACCGGAATGTCGATGGTTAGATACAAGTCTGAGTCTTTCGTCGTTAAGAGATAGAAACCGTCCGTCCGTACGTCCGTACGTATGTACATACGTATATATATATATATCTATATATATATATATATATGTACGTATCTACTATCTTATATACGTATATATGTAGGTACACACGATTACGTATATAGTACATGGGAAGAGTTCTGTATATCCTATCTTACAACCAAAAGGAAAACTTGTCTGGCCGAGAATAGTTAACGTTTCCGTATGTAACGGACACTTTTGCCGTTTGACATCGTAAGGACAAATGTCTCATAGATACCTATCGAAGAGGTGGATGGGCTATTTTAATTCCTCGAAAAAAAAAATAAAGTTCAAGGTGTATGAACGACGGGAACGAGAAGGGGTTTCGAGCGAACGATCGGAAGGAGTTTTTTTTTCGTTTTCTTTCTTCTTTTTTTCTTTTTTTTTTTTTTACAACTGAGAAAAGATTGTAACGCGTGAGCGTACGGATCGATTCGAATCTCTCAGAAATTCGATGTTCTTTCGGTGTAAAAGATAAAATTAGATAGAATGATATATATATATAGAGAGAGAGAGAGAGAATGAGGGAGAAGGAGAGAAGGGGTGGGATCATTCTGGTGGCGAAGACAATGGCGAGGATCGTATCGGTTAATAAGAATCTCGATTGGAGTAGGGTGCAAATGGTGTTTATTAGTGGCTGGCGTTCTTTCTTCTTTCTTCTCGTTCTTGAAGGGTTTCGCGTTGGCGCGTGAACGAAGAAGTGAAACGGTAGGTAGGTAAGAGAGCGAGGTATATAAGAGGTTGGTTAGGTACACCTATCTATAATAAAGGGGATGCTTTTGACGCGTTCCAATGCGTTCGGCTGTTTTGTCGAGGTGTGTTTTTATTTCTTGTTGGGTGGTAACCACGGGACGTCCTGTTTCTTTCCAGCAATAATAACCCGACGTCCCGCGACGTACTACCGTACCGAAAGTCTCGCCGAAACGTTTTAAAAAACCGGATACTGCTGTGTACTATACGCTATCTTCTTTTTCTTCCTCTCTCTCTATTTATCTATCTATCTATCTCTCTCTTTCTCTTTTATAAATTCGCCTTTTTCTTTCTCAACTTCCACCTTCTTCCGGTTCTAAGCACACAACCGAGTGGTAGTCGCGGGATACGCTCTGATGGATCCTACGAGAAAACTTCCTCCTCGTCCTTTATTCCCATCGAGTATGATCATCGGAGGAGGGGACGACGACGACGACGACGACGATGACGACGACGACGATGATCGATCGATCGATCCTCTTTCGATCGACTCTTGTACTTTTGACGAGGATGGTCACGAGGGAAAAGTAAACACGAGTTTAACTTTCCTATTTTCAAGTATGTATATATATATATATATATGTATGTATGTATGTATGTATGTATGTATGTATGTATGTATGTACCCTCTTATCTCTTTACGAGATTCTTCTCTCTCTCTCTTTTTTTTAAGAAAAAGAAGAAGAAGAAGAAGAAGAAGATCGATCTCTCTTTAATGTATGCGTTTCTTTTTTGTTTTACGAATAGAACAATCTTTCCTTGCTCTTTCTTTTTTTCTTCACGTATATTCTAATAGACGGTTACTCGAGGGATTCGCTTTATACATATATATATATATATATCAGTTAAGTTAATGAAACACGTTTCTTTTCGTGCATGGGAGGACTCGAGAAGATAAGGAAAGTCAAGAGTAATTATCATTGAACCCGTGAAATTCGATGCGTGAGATCGTCTAGGGATAGTCTCTCTCTTTCACACACTCTCTCACGTTCTCTCTCTCTCTCTCTCTCTCACGTAGTCTTTCATTACGTTATAGCCGGTATTGTAATGGGAGATAAAACAGTTGGTGGGAAATATTGTAATGCATTATACCCTGCCACCGCGGCATTGCTACCGGGGGCTTTCGGTTTCAATTAGGTAGCCTCCTCTGCTACGGCAAGTGTGTTATCAGCTCGTTAATATATTTTCTAGACCATGCGACTAACGAGCATTGGCCGCGGTGCAATGAGTATTTATAGGGCTTACTGTAATACGATAGCGGCCGATATAGCGGCGTGGGCCCAACCGTTAATTTTATTATGTCGTTACGCATTAGATACTCTCGATATCGAGAGCCATCTACCGTTGGTGGTGGATCGTTCGCACGGTAGACAGGGTGGTGATGGTGACGGTGGTGGTGATGGTGATGGTGATGGTGATGGTGATGGTGGTACGCCATTGTCGTACTTCAATACGTTTTCCTTTTTAAATCGAGTATAATCCCTTTGTAAAACTCGACCGTACTCGGAACAACGAACGACGGTATAATGATTTGTTAAAAAGAAAGAAAGAAAAAACAAAAAAACGAAAAATAACAAGAAAATAAAACGCGCGATAAATATTTACGCGGCTCTCGTGAAATTATGTATGTGTGTACAGCGAGCGTGGAAGAAAATTAGAGGATACAATTAATTCGATGTAATATTTAAAAGGGATAGGCGATAAAAGAGAGAGAGAGAGAGAGAGAGAGAGAGAGCTCGTTAAAAATTGATCGTGTTTCGTTGGTGGGAAGAGGTAGGGTGGGGGTACGGAGGGAGAGGGTGAGGGAGAGGGGACGAGATGACGCGAGGTTCGCGTAGTTGAGCCGCGTTACGATAACGCGTCCACGTGTCCCTTTTGCAAAGAAATAAAACAGATCCCCGAGACAAAGGGGGATAGTGATAATAGTCATGATGATGATAATAATAATAATAACAAAAATAATAAATGAGAAGAAAAAAATCACGAGGCAGATGAGAAAAGGAGTTATTTATAAATATATCATACCGAACACGGGGTCTCTTCTATTCATTGTCGCGAGAGGATACGAGGGTCGTGTTTTTAAAGTTACCTCTATTAGTAGTTCTACCGGTATAAAATTATAATCGTTCGATCGTGTATTAAAAAGCTAAGGAAAAGTTGGAATCGTTAACAAGTAAGTTATGAAGGATCAACGAGAGGGATTAGAACGATTATCAGGATTACGAGGATCTATGTCGGTTGTAGGCTTTCTTTCTCATTCGCGTGGTAATTCATAAAAGCCGCTTTTATCGTTCGGGTACACGTAACGCGTCTTACTTTGGTCCTTCTCTCTCTCTCTCTCTCTCTTTCTCTCTGTCTCAGTCTCTGTCTTTGTCTCTCTCTCTCTCTCTCTCTCTCTCTCTCTCTCTCGGAAACTATACACCCGCATAAACGGGCTAAGGCTACGCTCGCTCAATGACGTCTCGAAACGGCAAACTCTACTAAAACTAAAGTGGGGGTGCTTTGCGTGCTTCCATAATGAAGCATTTACTACGAAAAGGGAAATGGAAGGAGGTGGGAGGAGGGTGGGAAGAGGGAGGTATGCCCGTAAACAGAAGTAGACGCTTGTAATCAACGCGGTATGTGTACAACGGTAGCCTGACTACTAAACGCGACTACTAAATGCGACTACTAGTTGCAAGCTTGCCTCTGGTCCACATCGCGGAGCCTCCGGCCGTTCTCTCTCTCTCTCTCTCTCTCTCTCTCTCTCTCTCTCTATCTCTATCTCTCTATCTCTCTCTATCTCTCGGCGTCACGATATTAAATACCCAGTGTAACGAAGCGTCCTATCGAAACGTTGTTGTAGCTTCCTTAGCCGGAGGTGTGTGTTGTTACTCTCTCGAATTACATCTTGTAGTACGAGAATAACAGCCGCAGGGGCGGGTGTGAGGGGGCGGGGAGGGCTTATCGACGATTCTATCAGTTTTCCCTTTTTTCTTTTTTCTTTTACTTTAGTTTATCAAGGATCAACAACGCGTTATCTTCTCCTTCGTATTGCAACTTCAACGATTTGTTGTCAATGATCTATGACGATAAATGGTGGGGGAGGATGGACGGGGAAGAAACGATGGAATAATTCTAGAATGCTTATCCGACCTTTATCCCGATCGAATCGACCCCTGAAGAATGTGATCGATCGATCGACGCGCTTCGAATCGCTCGGTGTTACATCCCCGTTGAAGTCGACGAATATCACCAAACGAGATATCGGGTTAATGTATTCTCTATTGGGGCGTAACAGTAAAGTATCTTTCTTTGTGTTTGTGTGTGTGTGTGTGTGTGTGTAACAGACCCTTGGATAATAACCAAAGTACCGATTCTCACTTTTGATTCGTGAAAAAGCACGTTATGCCCCTCCCTTGCGAACCGATATAGTAAATCCCTTGCAAATACGTTGGTATACTTACAAATATACATTGCTGCTAGAGTAGATTTAGAGAGAGAGAGAGAGAGAGAGAGAGAGAGAGAGAGAGAGAGAGAGAGAGAGAGAGAGAGAGAGAGAGAGAGAGAGAGTAGAACCGACCCTTCTCGCTCGTAAAGCGACAAAAAGGCTATCAAAGCTCCTCGTCCCTTTTCAGATCCTTCCTCTAAAAATGCAAACGTCGAAAACACAACGGAGCACAAATCCATCGAATTTCGAGTGATCCCCTCGAATGTTCTCTCTCTCTCTCTCTCTCTCTCTCTTTCCCTCGATAGTTATTCATAGCCGGTTTAAGGTTGTTCATTGTTCCTGGTTCTATATGATTTAGGACGACGACGAGCGTAGTCGTAATTCTTGATCGATTATTAACGAGGAAGATCTCATTTTAAAGCGCAAACGTTTCAAACGAGATTGCGGCTATTTCGATAATTTTTGAAAAAGTTTTATTCCCGTTGAATCGGATAAAAAAAAAAAAAAATCGGTGTCCTCTTACGGAGGAATGGTTCGTGAAAAAAAAAAAAAAAATAAAAAAATAAAGCTCTTTCAAAAATACGGGTCTCGCTTTAATGTCGACGTTTAGTTAAACGAGGACGCGATTATTTTCTTTTTTTTCTTTTTTTCTTTCGAATTTTCGAAAAAGCTTCATTCCCATTGAATCGGATGAAAAATTGACGGCACCTCCTCCTCCCTTTCATCGAGAATTGTTTATGCAATAAAGCAAAGCCCTTTCGAAAGTACGTTTACATTTCGAACTTAACATCGTGCCCCTCAAAAGATTCGCTAATAAAAACAAACGCTCTCGACCGACTTCGAAACAAATCCTCGGGCCAGTCAGTCTTCTTTCGCATTTCGACGGATAAATAACATATTCGACATTCCATGTCCTTCGCTCAAAAGCAAAATTTCAACGATTTTATACTTTCGAGGATTTTATAATTATTATAATTATTCAAAACGTGATACGATCAATGCGAGCGCGCGAAGTATAATGAATGAACGATCGAACGATAAGTACGTACGGCTTAAACATCACGTAACTCGTGACGCCCGTTAAACATCAAATTATTGCAATGAAAATTATTCTCTATGCAATGAAATTTCTAAATCGGGGACTTTTAAATTGCGTGCCTGTAACGCCGACAAGAACCGACGCTCGATTTGACTTTTTACAATCGTCGAATTAATTTTTACGAACGAACGAGTACAACGAATTGATATTTAATAATAAGACGACGATTTCGAGGATTTGCAAACATTTGGAATACTTTTGGAAAACAAGGATCGTAAATAGTAAATAGTTTTCATTATAAAACTTTCGAAACACGAAAACGCCTTAGTGGTTTGGCTCTCTCTCTCATCTCGTTTCTCTCATCTTCGTAGATTAAACTTCTCCCCTTTCTTCGAACTTTACAATATTCTCTTGGTTGTTCTATTCATTTTCTCTCTCTCTCTCTCTCTCTCTCTCTCTCGAAGTTTCGTTAGATCAAACTCTCTACACACGGAAGTGGCATATCAATGATGACGATTGAAACGTTTGAATGAAAGACTATTCTCGTGAATATCGCGTAGCAGCACATATGCATTCATACGTATGTAGAACGAATAACGCGTACGTATATACTACTTATGTGTACGAAGGCAGAAGATTTTTCTTGATAGTATCCAATGTACGATATATTCAAAATTTGAAAACCACGTTGGAAAACCCGACGGAAGTTCGAATGACCGACCCTCGAATATATTTTCCGTTGGGTCGTTCATCGCAGACTAGGAATACATTAAACTTTATTGCTACAGGAGAACATCTGGCTTTTCTCGGGTTTAGGACGATAATAAATGAAAAGCAAAGTAGGTGATAGTAGTAGTAGTAGTAGTAGTAGTAGTAGTAGTAGTAGTAATAGGTAACAAGTTTTCTATTCTTTCTCCGTCGAGACTTCCGTCGTTTATTTCGTTCGTTCGACCGATGAATATAATCCCGAAGGGTTGCGTTCTCATTGGTATCCCACAGATATAAAAATATGCTACGATTGTCTTACTTATTTGTACATTGTTTCTTTTTTTTTTCTTGTCTTTATACTTATTTTTTCAAACGAACGTCGGGACGATCGAGTCGGTTGTTCTCTCTCTCTCTCTCTCTCTCTCTCCGTTTTTTTCTTGGTTTTGCGATAAAGTAAAGGGAAAAAAAAAACATGAAGCGTAGGAAAGGAAGAACGAAGAAGGAAGAGGAGTGTGAGAGAGAGTGTGTGTGTGTGTGTGTGTGTGTGTGTGTGAGAGAGAGAGAGAGAGAGGTTTCTTTTTCCTTTTTTTCTTTTGTTGATTCAAGGAGAAAGATCAGGAGGGCGATGAACGCTCGCTCGCAAACCGCCATCCAGAAGAGGAAGCACGGTTTTATTCGCGGCAAGGTTCTCTCGCACGCCACGCGTCGTTCGACGACGCGACGAGGAGAGGAAACACGTAGGGGCGGTCTGCGAGGGCAACGTGAGGGCAATACGAGGCGGTCTCTACGTCGCCAAAGCTCCGCCTTGCTAAGCCGGCCTACGTGTGCCACGCGAGGTTTTAACGCGTCCGACATCGCATTATTCATTGTTATAACAATACTTTGGCAAGTAACTCGCTTACTTGCTTACTTACTCACTTACTAACTTACTCACTCACATATTTACTTATTTATGATTTGAATCTCACGTTCGTTCATTTACATTCGTTCGATTTCGATAGATCGTTCAACGATCGATCATAATCCTCATTTCAAAAGCGTTCTTCGATCTCTTCTATCCTTCTCTGTTTTCTTTATTTTTTATTTCCCTTTTTTTTTTTTTTTTGATAGGAACGCGTCATTTTCGTTTATCCAAGGTCGACGAGCGCGATCGATCGATCGATCGATTTTTTTTTCCAGTGCGCAGAGATCGCCAATCTCGCCCATCGACCCTTTCCCACCCTTTTCCAAACAAGCTTAGGGCCGTCGTCCTCCGCGGAGTTAAACATCACGGTAAGATCTGACATATTCTATAATTTTATTTTCTTTTCTTTTTTTTGCTTCTTCGTCGACTCGATTCGATTCGATTCGATTCGATTTTTCTAATGATTTTTATTTCGACTGATCGATCGCTCGATTATATAGACCACAACGATACACGTATTATTATAACACGTCTTATTATAACAGGTACGAAACGATTCGTAGGGAATATTTTTGACGATGCGATTACTTTTTTTTTTTTTTTTGTTTAAGAAAGAAGCGAGGTTAAAAGCCGTGAGACGGGAAGCTGACAACGAACGATCTCTTTAGATCCTCGTGCTAATACCGCCCTAACCCCACTCCACCCTCCCTCGTACCCGCCACCCACCCACCCTACCGAGACGTTTCGTGACGCGATACGGTTTTCCGTCGTTAACCTCGCCTGACCTCGGTCAGAGTGAAAGTGCACGAGGAGCTAGGAACACGAGTAGTTAGCTTGCATTCCTTCGTCGATCGATCTCCGGGAGACCGAGAAATCCAAAGCTTTCCGCGTTACAATCTCGATTTCGAAACTCGTAGAAAATATATCCTAAGTCGACGATCAGATGGAGAAAGATTTCTTTCTTTTTTCTTTTTTTACTTTACTTTTCTTTTCTTTTCTAACTCGACCCATCAGTCGATCGATATTTCCCCTTTCGAGCAAAGAAAAGTATCGACTCGATCATTTTTCCTTTCTTTCTTTTTTTTTTTTCCTCTTTTCGTTTCGCTTTCCTTAAAACCACGGTACTCCACAGTTCCCGAAGAAACCTGTATCGTCACAATCGCGTCAAACGAACGTGTACAAATTTCTTTTCTTTTTAATCCGTTCGAAAGATCCAAACAACCGAACCGAACCGAACCGAACCAATCCAATAAACGATAAAAATCGGAAGGTTGACCGGAGAAAAATGCTAATGTTTTTTTTCTTCCGATATAAAACGTGTCGACGACGTTGAGAAGTAGACGCCTCGGTCGTGTGAATATTCGGGCAGGTTTGTTGAAGGTATAAAGATTAAAAATTCACGAGGCGCGAAGGAGATCGTCGAAGAGGAAAGAAAAAGGAAAAGAAAAAAAAGACAAAACAAAAAGGAAAGGAAACGTAGTCTTTTCTTCTCTTTTCTTTTCCCTCTTCCTCTTCCTCTTCCTCTTCTTCTTCTTCTGGTTTTTTTTTTTTTTTTTTTTTTTTTTTTCGAAGAGAGTTTTACGATTGCATCGACGGGATATTTGCGTAGTCGTTACCGACGCCAACAGCGAATTTCTCGATTGCGGCACCACCGGCCGGTTAATTCACGGACGAATCGGTCGACGTTGCACGTGATATCACGTTGACAACCCGTAAATACATAATGAAGTGTGGAAATACCGGGGCGATTAAATCCATGAATGCCTTCATCCGTCATCGCGAGCAAACACAACATAACGCAACACACGCGCCGTTCGTACGCTAGAGAGCTCGACTTCGACGACGAGGACAACGACGACGACGACGACGTATCGGCTTCGAATTTATAATCCAGGGTATATATATCTACATGGTCGCGCGCACACACACACACACACACACACACACACAAATACGGCAGAGATAGAGAGACAGGCAAACCCTTACAAAAGCAGCGGGTTAATGCTCGCGCGCGCTCAGCGCACTGATTCATCCTGCTGCTTTCGAGACACCGTACCGAACGAGTTCGTTACGATCGGACAAAGGAAACGTGTTCTCGACAATTTTTACAATCGAATACGCCGATCGATATCCTTTCCCATTCATTTGTTATCGTTCATCTGTGCTTTTTTTTTCTTTTTCTTTTTTTTTTTTTTCAATGCATACGCCCAAGAAGAACTCGAGACGATTATTATGAAATTGATCCGAATCTCTCCTTATTTACATTTCAATCATTTATTAATGTTATTGCGACAAGTGCATATTTTATATCGGATTTATTAACACCGACAATTGTCTAATAGGTATTGTAATAATTCCTAAGAAAAATTCAGCGATATTTCTCTCCCTCTCTCTCTCTCACTCTCTCACTCTTTTCCGATTCGATCGCATTCGTCCGATAGGACAGGTAACGCGATAATGCGAAGGGTTTAAAGGTAATATCGATCGACCGAGTTCCGTATGATCGCACTACCAGGGATAGGGTGGAGGGTGGATGGGTGGGTCAAAGGTCAAGATCACGAGACGTAGGTAAAGGGCATCGGGTACCCTAAAAAGAGTCCTCTTAGTTACAGTATCCGGAGAGTAGATGGCGCCAAAGGTCCCGGCTATACCGACCTTTTATCCCTTTTATTCGTGGGATCCGTCGAAGATTGAATTTGTTCGCGAATAAAAATCCTTACACGGAACTCTTTGTAAATTGCAACGACTTTGTTCATTCCTCCTCTTCCTCCTCGAAAGATGTGGTGATTTTTGTTTTCTTTTTTTTCTTGCAAATCCACGAGTGATTGATTTATTTCACACCAAAGTATTGCGCCAAGCGAGGGAATATATATTAATCGGATAGTAAGAGGGATCGTTTTGAAGCGTTCATTAGCCAGATCGATCAATCGTGCGAAAAGTTTCCGAGATAATTTGTTTATTTACGTAGAACGAGGGGGAAGGGGGAGGGGTAGTAAAGTTTTCCAATCTCCCCGCGATAGCCCGAGGGAGAAAAAAGATTATTATTTTAAATCGTAAGAAAGTGTAGTTTTAGATAGAAAAACGTTTCTTTAAAGCGGCGTTGATTCGTTACGAGGCGATCCATTAATCAAGAACTTGTTAAACGAACAAGCGATCGGCAAACTCCCGCGCGACCGAATAGATTTTGCATTGAAAATTAAATTGAACGTGTGTATGTATACACACACACACATATATATATATATATATATATACATATATAGGTCTCTGTGTGTATGTTTATATATATATATACACACGTTTTCCTTTATAGGTAGCAATAAATTTAAATGGCCCTTCGTTAGTTTCTATCGCGTTCGCGAACGCGTTTCTATTAAATAAAAAAAGTTGGCCTCTTTGTACCTCATGGAAAAGGGTCGGTAACTATTATTACGCGCAATAACATTTTGTGTCGTTCCCATTTGTGACGAAATTATTTTGACGGAACGCATTCAGATAAATTAGGAACGTTTATTAATAAAATATTTCGTTCCTCGGACGGCGTAATCGATGAATACAAAGTTTTCAACGTAGGTAAAACGAAAGTTAAACGAAGAGTCGTAAGATGGAAAAGAAAAGAAAAAAGAAAAGAAAAAAATAAAAATAAGGAAGAAAAATATCGAGTAGATTTTCTCGTCGATAGGTAGACGATTTTAAGGAGAATAAGAAGAAGAAGAAGAAGAAGAAGAAAAAGACGAAGAAGAAGAAGAAGATGAGGAAGAATTAAGGCCTGCGGTGCGAGGGATGCCGTTTGATAAATGCGTGCCGATGCGCTCCTAGGAACCAGTTTGGTGTTTACCTAGTAAGTAGGGTTGTCAGTCAGCTGGTTCGTTGCATCTTCGCCAGTCGGTGCAACATCGGTTCTTTCTCTCTTACCCTCTCTTTTGCATCCATCCATCCATCCATCCATCCATCCATCCATCCATCCATCCATCTCGTTCGGTTCGAAGCGATGGTAGCGTCGTCGTAGTGGCGGTGACGATGGTTAGACTTTTGGTAGGTGGTGGGGATAAGTTGGTGGTGGGGGGACGAGCGCACGTTGGCAGTCATGCAGGGTGCGTTACCGTCGATAGAACGCGGATCCGTTCGGACGATCAGTTGCTCTCCGACTGCCGCGGTGGAGTGTCGTCGGTCGAGGAACGCTCGCGTCGATGAGGAGGAGAAGAAAGATCGCGATCGTAATAAAGATAGATTTGGAATCTCGTAAGGAGGAGGATCGCGGACAGTTCGTCGCGTTTAAAGTGTTTACGAGGAGGAACGAATGGGTGGTACGATCTATCGCAGTGACGTCGTCGAATTGGTTAATTGTCGTCGATCGTAGTTAAGATATATATATATATATATATATATACATATATATCGTCGGTGTAGTCCCTTGGAGTGCGTCCTAGTAGCGGGGGACGAGAGTATGAGCGCGTGACGGCAGAGGATACTCGTTGGGATATATCGCAGAAAAGTGTGCCAACCGCTCTCGGACGGTACCGCGTCCCTCGTCACCATCTTCACCTCCACCCTCCATTCCTCCACCCCCCCCCCCGATCCCTGATCCCCGATCCCCGAACGTAGAGAAGTAAGAATTGTTTCGTCCGGTGGCGAGAGCCCGCTACTAGCTCTACGCATCGATGGATACCACGTTGGTACGTTCGGTGCTCGGCTTGGGCCTATTGTTCTGTTGGCTCCTGCCGGACGAGCGTTCGATCATTTTGGTTTACGGTAGGAGCATCACGAGCTTGGAGGCGCCGACCGGTTGCGAGTGGCGCAGAGAGGAGAACGAGGAAGCCGACGAGGAGGAGGAGGAGAGTACGTTGGCTTGCAAAGTGAGAACAATCGCGAACGTCGCCGGTTTAATAGGTAACCTATCGAGCATTCAAATAGACTCGATAACCTCGTTGGGATTGGAATGCAGCGACGTTCTATTCTTCGAGAGCCAGCTCGAGGGTCCACGCGGTTTTCTATCGCCGTTACCGAGATTGGAGAAGCTACGCGTCGACTATTGCAAGATTCGTTATTTACCGGCCGGGGCCTTCGCATCGGCCCAAAATCTTCGCGGTTTGTCGGTGCGCACTCACAACGGCGATTGGTCCGCCATGACCTTGGAACTCGACCGAGACTCCCTTCTAGGCTTGGCCGATCTCGAGGAGCTCGATCTCGGCGATAACAATCTATGGACCCTACCGACCGATCTCTTCTGTCCCGTGGTCGGTCTCTCGCGATTGAACCTGACGCGCAACAAGTTACAGGACGCCACGTCTCTCGGTTTCTCCGATCGTTTACGTTCGTGCACCCCGAATCTCGAGAGTTTGGATTTGAGCGGGAACGATCTCGGCGCGTTGCCCGATCGCACGCTCGCCGGCTTGCGCTCCTTGACCGTTCTCAAGTTGCAAGAGAACGCGATAGCCGCCGTGGGCGATCACGCATTGGCCGGCCTCGCCAATCTGAGATCGTTGAACGTGTCGAGCAACAGGCTCGTCGCTCTCCCACCGGAATTGTTCGCTAAAACGAAGGAATTGCGGGAGCTCGTGCTAAGCAACAATTCGTTGGCGGTCCTCGCGCCTGGTCTTTTGGACGGGCTCGAGGAATTGCAGGTACTCGATTTGAGCGGAAACGAATTGACCAGTCGTTGGGTCAACCGCGACACCTTCTCAAGGCTCGGACGATTGCTCGTACTCGATCTTTCGTACAACGCCTTGACGAAGATCGACTCGCGCGTCTTCGAGGGCCTTTACAGCCTTCAGATATTGAAACTCGAGCACAACGAGATCGAAACGCTAATAGACGGGTGTTTCGCCTCGCTCACGAATCTTCACACGTTGACGCTCTCGCACAACAAGATCGCCCGATTCGAGCCCAGCCACGCGCACGGCCTACCGGCACTCGAGCAACTCTTCTTGGACGGCAACAGGCTAAGGGCCCTGCACCGTCGGGTATTCGCCAATCTTACCGATTTGAAGGATCTATCGTTAAGCGGCAATTCCTTGACGGAGATACCCTACGCGGTACGCGTTCTGCACTCATTGAAAACTTTGGATCTCGGGAACAATCACGTATCCAGGATCGACAACGAATCCTTCGCCGGACTTAACGAGCTCTACGGTTTGCGTTTGGTCGACAACAAATTGGAGAACGTGTCTCGCGAGGCATTCTCGACTTTACCGGCACTTCAGGTGTTAAATCTAGCGAACAATTACATCCGTCACGTCGAACAGAGCGCCTTCGCGAAGAACCCGGTACTCCGGGCCATACGTTTGGACGGGAATCGATTGACGGAGATACGGGGCGCCTTCACGAGTCTCTCGACCCTGGTATGGTTGAACGTATCGGACAACAAGCTGCTATGGTTCGACTACAGTTATTTACCGTCGAGCATAGAGTGGCTCGACATACACGCCAATCAGATAAGCGAACTCGGCAATTACTACATGGTACGGAACGCTCTCAACATAAAGATGCTCGACGCCAGTTTCAACCTCGTCACCGAAATCTCCGAGGCCAACGTTCCCGACAGCGTGGAGACCCTCTTTCTGAACAACAATCGCATACGCACGGTCGCGGCGGGTACGTTTCTACGAAAGACCAATCTACAAAAGGTCGTATTGTACGGCAACGAGATAAGGAACGTCGAGGTGGCCGCGCTGAGCCTACAACCGGTGCCGGAGAACAAGGACGTGCCGATATTTTACATCGGTAACAATCCTATATTGTGCGACTGCACGATGGAATGGCTACCGCGTATAAACGAGCTCGCCCGTCTACGCCAACATCCTCGTGTACTCGATCTCGATTCGGTAAGCTGCGAGATGGTGCACGCGCGCGCCACCCCACGCAGACCTTTGCTCTCGTTGAAATCGAAGGACTTTCTTTGCCGATACGAGGCACACTGTTTCGCCCTCTGCCATTGTTGCGACTTCGACGCGTGCGACTGCGAGATGACGTGCCCGGACAATTGTTCCTGTTATCACGATCACAGCTGGTCGAGCAACGTCGTGGATTGTTCGAACGCCGGTTACAAGCGCGTACCCGAACGCATACCCATGGACGCGACCGAGATCTATCTGGACGGTAACGAGCTCGGCGATCTCGGTAGTCACGTGTTCATAGGTAAACGACGTTTGGAGGTTTTGTATCTTAACAACAGCGGGATCGCGGCCATTCACAATCGCACGTTCAACGGGGTCGGCGCATTGCGCGTACTCCATCTCGAGGACAATTCGTTGCGCGAGCTGCGCGGCTTCGAGTTCGATCAATTGGAACGCATGTCCGAGCTCTATCTCGATCACAACGCGATCGCCACCGTGGGCAATTCGACGTTCAAGCGAATGAAGAATCTCGAAGTTTTGCGCTTGGACGGGAATCGTATCGTCGACTTTCGCCCCTGGGAAGCTTTGCCGAGCGTGGGCGACGGTACCAAGGTGGCACTCGAGGGCAACGCCTGGAGCTGCGAGTGTACCAACGCGGCGAGACTACGTAACTGGCTCGCCGAACACAGGGGCGATCCCGAGAAGATGTATTGCCGAGACGGCGTCGAAACTTTGGCCCAAGCCATGAAGAGATGCGGCGATCCGTCGACCGAGGCGGTCAGCCGTGGCATTCAAGAGATACCGATTTTAGGAGGTAACTTCGTGCCCCTATTGGCCGGTGCCCTCGTTGCCGTTATAGCCGTATGCCTATTCGTCGCCTTGGCCTTTGCCTTTCGCCAGGACGTCAGGCTATGGGCGCACGCCCGTTACGGGCTAAGACTCGGTAAAATGCCCAGTAGTGGGCAGGACGACGAGCGGGATCGTCTATACGACGGTTACATCGTTTACAGCGAACGAGACGAGGATTTCGTCTCGCGATTCCTCGCGGCCGAACTCGAGGCATCCGGCTTGACGCTTTGCTTACATTGGCGCGACCTACCACCCTCGAGGACCCAGGAAACTTTACCCTCCGCGGCCGCCGCCGCGCGACGCCTCCTCGTTGTTCTCTCGCCTGTATTCCTCGCCAACGAGTGGCAACGCGTCGAATTCCGGGCAGCCCTACGTACTGCCCTAGAGAACGTAAGACCGAGCTCGCGTAAGACTCGCGTCGTCGTGTTACTAGCCGCCGAGGCGCCCGCTCGCGATCCCGAACTTCAGCTTATCCTTAGCAGCTGTACCCTCGTCGTATGGGGCGAGAAGAGGTTCTGGGAGAAGCTCAGGTTCGCGATGCCGGATTCGTTGGACAAAAGGCGCCGCCGCGACGCCGGTAAAAGGTCGAACGATCGTAAGAATCGCGCGCCCGCGAGATACACACCGGCGCCTACCTCAGCGGCCGTCGACGTATGGAGCAACGCCAATGGCAAGCCTAATGGGGTCCTCCTGGCGCCGGTACACGCACCCACTCCAACGCCCACGCAATCGACCTACGTAAGCTCGGCCTCGAGCAGGACCGAGGACGAGGACAGCGGTGCCGAGCATCAGAACAACCACCACCATCACCACCATCATCATCATCATCAACATCAACATCAACACTCTAACCCGCCTCCTCCCAACGGCAGACCTACCAGCGTATCCTCGAGAGGCAGCCATCTTTACAGTACCATACCGGAACCACCGGTCGTCGTGGTGCCATCCGCGCCACCCGGCGATACCTCGACCAATCCGCGTACTTACTTCGTCTAGTACGAGGGCTCGACGATTATCGCCGCTATTACGACGACGACGACGACGACGACGACGCAGACGACGACGACGACGACGAGAGGAAGTTTCTTTTCTTTCCTTCGCTCTTCCAATACGATGATTCCCGATGATCTACTACGGGGCTATCGCCGAGGAGGATGGATCGCGCCGCTGGATCCGCGCCAACAAATCTTCCTACCTTCGCATCCTAACTCGTCGACCAATTGTGCCCTTTTCCTTTCAAGGGTGATACTTTTACTAACTTTCTTTAACTAACTTTTACGACTCGATCATCCTTCTTTCTCTCTTCCTTCCTTCATTCTTCTTTTGAGTTTCGCGCTTAGCCGATCGGCGAACGGAATTATTTATTTTTTTTTTTTATGTTCTCTCTCTCTCTCTCTCTCTCTCTCTCTCTCCTTCCCATTTTGTGCGATCAACGCAAGGATATTTATTTTCCAATCGAATCGTCGGACGATCCAAGCAGAATCTCGACGGAATATTATTTCGAGGTAGAAACGGGAGGATTCGAATCGACGCCGCCTTTTTGTGTCACTGCCCCGCGAGAGATCGTTCGCAAGTCGTATGGGAAATCTCTTTCGTAATATCGATTCGATGTCCCGCGTTCGTGGGTTCTCTCGTAAGTCTCGCAAGGAATTATTTCCGTCCGGTGTGCGTTATCGAACGGAAATGTGATTACTACGTCGCCTACGATAGTAAGTCGTAGGGAGGAGTTTTCTACGGTGGGGGAAAGAGAGAGAGAGAGAGAGAGAGAAAAAAAAAAAGAAAACCCGGACAAAGGATCGTCCCATTTCTATTTTCCTTTACTCATTTTCGTTTGGCCCCGAGCTTTCGTTTTATTCTACTTTAGTTGCTTTTCTTTTTTTTTTCCCCCTTCTTTTCTTTTCCTTTTTGTGTTCTTCCGAAAATAAAAAAAAAAGGGAAAGGAAAACGAAAAAAAAAATAGAGAGAGAGAGAGAGAGAGAGAGTTAGAAAGATGGATACAACGCGAACGCGCGAACGATAATATTTCCTTTCTGTATCGTTATTTTTTTACGTTCGTCGATCAGTGATAAATTGCATATATACGAGAGCGATAAAAAGAACGAACTTGACAAGATTTATTGTATTTCGTAATATTTAGTATAGTGTAAAAGTGAATGAGAAAATGACGATATTTAGGAAAAAGGATTAAAAAGACAGCAGAAACTCTTGGCGAGAACCTCGTTCCTAAGATTCACGACCGTATCATACACGGTGACACGGATGCGACGGTCGCATAACGCTTATTAGTACGTAAGTCGAATTCTCTTGTAAATAATGTATCTAATTTTGTAAATATTCAGACGCACACTTTCGAGCACACACACATTCACACTCACTCACACACACACACACACTCACACACACATACACACACATACACGCGCGCGCGCGCGCGCATTTATACACAACACATCGACGCGGCCAGCACTTTGTATTTCAAGACTGACCGTGCATCGCGATACGTCTCCCTTTTAGGTTGTATATCGATTTGCGTTATAAATACGAATATAAATATATAAATATAAATATATAAATATAAATAAATAAATAAATAAATGTATATATATATATATATATATATACATATATATATATACGAAACTAATGTAATATCAACTGTACTGTACTGTTGTAAATAACGCTCATCGAATCACGTATCGTGTATTTGCAGTCTGTAAAATGAGTATTAAATTAATTGCCACTTTCCATTTCAGCAAAAGAATCATGAGAAATAAAGACGTTTGTTTTATAAACGAGTTTTACCATGATTAATATCTTTCGCGAATCGAATTAGTATTAGTATGTAGATATATACATATACATACATACATATATACATATACATATACATATATATATATGTATGTATGTTTAAAGCGGATACATAGAACGAAGGAAACGACTTAATTTACTTTCAAAGCTACTTAAAATTCGTCCGACGGGGTTGGTTGGTTCGGTTTGGGTTTGGTTGGGTTGCCGGGCGTCTTAGACCACGTACATATATACCTAACATTAGTGTTGTCCGTAGATGCGACGACGACGGGATGTTAGGGTTCTTCGTCGGTTATACGGTTCTACGGTTCTACGTCGGTAGTAGGTTTGGCAAAAGTCCGTGAACGAAAAGGAAAGAGAGAGATAGAGATTGAGAGAGAGAGAGAGAGAGAGAGAGGGGGGGGGTGGAACAAGGAAAGGTAGAGAACGTCGCTCGAGGGACGTGGGCCAAGGGGGTAAAGGGACCTCACCGGTGTGTCCAGCAGCGAGATTTAATCGAGACGACTATCTCTCTCTCTTTCTGCGACAAGGGAGAACCTTTGTTCGGAGTTTCGCTCTATTCCAACATCAACCTCCATTACGGTTGGCCAAATAAACAACGTACCCGTTTTACGGAGTAACGCGAGCGAGCGAGCGGAGATATACCGCGGGTACGAAACGTTTCGAAACTCGACTCCGTACTCCGTACTCCTGACTCCTCTCCAAAGACGAGATATTAGATCGTATCCTCGTTTCGCTCTCTTCCTTTTATTTCCGGCGCTTTCTATCCTTAATTAATTTCCTAGACCCTGATCGGGTAGTAGTCGTTGGACTTTCTCTTTCTTTTATATATATATATATATATATATATATATATATATATATATATATATATATATATATTTTTTTGCGAGCGAGCGAACGCCAGCGCTTCTTCAAATTCCTTCAACTTTTTCTCTTTCGAACGTAAGTATTTATATATATATATATCTATATATATAAATATACGTATATACACACACCTCTATATCCGTATATTTCGAATTCATAATACTCTCTAGCCGAGTATATTCTCCTTTTCCAGTCGTAACGCAAGTATCCTTTGGAGTATCCTTTTTTCTTCCCTTTCTATCTTTCTTTCTGATTTCTTCTTCCCTCCTTTCTTTCCATTTTTCTTCCTCTTTTTCTTCTACTTCTCTCAGGTAGGAGGATCCGAAAATTTCTCCGTTTACTCGTCGCATTACTACCTCCGGTCACGTACCTAAACGAGATTCGAAGGCATAAGTTACAGTTCGTCCGTAACCGAGCCAACCGTGAATCGCCTTTTTAAAGGGACGAGAATGTACCACGGCTAGAAGAGAGAGTGATAGAGACAGACAGACAGAGCGAGAGAGAGAGAGAGAACGTAACCAGGGAAGTAATAGTTTTATCGAAGAAGCTCGAGAACTTGGGGTCTCTCTCTCTCTCTCTCTCACTCTCTTTCTCTCTTTCTTTCTCTACGTTCGTTAGAATATCGGCGCACGTTCCGTTAAAGGTGAACGTGGAACGCGAAACGACGGCCTAACTTCTCCTGGGAACTCGATTATATATCCGTTCAACGGATGGACGATGGACTAATTTTAGACCGATACGCGAGAGAGACCAATGATACCACCCCTCAACCCTCAACCCTCAACCCTCAACCCTCTCTCTTTTATTTTCTCAAACCCGTACCCCATATTACGACGAAATAAATAAACGTAGAAAAGTACGGGCGAGCGGCGCGAGGGAGAAGGATTCGATCTCTCGAGGAAAAATCAAGAAGAACATTGTCAATGACAAATCAAGAAGAAGAAAAAAGAAAGGAGAGAAAGAAAGAAAACAAAAAGTAAACGAGTACCCGATCGTTCATCGCAGGTATGTATGTGTAAACGAGTGCGTGTATCTGTAAAATAGTAATGGACAGGGGGACATGGATTCGCGCGAACGATCTAATTTCTGAAAAGAGATAATCAACGGGTGAAAAAAGTGAGTTTGCTCTCTTACCCCGTACCTCCCTTTGACGGTACCATTCTCGTAACGTAAAATACGGATACGAGGAGAATGAGAGATTTAGGAGCAAAGCCTTCGAGCCATCCGCATCGCAGAAAAGTCCGTACTCTACGGCGATGTGTTTAATGCGACATCGCGACTTTCGTACGGTCTCTCTCTCTCTCTCTCTCTCTCTCGCTCGCTCGTTCGTTCGGCTTAATTACATTTACCAGACGTGCCTCCGAGCGTATGGAACCTGGGGTAATAATGATGATAATAACGGTAACGACGGGCCCAGAGATCGAACGAGATGCACCGTAAGACCGTATTTTACGTAAAACGTTTTACGCATACATAAAAATGCGTCGTGTTCTCGTATATGTACATACGCGTCTAAATAAAATGACCCTTGCAAAGGTTTAGGATTTAAAGGATCGTAGAGAAAAAGAAATCAATTCGACAACTGATCGTTCTCTTACTCGCGTTAAGTTTTAATCTTTCGATGCGTCTGTTGTCTCATAAACGAAACTGAAAACCCTCGACTACGGGATCTTTTTTACGAACATTGGGATGAAAAAGAAAAGAAGAAAAAACACACACAGAGAGAGAGAGAGAGAGAGAGAGAGAAAAGATAAAGAGGGGCTCATTTTTTCCTCGTGGCTTTCATCGAGCAACCACACCGTACGGTGTTTTTATCTTTCCTATGGGAACGGGACGGGTGTTGCTACGGGAATTGCATTAAATCGCATTCGAGTCGAGTATTCTGGCATCTCAAAACGTTAAAAGAATACGTACACAGGCGAACGCGCGCGCGGTTCGTCGTCTCTGTCTCGCTCTTTCTCTTTATATTTCTCTTTACCTAGTTGCGTGAAACACAGCCGAGAAAGCAAGTATTTTTCTGATTAATGCACTCCTCGCGTGCCAATTTTTCCCCTAGTAGGTGGTTTATGCTTTCGCGACATTTCGTACGTTCGCGCGTTGGAAGCTAAGTTTTTGAAAAAAAAAAAAAAATAAATGAATAAATAAAATAAAATAAATAAACGACGCGCCTCATGGCACTGTGAAAATACTAGATTAGGTATCAATACGATTACAATAATCTTCATCGATCTGTTTTTCACTTTGATTTTTATTTCGTAGACTATTTTTTTTCTTCCCTCTCTCTTCCTCCTTTTTCGTCCTTCTCTTTCTCTGTCTCTCTCTCTCTCTCTATCTCTCTTTATCTATCGCATAGGTAGAAAAGGATAATCGATGAAAATAATCGAACGAGAGAGAAAAGAGAGAGAGAGAGAGAGAGAGAGAGAGAGAGAGAGAGAGAGAGAAATATGATCAGAACACGATATACCGGGTGTTTTAGCTAAAGAAGGCCTTCTATAACATACATAACATTATACTATTATATATATAAACTATATATGTATATATATAATCTATTCATAAAATACCTCTTTTTAAACCATTCAAAGTATACCATAATAAAAGTTTGTCGTAACGCGAAAAAAAACAAAAGAAAATATTTAAGCGGCCTCCTTTAATTGAAACACCGTGTATAACATTTACTTAACATAGAAATCGAATCCGATAAGTTTTCAAATTGCGAAATAGCGACTCGTTTTATCGTAAGAGAACAATAATAGAAGCTCGAAAGTTATGTCGCGTTCGTAACCGTGTATCTATGTATATAAATATATACATACATACATATATATGTATATATATATAATCGCACACGCTTTTGCATCTTAAATCGAGCGACGTATCACGTCCGTAACGCGTTTAATAGCTTAACGACTGCACATCCTTTTCGCGGTGCCTTGAATGTATGATGTACATACATACGCGCGTTTAATATCACGTTCGATAGCGATACAAACTAAATAAATCCTTTTCGTTCATAACTCGAACGTTCGATCTTTTTTTTTTATATTTAACTTTAAGAACAACAAAAAAAAAAACAGAAAAGAAAAAAAAATAATGATCGAAGACCTCACCGTATTTTATTCATAAACCGACGTCATTCTCACACATCGAAAAATCTTTACGATGATAATCGACGAGAGGTTATTCTCTATCCGCAAAAGAATCAAAACGACGACGTCGAATATCGAAGGAACGAGAGAGAGAGAGAGAGAGAGAGAGATTTCCATTTTTAAACGCGCATTGCTTTTCTTTCTAATTTTTTTTTCTCCCCGCCGACGATAAAGAGAACGAAAGAAAAACGGAATTTATTTCACTTGTCGCGGAAAATCAACGAGCGATGCGACTGGAGTGTATTGAATAAAATTAAAATAAAAAAAAAAAAAAAAAGAGAGAGAAATAAAAGAACCGCGACTAGTGTTAAATAATTAATAATTCAAGAAGATCCAATGATCCATCAAGATCCAGGATTTAGGCGAGTGTCATCGAATCGATACGAAATATATGTCCCGAAATAAGTCGAAATAAATCGAATGAAAGAATTGAAGAGTGAAATAACGTGTCATGAAAAGGAACAAAAACGAAAGAGAGAGAGAGAGAGAGAGAGAAAGAAAGAAAGAAAGAAAGAAAGAAAAAAGGAATAAAAAGGAAAAGGGGAGAGGAGCTAGAAACGTTATTCCTCACACGGACACGTCTCCGAATGTTGTTTCGGGATCACGTTGTATGTTCTTTCGTCCCTCGCTTGTCCAAAGTCGAGAGACGAGCATTGATCCTCTGGTAAACGGCATCTCGTACGGTCACTGTGGCATCGATCCGTACGTACTTATGTACATACGTACATACATACATACATACATACATACATACATACATACATACATACATACATACATACATACATACATACATACATGCATACATACATGCATGTACATATACATCGCAAACCTCTTTCACTCCTTTTTTTCTCTTTTACTTATCTCTCTCTCTCTCTCTCTCATTCTCTCAGTCATTCTCTGTCCCTCTTTCTTATCCTCCTCGTCTTCTTCTATTTCTCGTTGGAAAGGAAAGAGAACGAGAAGGGTTGGGAAGGGTAAGAAAGGGATGGGAAGGGAGCCGAGGCGATGCCGTTGCATCGATCAACTGTCGAACGACCGGCCGCTAATTGCACCGGGCACAATATCTTGATCAAAATCCGTAAGCGGGGTGGCCGAGGGGGGACGCTGGAATTAATTAGAACGATGACGTGCTCGGTCACGGCTCAACCCGTGTACTCTCTCGCAAGTAAAATCGGCGTGTTTCGTTGTTACGAACTCGAGAGATAGCCTATCTTAAGTGAGAGATGTACTTTCTCTCTCTCTCTCTCTCTATCTATCTATCTATCCTTTTTCTCTTTCTCTTTTTATCTATCTTCTCTCTCAATGTCTCTTTCGAAGAAAAGAGAAAGAGAGAGAAGAACAAATCATTACTTACGTTTATTTACACTTTCTATCTCGAAATAAAGTAACCGGGTATGGAATATTCTGTCTCCCTCTCTCTCTCTCTCTCTCTCTCTCCACTTCCTATTATGTATATATATATATATATATATATATATATGTGTGTGTGTGTGTGTGTGTGTGTGTGTAAAAAGATTAGATAGAATTTTTGATAAAAATGAGAAGAGGAGGAAGGAAGATGAAGGGAAAGAAGGAACGACATTTTTTTTTGTCGACAATTATATCACCAGAGTTAAAAGGAAAGGCAAGAAGAAGATCGTGCGAGTAGACAGCATTTCGAGAGTCATTCTTCTCTCTATATCTATCCGTCTCTCTCTTTCTCTCTCTCTCTCTCTCTCTCTCTCTCTCTCTCTCTATCTCTCGCGCGCGCGCGCGTTCTTCACGGCACGGAATCACGAGTTATTCCGTATTAAGTGCCCATTCTGTGAACCCTCTCTTCTGGCGTGCCTTATTCGGACTGATTACACCATAACGGCCATCAAGTCAATTTTCAAGTCGGAGTTTCGACTCTTCCAAAACCTTCTGGCATAACGACGACCAACGAACGCTAAGAACTGCATCGTAATAGTACGAGCATTCACCGGATCTTATCTATAATATCGTATTTTCGAGTAGAAAACAAAAAGAAAGAGAGCGAGTAAGTGAATGAGAAAGAGAAAGAGAGAGAGAGAGAGAGAGAGAGAGAGAGAGAGAGAGAGAGAGAGAGAGTGAGTGAGAGTGAGCGTGAGAGTGAAGAAATGGAATGGATGCATCTTTGAGTTTACAAACGTATTCCCTGACTCGCGAAAATGAACGTTTTTCGTAAGTGAAAAAAAAAAAAAAGGGAGAAACAGTCAGCCCGTATCTCCTCCTTTTGTCTATCTCTTTCTCTCTTTTTTTTTCTTTCTTTCTTTCTTTCTTTCTTTCTTTCTATTAGGTAGAAATACGGTGGAAGAAAGACGGAGAATTGGAGAAGATGTAATTTATAAAAGCGATCGATCGACAAATTACTAGCCTCCGAGCGTAGCTGCCGCTTAATTAAAGCAATTAAATCGTTGTCCGCTCGTTCAACGAAGCGAGAAGACTGACGTTTCGAAACCACGCGTTCGCTAAGTGTTTGCTTCATAAATTTATAGAGACAAATAGAGAGAGAGAGAGAGAGAGAGAGAGAGAGAGAGAGAGAGAGAGAGAGAGAGAGGGTTAAAACGTTTGAGAAAGGAAATAATAATATTTGTCGAAAGTTTATTTCAGGCTAATGGACGAAACGCGAATCGACTCTGTCGAGAAATTGAAATTATATTTGTTATAGCAATAATATAATCATTAATATTATTCTTATCGTTATAACTGACAGGAGAGAGAGAGAGAGAGAGAGAGAGAGAGAGAGAGAGAGAGAGAGAGAGAGAGAGAGGATTTCACTCGAAGGTATAAATAATGACTCTTTTATTTCACGAGTAACGACACCCTACGATTGTTTTCATAGTTTGTACAATTTATCCGTGCCGAGAGATACCGGCCCGACTACTAATGTACCTTTTTCTACCTTTTCCCGAGTTTTGCATACTAATTAAAAAGTCTAATTAAGATATCTTATAAAATGCACCAACGTGAGAGATCATACGGTTATATATATATATATATATATATATATATATATATATATATATATATATGTATATACGTATGTATTTAATGAAGAAAACGAAAACGGTCTCCTTTATAACGGCTTCACAATGGCTAACCGATGCTCTCCGAATCAATTATTTATCTACCTATGTGAATCGATTTTCTGAGTGGGTGGGAGTCGGTGGTGGGTTTGGAAAAGAGAATTCTTTTTTCCCTCTCTCTCTCTCTCTCTCTCTCTCTCTTTTTTATTTCTTTTTATTTAACTTTTAGCAATTAACGCGATTGAAGTTTGATATCCGATGAACTACGATGGTA
>OU964965.1:9779170-9794170 GCA_918808275.2 Dolichovespula sylvestris
AGGAGGAGGAGGAGGATAAAGAGGAGAAGGTAAAAATCGCTTTGAAATACGTCCCCTCTACCGTGACTACTGACGAACGAGGGAGGAACTTTCGTCGAGAAATTCATTCCCTTACTTAGTTAGTTTATCATCGTTTCTTCCCTTTTCTTTCTTTTTTTGTTATTTTGTCTTTCTTTCTTTTTCATTTCAATTCACTTTATCAAGGTATCGATCGAACGATATTCCAACGACGTCCGATTTTTCTCGTTATTCGGTACGTCGTGAAGAAGACCGTTCATCGCGATTTTTCGTTTCTCATCGATTACCACCACCCGGTGTTAGTCGGTCGTAATTAATTAACTACGAATTTTGTCAGGCCGACGAACGAAAGAGTTTCGACGAAGAAGAAGAAGAAGAAGAAGAAGAAGGACGACCAGGAGAACGAAGAAAGGAAGATGGACGGTTCGCAATATCATCTCTTTGACTTTTATTCGAGAAATCAAATGGATCGGGTGGATGTGAAAATGATGAAGATAGAGAAAGAAGAAAATTACGATGAGAGAGAGAGAGAGAGAGAGAGAGAGAGAGAGAGAGAGGGAGAGGGAGAGGGAGAGTAGAGCAGAGCTCGTATACAGGGTATTTTACGAATTAATCGACCTACCGTGCGCTTGCGAGCATACAAGCTGAAAATTATTACGAGCAACGTGTTCACCTTATCCGGTAAATGCATATAGGATGGTAATGATTTTCAAGCTTGATAATGATTATCGGCCGTGAGAAAGTACGGACTTTCGCGTGGCCCGGTCCGTTTAATTGATAAACGCAGAGAGAGAGAGAGAGAGAGAGAGAGAGAGAGAGAGAGAGAGAGAGACTCGGCTCGACCGTCCTCGATAAAGGGACTACTAGTATTACGCCACGTATTATTATTATGATTATTATTATTATTATTACTATACTCTCGATCATAAACTTAGATTTCATAAAATCCAAAGGGAGCAGTTGCAGTAGAACTGAGCTGCCAACGGACAACATAGCTTATTTCGACGTTCCGTGCATGATTTAATTGATCGTAATGGATAGGGGCTATCCGGCTATCCGGGTGGTCCCGTCAAAAGATTTTCCTCGATTATGACGTACGACGCTTAACGCTTTGATTTGATCCCCTTTTTCGTTCTCTTTTAAATATCCTCGAATTTAACTCCCACTAACCGAGTCCTCTTTCATTACTTTCGAGAATACGTTAAGCGATATCATCGAATCTCGGCCGGTTAAACGTTCGCACGATAACGTGCGGGAACTAACGAACACGGCAAATGGTTCGAAGTATAAATTAGATGTATGTACGGTTTAATTGTATCGGGAATTAAAAATTACATAGTAGGATCTACTAGTAATAATGGGGGAATATGGGTACGACCTTAATCGAGTGCACCTCGTTGTTCAAAACCCTGTTCCATTTATATAAACACACTTTCGCAATTACCGTTAATCGTTCCTGAAAGTATGCGTCGAGGGGAAAAAAGGGTTGGCGAGTACGACGACGTGCGAATTGCATATACATACGGCTATGTATTCTTACCTATACGTATATGCACACATAATATATATATATATATATATATATATATATAGTATGTGTGTGTGTGTGTGTGTATGTGTATTTATGAGCGTTTGTATGCGTGTATATAGGATCGGGAAGGAGCCTCTTAATGCTGATCACGTTCCAAGAAATATTTACCTGAATTCCTGGCCTCTAATTGTGAGTGCCAGTCGAATCACCCACGGTAAATCGATCTGGCAGTTAAGTACTTTGCGTTAGCCCAATCACGGCTCGTTTCCGGTTAAAACGACGTTGGTAATAGGTTTGCCAAGAGTCCATTTTAACGACCGACAAATAAATTTGTCTCTACGGCTCTTTAAACGCGACGCGCAAAGGAGCGCAGCAGATCGCGCGAAAAGGCGCTCCTTCTCTCTCTCTCTCTCTTCTATTTCGTCCTTTTTTTCCTTTCAATTTTCTTTCGCGAGAGCCAAAGGAGCCAAAAAGGGAAAGAACAAAAAGGAAAGGAAAAGAAACGGAAGGGCATCGACAAAAATTCTCGAGAAGAATTTTAATTTTAAATGGATATTTCGCGTAAAGGTGTACCTTTTTAAAAGGATACCTCTTGCGAGGACTATTTGGTCCATTAGTCAAAAATTTATGCTCGTTGCATTACGGCTATTGTAAGAAATTAGTTCTTTTTCTTTTTTTTTTCTTTTTTTTTTCTTTCAAAGAACAGAAATATAATGGAAAGGGACATCTGCTGAGAATCGTTTGAAAAAATTCTTTCGTAGTAGGTTGAACGGGAAGGAACAAAACCGATATATATATATATATATATATATATATATATATATTTATATAAGTGTTTGTATGTGTGTTTTTGTGTGTGTGTGTGTAAGGACAGAAGTACGAAGAGAAACGAAGGACGGCGAAGCAAATCGTGGACCTCTTCAGGTACCTATATCAAAAGCGTGACGATTAGAGACGGATTCGAAGCGAGGAACGTGGAGAAGGGGTGGGGAGGGGAGGGGAGGGAAGCAAAAGAAGAGGGTCCCATCGAAGGGAATGTAAGAAAAGCGGAAAAATAAGAAGAGGAAGATGAAGAAGAAGAAAAAGAGGAAGAACCAGAAGAAAAGACAAAAAAAGAAGAAGAAGAGGAGGAGGAGGAGGAGGAGGAGGAGGAGGAGGAGGAAGAAGAAGAGTAAGAGGAAGAAGAAGAGGAGAGAAAGATGAAGCGGAGCTCGCTCGAAAGGAACGCGGAGTAAACACGCGTGACGTCCCTTCGAAATCGGTCAACGAAAAGGATCAACGCTCCTTTTTCTCTGACCACTATGGTTTTCGGAAAGGAATCCTTTACGAATCCTTTATGAAACGTATCTACTTACAGTCCTCTCTCTCTCTCTCTCTCTCTCTCTCTCTCTCTCTCTCTTTCCATTCGATATCTCATACAAACCACCTTTCGAAGATTTCTATCGCACGGCTCTTTTCTCCCCTCCTCCCGCCCGCTCCCATCCATCCTTTTCTTTTTCATTTTATCATTTCAGGATTTGTGGTCTCTAACGATATTAATTTTCGGAAAATACAAATTTTCTATATCGACGAGGACACGTTCGATTGCTCGAATCCATCCATCGATTCATCCGTCGATTCAACCAACCATCGATTCGTCTGTCGTTGTTGTTGTCAACGACAATATTATAATAACGCTCGTCGGTTAACGGCGAGAACAACGAGAAAATTAACGAACAGCCACGTTCGAATACGTCTATCCCGTGATTGTGTTGTACTAACGTAGAAAATATGGGGGGGCGGACGGAAGTTCGTTGATATTACATTCGTTAAATTTCTAAGAACGAACGTAATCGTGCTTTTGTTGTTTCGTCGAATCGTTAAACGAGCCATCGTTAACGATCATACCATGGAATCATTTAAACGTACTTTAAAATCTTATATTATCGCTATGGAATGAGAAGAGAGCTTTAAAGTACGCGACACGATGTTGACACAAAAGAACGTACCTTAGACTTTACTCTTTTCGTAAAGAGTGAACAGAGAGGGATTGGGTGGGATAAGATAGAGGTAAAGGGACAGAGAGATACTGATAGAGATAGTGATAGATACAGATAGAGATAGATAGATAGATAGATAGATAGAGAGAAAGAGAGAGAGAGAGGGAGAGGTGCAGTCTTGGAATAGAAAATCGCATTATTCGCCGACGCGCACAATGCTTCTATAAATAACAGTTATTACGTCGGAGTGTATCGGTGAGCTTAGATTAAGTCGCGCATGCGCGTTAAGATCCCAATAGGAGAGAGAGAGAGAGAGAGAGAGAGAGAGAGAGAGAGAGAGAGAGAGAGAGAGAGAGAGAGAGAGAGAGAGAGAGAGAGAGAGAGAGAGAGAGAGAGAGAGGAAACATAATGTATTTTAAGTTAGAGAAGAAAATAAAAGAAATAGCGAATAATATATGTATATTGTTTAACGAATAATATATGTATAATATAATACATGTATGTAATATATGTATATATATATAAAAGTTAAATTAAATTATTTTCAAACGTTGAGACCTAATATATATCTTTCGTCGTATCGAATTTATTAAAACACGTTATATCAGTAAGTAATAAAGATATTCGAATCCGATCGCGAAAGTTAAAGTGTTTCCTTTAAAAAGGTTAAAATTCCATCGGACGAGAGAACGACGATAGAAAAGGAAGTGTCTTCGAAGGGCTTGGTAAAAACTCGTGACGTTCCTTGCGATCTAGCTAGCTATATAGGATGGTGGACCACCCGCACGCAAGCTGCGCGTCACCTTCCTTTCTTTTGCCCTCCAACTCCTCCTCCTCCTCCTCCTCCTCCTCCTCCTCCTACTCCTCCTACTCCTCCTACTCCTACTCCTCCTCTGCCACTTCACCGACCACTCTCTCTCTCTCTATCTCTCTCTCACTCAAGCGTCTCCTCCACCTTCTTCTTCTTCTTCTTCTTCTTCTTCTTCTTCTTCTTCTTCTTCTTCTCTTTATGGGTTCGAGGATGGAAGTTCGCGCGGATTTACGAGTTTTAAAGGACTCTTGCGAACGACATTGGTCTCTCTCTCTCTCTCTCTCTCTCTCTGATTTTTTTTTTATTTTGTTAACATAGGTCTCTCTCTCTCTCTCTCTCTCTCTCACTCTTTCTCCATTTGTTCTTTATTTTTACGCGATCGAACTCCGACCATACCCGTATATTTTAATTTTTAGCTAAATTGCGATATTAGACGACGAAAAACAAATGAAAAAAAAAAAAAAAAAGAGAGTGAAATAGAGAGACAGACAGACCTTCATATTTGTTTTCCTTCCGAAGGAAGGAATTCGTCGTATAAATTTTTTCGTGCGAAATCGTGTCGGTGCATAAAAAAAAAAAAAACATATGTATATATATATATATATATATATATATATATATATATATTCATCGATACAAGAGTGCCGCGCGCTCGCGAGAACGGCGAACTCTAACTCTCTGCGGGAGTATTTGCAAACGGATTTGTTCGCTTTATTTATCGCGAATGGACGACAAACGCGATAGCACATTTGGGAACGGTACGCGGTCGAAAATTCGACGCGCTTGATCGATCCTCTCGAAGATCATGTTTTATCACATAGGCCAACGTTTATTTATTTACGCGAACGTCTAATTCGCTTTTTCTAGAAACAATCGGAACGGATAGGCCGACACTTGCGTCGTAGATAAATATATGTATATATATATGTGTGTGTGTGTGTGTGTGTGTGTGGGAATATAATAATAACAATAACAATATTAATAATAAATAAACGAAGTGGAAAAAAGGCATATATATATATATATAAAAAAAATTAAGAAAGTTCACATCCGAAATCACATCTACCGAATGGGAAATCGGGTAAACGTGAACTTTCATTTCACGCCTGGCCAGACAACGTACGACGACGTCCGTGCTACAGCTGTTTTTGACAAATCCACTAATCGTATTTCATCCCTCCCTCCATCTCTCTCTCTCTCTCTCTCTCTCTCTCTCTCTCACTCTCTCTCCCTTTTTGGGATATCGCCTAGTGCCTTACGAACGGTCGTCGGATACGACGAATTCGTTCGGAAAAGTAATAATAAAAGAAAGAAAAAAAAAAATGAAAGAAAGAAAAAACGTTTGCCCTTTACGAGTTTCTCCCTTTTTCGTGAATCTATCTATCTATCTGTCTATCTATCTATCTATCTATTTATCTATCTCTATGACGAAGGTACGTTGCATTTATATTAACGACAAGTACGTAGAAAATTCAACATCGTTGAGATATATGTTCGAAGACATGGAGTATTGGATACGCGAGTATGTTCATGATGTGCGAGGGAGAATCAGAGAGAGAGAGAGAGAGAGAGAGAGAGAGAGAGAGAGAGAGAGAGAGAGAGAAGGGGAATAAGGGGAGAAAGAGCGAGAGAGACACCCACGTCGACCGCGTTAATATTCCCTAAGAAGGAAACTTTCCGAAAGGGACAAGGACTACCGGCGCGCCGGTAGTCCTTTGTTAAGATTTAGCTCGCGGGTGGAATACACCGCGTGATAAATTTCGATTACGTGGTCGAAGACCTCGAGACGCTGCTACACAACACAACACAACACACAACAACACAGGAGACGGCAGCCAGCAGCAGGCTCGGGGACTACTACTGGTTGGAAGTTAGGTATAGCAGGATGTGTATACGTATACGTATAAGTATACGCGTATATATGTATATATGTATGTATGTATGTATGTATGTATGAATATATAGGGGAAACGGAGAGAAAGAGGGAAAGGATGAGAGAGAGAGAGAGAGAGAAGGAAAAGGGTTGGATAGGTGTTTCTGGCAAACCCAGGAGGAATAATTAGGATCCTCGCAGGAAAGAAAATGTCTAAAGCCCGTCACGTAAGCTCGCGCATTTTCAAAGGACACCACGGGAAACGTATTCACAGTTGGGGTGGTCCGAACGTGCGGTAAGAGTCAAAAGACATTAACGACAAAAGCGACCAAAGGGCGAGGGAGGACTAGGGTGAGGGAAAAGGATTCTCTCCTCTCTATGACAAAGCCGCGAAACGTCTTTCCGCTTACAATTAGAAAGCGGATTAGTATAATGAGGTTTTCTCTCTTTCTTTCTTCCCTTTCTTTTTTCATCGTCCTTCTTCTTCTTCCACTTCTTTATCTTCTTCTTCCTCCTCCTTTTTTTCCCTTCGCAATCGTTTGCGAATCCTCGCTGCAACTCGTTCGTTCTCTATGTTCCCTCGTCGCGGTACGACGTGCTGCGTTTCTTTTTTTTTCCATTTTTTTCTTTCTTTAAAAAAAACAAAAAAATAAAAAAAAAAAAAGAAATAAATAAATAAATAAAAAGAAAATAAGGTTCCGCGCTCGCGCGGGTCCCTCGTCCCACGCGTTTATTAAAATAGCCTCGTCGTCGTCCGCTCCTCGCGAGCCTTCTTCTCGTTATCGTTTTCGTGTCTCCTTTGCGTTTACCCCCTTCCCCCTCTTTTAGAAGAAGGAACAATTTTTTGACCAAGAGGAAGGAAAACCTCTAACCACCCTTCCTTTCGTCCTTCTCACTCTCTCTCTCTCTCTCTCTCTCTCTCTCTCTCTTTGTCTCGCTTCCCTTCTGCCCCGTGTCGTTGGCTATCCTTCATTAGCATAGCTTTGTATTAACGCGTTTTACGTCTTCCGTCCTAACATTAAACGAGATTAGCTACGAGATTAGCCGCGAGATTAGAAACTGGCTGCTTGCTTTTTCCCCCCCCCCATTGCTTGCGGGCCCCCAAAAGGGAACGACCTCCTCGAATTATAACGTACCTAATTATTTAAACTAATTCCTCGTACGTCTCCTTTTCTACGTTGTGTTATACGTGTAATATATCTACGTATGTACCTAATATTTCTCGAGTACGGTAAAAAAGAAAGGACGAAGAGAGAGAGAGAGAGAGAGAGAGAGAGAGAGAGAGAGAGAGAGACGAGAACGAAGGAAGAAGACAAGTCGTTTGGTTTAATATTCGCGGTTATCGTCTTCGGGGAAATTTACTTTCCAAGGTAATAATTCATAAAATGCTTCCCTCTTTTCGGGGGGAGGAGGAGGAGGGGGGCGGGATGGAGGAGAGGGTAAGGGAACAAAAGAAGGACGTCTAGTGAGTTTCAACCGTGTGTTAAGAAATTTGGTGGCCGTTTCGCGAGGCCCGCGCACTTCCTTACCTATCCCGTGAGGAGGTAGGAGAACGACGAACGCGATCGTATGAAATAATGAAGCAATTAAATTGAAGGAGTGGGGATGGAGAGGGCAGGGGGGAGGGAAGGGAGTAACGATGCGATCCGGTTTCTGGCTATACGATTTACGAATCGCGAAGGATTTTTTTTTTTTTTTTTTTTTTCATTTATTTTTTTCTCATCCGCGTAATCGTACAAGAGCGTACGCGAGGAAAGAGAGATAGAGAGAGATAGATAGATAGATAGAGAGAGAGAGAGAGAGAGAGAGAGAGAGGTATGGGGTAAGATAATACCAGGGGGAGGGGTTGGCCGATGATGATGATGCTCGTGCATCGTGGTTACGTGCTCTAAGAGAAAGAGAGAGAGAGAGAGAGAGGGAGAGAGAGAGAGAAGGAGAGTAAAGAAAGATGGTGATCGCTAAAATCATTTTCCCTTTACTCTCTTCGAGGGAGCCTATTCAACTTTCAGTAACTCTAGCCGGTAACAGCAATTTCCACTATGGCTCTTCTTCTCTCAACGATCTTCCCCCTTTTTTTTTTTTATCTTTTATTTTTTTCGTTCCTGTTTTTTCTCCCTTCCCCCTACCTCCTTTTCCTCCTCTTCCTTCTCCTTCCTCCGTTAGATCCGGTACCAACCACGGTGATCTACAAGTATCCCCGCAAAGTTCGCCGTAGGACATCGTTACGTTAAAACGTGACGATCCTGGGAACGAGTATTTTACTCCTTCGACAACGTGTAACTATCTCTATCTCTCTCTCTCTCTCTCTCTCTCTCTCTCTCTCTCTCTCTCTCTTACTCTACCTGTAAGCTAAAAGGAGGAGGAGGAGGAGGAGGAGGAGGAGGGTTATCGGAAGATATTACGGTGATCTAAAGGTCGAAAAATTTCGATCGAATTATCGTTGGGAAATATCCTTGGATTAAAAGAAAATATATAATATAATATAATATAATATAATATAATATAATATAATATAATATATATATATATATATATATATATATATATATATATATATACATATATATATAACGTTTCCATCCACTTATCGAAACTCTGGTCGTAGTAGATTCGATTCGAATCGAGTAGAAAGGGGAATCCCTTCTTACGACGAGAATCCCTTTGAAAAGTGCATAGAATCTCTTCGTCTCTCACCTCTCTCTCTCTCTCATTCTTTCACTCTCTAACGCGGTTTTGGGATACCACACATTTATCATGAACTTCGTTCACTCTTTCTCTCTCTCTTACTGGATGGACGAGTCGGAATCCGCTGTCGAGATATGGAGCAGTGGTTTTAATCCAGGTCCTAAGCACACACGCGTCACAATGTGTCCCAAGGATCAAATACGGATTTGGCTCCGTTCAAAGTCGATACGATAGCATACCCTATATATCCAACCATACACACACACACACACACACACACACATACATATATATATATATATAATATGTATCTGTACTATGTTAGGTATGCAGGTTTCTAGGTTGCGTCCAAGTGGATTCAGACCTTGGGAATCCTCGGTATGGAATATAACGAGACAGAAGAGGTAAAAGAGAGCAACAAGCCTCCTCTCCCTTCTCACCCTCCCTCCCACTCTCCCTCCGACCATCCTGAACGAAAAATCTTCGTCAGTCTTTTCTACAAATAATTGGTAACGTCGCCGTTGATTAAAAAGACCGATAGGCATTTGTAGAACGGACGGGAGGGGGATGAAATGTGTGTGTGTGTGTGGAAAGGTAGGAGCAGAATTTTCATGAATTTCGACAAGGACGTCGAATATATCGAGGGAAAGAAGGAGAGTAGGCGTAAGAGTTCGGAGGGAGAGAGTGAGAGGAAAGGAGAGGAGGGCTACGCGGAAGGGTCGATAAAAATCATAAAAATTTTTGGATATAACTGTATATATATATATATATATATATATATATATATATATATATATATATATATATATCAAGTCGTCGAGAATGTAATTTGTAGAAAAAAAGGCAAAGTTGGTGGACAATTTATAAATTTTCATCCTTGACGATCTAATACACACACACACACACACACACATATATATATATATGTATATGAATACGATGGATCGAGCGAAACATATTTCACGAAGGGATCGAAGTTAAGTGATCTATGGTTCAATCGAACGTTCCCAAAAGAGAGAGAGAGAGAGAGAGTGAGAGAGTGAGAGAGAAAATGATAAGTGAAAAGGGCAAGGAAGCAAATCTATTCGAAGACGTCTGATCGAACGCGTACGTGGATGGATACGCGATAGATACGTACTAAGAACGTAGATACGAACGTTGGTTGGTGAAGCGTATTCGATGAGGGGAGTAAGAGAGAGGGGTTTTGAACCGTGTCGAGCGTTGAAGAAAGAAAGAGAGAGAGAGAGAGAGAAGAAGGGGGTGGTTGGGAGGTAGTCGAGAGGAGAGAGAAAAAGAAAGAGAGAGATAGAGGTAGAGATAGAGAGAGAGAGAGAGAGAAAGAGAGGGAAGGGTTCATTTAAAAGGGCGACCCGAGCGAAAGAAGGGAAGGGCCAGGAGTCGTTAGCTTGCCCGAGGCCATGGACGCCATATTTTATTACTTAAACGGCATACCGGGTAGGTTGGTTTGTTGGTTAAACAAGGAATTAATGCCGCGGTAATCTGTCATTATGGATACTCGTGCACGGGGATCCACGGTTGCATGCTACGTCTCTCTCTCTCTCTCTCTATCTCTATCTCTCTCTATCTCTATCTCTCTCTCTCTTTTTACACACCCACACCCACACACACACGTACACGCGCATACATAGACATTCTTCGTTAACATGCAATTCTCCCTCTCTCTTTCTCTTTCTCACGTTCAGCCGTCTCGTATCTCTATGCCGATAACTTCCGATTGGTTCGTTAAAAAGACGAAGAGTATATAGGAGAGAGAAACGATCGAAGAAGACTCCTACCTTCCATTTTTTCGTGCGTGTCGGTTAGTTTACGTTCGCGTTAATATACACGGGTGTGTATGCGTGTGTGTGTGTGTATATATATATATATATATATATATATATATACTTACGCGTGAATGTATGTATGCAGGAGCAGGGTATGTCATTTGTGCACGATGCCATCGGCGATCCATCATCGAAAATGGCAGGGATGAATAATGGACGAATCAATGTTGAGTTTGCAATCCTTTGCCCTCCTCTCTTTTTCTCTTTCTTTTTTTATCTCTTCTTTTTTACGTGGGAAAAAGAGAGAGAGAGAGGGAGAGGGAGGGAGGGAGGATGATATTCGCATATACGTCTACGACGTTCCTTTCGAAATTTATATTGCCTGCTATGACGACTATGACGAGGTAAATTGAAAAGTCCCTAAGTAAAGGAAAGATTCGTCGTGTTCTTCTCAATCTCTTTTTCTTCGTGCAACCAGGAGGGTTGGATTTTGTTTATCATGATTTTTAAAAGAGAATACGATATATACGTACATATATATATATATATATATTTAATATATATGTACTTATATACGTCTATATAGATAAATACACCGTTGGAAAAAGAAATCTACGTAGTTTTCCGTATCGGGACATATCGAAATATATATTTTCATAGTCTCTTTGATCGAAGACGGGATAAAAAGGGAACGGAACAGTACGGTACGGAACGATGTAAAGAATGCAAGGGTTAAAGATTAAAGATTATCTTAATTTTTTTTTCTCTTCCTCCTTTCTATCCTTCTTCTTCTTCTTCTTCTTCTTCTTTTATTATTTTTTTCTTTTTTATCTATTTCAAACGAGGAAAAGCATCGACGCGCGTTCCATTCGAATTTGTAACTTGATCAATCGTTGGATGACTTTCGTTAAATGAAAGTTGGGGAAACATTCTCAGAGGAATTTCGACGAAGGTACGTACGCGTAATGGTGTTTGAAATTATAAGTCCACGCGAGTTACACGCGAGGTATATAGCGCGGCTTTGGTTCTTGTACGTCGGCGTATATCTATAATTTAATCGGTAATCCTTGTGCCTGAAAGAGGGAGAGAGAGAGAGAGAGAGAGAGAGAGAGAGATTTAGAAACTCTCGACGAACGTAGGAGAACGTAGTGCACTTAACGACATTCGAGAACTCCTTTACGGCGAAGCAAGCAAGGGGGCGTAAACTTTTGACCTGTTATGCTTATCGAAGCATATCTGATACTGTCCACCACATAGTCGTGTGCTTCTCAGCACTCGTACTTTGGCTTTTCATCGAACCCAACGCTCACGCCCAGTTCCTGTTCGTCCTTCTTCCTTCTCCTCCTCCTTCTCCTCCTCCTTCTCCTTCTTGTTCTTCCTCTTTCTTTTCGCGTCCTCCTCCTCCTCCTCCTACTCCTCTTCCTCCTCGTTACTTTTCGAAGAGAGCGGAAGAAATTCGGTTCGATTCTTTCGCCCGCGTATCTTTTGTTGTTGGAAAGTAAAAAATAATAATAATTACGAAAGATACAATCGAGATGGAAGGGATGGTGGGGGGGGGTGTAGGGGGAGCCGGATTCCTCTGATTAAAGTCGAATCACTTCCTGGTTTTATGGCGGAGTGCACGCGATGAAGGATATTTGGAAGCACGGATCGCGTTTAAGAAAAAAAATATCATGCAATTCCTCCTTTTAAATTTTTTTATTTCGTACCGTGAGAAGATTTGTTTAAGTAATGCGCGCGTGCGTATGTGTGTATACATACATACATACATACATACATATATATATATATATATATATATATATATATATATATATACGTAAACGTAGATATCGATGTTTTTAACCCTCCGCGGTTCCAGCATATAAAACCTTCGTTACAATCAAGGGTGACTATCTTTTACCCGCATGGGAGACGTGCCTTTTTCTCGATATACGCTCTTAGCAATAATAATACACCCAGAGGAGCGCGCCTTTCGATTTTTATCGAAGTGGAACGAGGAAGACGCGTTAGCTTACGCGGTACGTCTACCATGTGGTTTCTTCGTGGTAATCGCGTACGAAAATATTCGACTGAAAAGTCTTCTCGATTTATCGATATTCGACGGGGGCTAACGAGTATACATAATCGATTGGGTATATATACAATGTATATACGGGTGAAATATATATATATATATACATATAAATATATATATATGAAGATTGTTATAGAGAATCGCCATTTATCGAACGATAAAATCGGTAGGACATCGTCGATCGCCCGTTTGACGATAAAACCAATGATGAAAACGAGAAGAGAAGGGTGACAGAAAAAAAAGGGAAAGAGAGAGAACAAAAAAAAATCCTTGAGAAGGGGAGGAGGAGAGGGTGAAAGAACAAGGGACAAGGGAGAGATAGGAGGAACACAAGTAAATAAGTATATCTCCATGTATATATATATATATATATATATATATATATATATATATATATGTATGCATGTATGACGAAGGTGGTCGTCGTTGGATCGAGAGCAGACAATTTAATTGTTCGAACTTAAATGGAGAACAGCTGCCTTTTCTCCCGCCTAACAAGCCGGTAATAACCCGCTTCTAAGGTTCTTTCTCATCTTCCTTTCCGATCTATCTTTTTCTCCTATAACAAGAGGGAGAGAAAGAGAAAGAAAGAAGTTTGACCATGACGCCCATAACATCGATGTTACCTTGGATTTATAAACGAGGGCCTATCCGTGAAACAGCAGGTGCTTCCGTTGCTGCTTCGGACATCGAACGAGACAAGGATGAAAGGAAAACGTGAGCGTGAGCGTGAACGTGAGCGAGAGAGAGATAGAGAGAGAGAGAGAGAGAGAGAGAGAGAGAGAGAGGGGTGGTGGAGAAAACAACGAAAATAGAAAAAAGAAAAATATAGAATCATTCCCTTCCTCTCGTCCTAATTCCATCTTAATCGGAGGGCTCGGCTCGTCTTTTTCTTTCCTTTTTCTTCTTTTTATTTTTTTTTATTTTTTTTTATTTTTCTTTTCTTTATTATTCCCGTGCCACGCCAAGGGGTAGGGCTCAATTTCCGACAAAGAGAGAGAGAGAGAGAGAGAGAGAGAGAGAGAGACAGAGAGAGAGATAGATAGATAGATAGAAAGAAAGAAAGAGCGAAGCTCGTGCCAAGTTAAATATCAAACCTTCGTGGCTCTTCTATGCGTGCAACCGTCATCATTAAATTTCTCCGCGTAAGTAGAATTCTACGTTTAAATCATTATTGCGCATTTATAACATTTCGGACGAAGTTCAATCGTGTTCTATTTTTTTTTTTTCTTTCTTTCGTCGTTCATATCAATCCGATTAGATGGAATTAAATGGCAACCGGCAACCGGCAATCGGATTCTTCGAATATATATATATATATGTGTGTGTGTGTTTTATATATATATATATATACCTACATATGTATCTGTGTATGTATACATCTATAGATATATATTCGTAGGTATATAAAAGTTAGCAAGATTCGTAAAAAACCAGCATTCTCGAAAGGAAATCTCTCTCTCTCTCTCTTTCTGTGTGTGTGTGTGTGTGTGTGTGTGTGTTTCTCTCGGTAATAATTCTTCTCGCAGTTTCTCAGTTTCGCAAACGCACCAAGAAACGACGAAGGTTTTAAAAGCCTCTTCGAATCGGAATCCATCGTCGGAGGGCTCTCCTCTATCATAGTAAAAGCAAGACAGAAGGCGACGCGATAAAGGAAGAAACGAATTGTACAACGATCGGGAGAGAGACAGAGAGAGAGAGAGAGAGAGAGAGAGAGAGGGAGAGAGAGAAAGATAGAGAGAAAAAAAAATGAGAGAGAGAGAAAGAGAAATAGAACGATCTAGTCGACGGATAAGAGAGTTTTGACTAGAACGAATTCGTGTATGGAGTACAAAGGGTATCCCTTTGTGATTCCTTTACCAGCGAATTGCATTAAAACTTACGTTCTCTTAGAGAAAGAACAAAAAAATGGTAGCGGTGGTTGTGGGTGGAACGGGGATCGGTGAAAGAAAGAAAGAAATAGAACGAATGGAAAATAATCAGTCATAGAAAGCGAAGTCGAGAGAGAGAGAGAAAGAGAGAGAGACAGAGACAGAGATAGAGAGAGATCGGGACAGAGAGAGAGAGAGAGAGAGAGAGTGGAGTAGGTTAGAAGCCTTAACAATTTGATATTCGATCGATAACGTCCTGATATCGGTCAGGGACATTATACGAGGAATCCCTATGCGTTGAAAACTGAGAAATAGAAAAAAAAATAGAGAGAGAGAGAGAGAGAGAGAGAGAGAGAGAGAGAGTAAAAGAG
>OU964965.1:9796670-9801670 GCA_918808275.2 Dolichovespula sylvestris
ATTTAAGGGTCCAGGGCACGCGTACCTATTTCAAACCGTGGTGAACATTTACGACGAGATTACGCGCACTCGTTGTGCACGTGCGCGCGTATCGTCCTGCTTTACGTGTCGCACGGGGAAAAAAAGGGATAATTGCGAAAGAATTAGTCATTCTGGCGAAGGAAAATTTATTGTAGAAAAACTTGGCAAAGAGAGAGAGAAAGAGGAAGAGAAAAAAAAAGAGAAAGAAAGGAAGAGAGAAGAAGAATGATGAAAAGGAAGAAGCAATATTTACGACACGGCAACATGGGAAATAGGATAATACGTAAATATTTTTTTAAAAGTCAAAGGAAAGAAAGGCGAAGGGCAAAAAGTAAAGATCAGAAAGAAGGAAGAGAAAGAAGAAAAGAAAAAGAAAAAGAAAAGATATCGAGGAAGGAAGCAAGCAAGCAAGCAAGAACGGAAAAAGGTTGTCTGTCCGGCACCTGCCCGTCGAACATCGAGACTCGAAGATCGCTTTCGAAGTTAAACTTCGCGAAGCAATAATAACAAGAATAAAGACGAAAGTATCCCCGATGGCAGCAAAAGAGAGAGAGAGAGAGAGCTAATAGGTTATTTATTGCTTGTTTAGGACGAGGAACGTGTTAATATCCGAAGAAAAAAAAAAGCCTGGCTGGCTGGCTTGATGGTCGGCCTGCTGGCTGGCCTTTCGACGATCGGTACAGAAAAGGTCCTTTAATTTTTACGAGAAGGGTCATTAAACCCTCGAAAAATTTACGAATTCCGTGATCTAATTCGTTATTAACTTTTTACCAATAGTTTATACCTGGAATCTGTCCTTCTTCTAAGAGATATTGCAACGTCAAAGGAAAATCTCCAACAATTTACTAGGGAAGCACTCCTCGTCTCGTCGGAATGAGCTACTACGGATAATAACGTAATCGATGTGAAGTTAGCGAGAGCGAAAGCGACCAGGGGCGAGAAAGAGAGAGAGAGAGAGAGAGAGAGGGGGGGGGAGGGAGAAAAAAGGAGAAAATTATCGGAGAAATTTGAAAAAAGCATTTTTGTCACGACACGGCGATGAAGTAAGTCGATGGTTGAAAAACGTTGCGGAAGATATTTCGACGATATTTTCTTTTTTATTTATTTTTTCTTTTTTCCTTCTTCAAGAACGACACAGTCGAAAGGAGCGACGAGTTTTTACGGCTGGGGAGATAGGGTCGAGATGAAAAAAAAAAAAAAAAAAAAAAAAATAAATAAAAAGAAAAAAGAAAAGTAGAGAAGGTGCAAAGACGGGATAAGATCCTAGAAGCTGGCAGATGTCAACGATGTCCTTGACGTGAGGAATAAGGAAACCTAAGGAAACCGAGGAGGAGAGTGGTGGTATATGCTTGTGACTCGCTAAGACGAACGACCGTGACTGTGACTGCTGACAAACCTACGAGGATGTGAACTGCCACTTCACCGGATTCGGACGACAAAAGATAGACAGAGAGAGAGAGAGGGGGAGGGAGAGAGGGGGGGAGAGAACGTCGAAAGCTCTCGAAAAGAGCTTCGTCGCGACAAAGTTGTTTCGTTAAGGACTTACGTAAGACACTCTTCTTCTTCATCTTCTTCTTCTTCGTCATCTTCTTCTTTCTTCTTTCTTCCCACCCTCTTTCCCCTACGAATTTTCTATTATTAATTTATAATGAATATTATTTACGATCGATCGAAATATAATTCTAAGAGAGTTTAAGGGAACAACGCAACGGTATAGTAGAGATAGATACGCGTTTATCTTTTTTAAAGCATTGTCATTCTGAATCAGCGTGTATTTCAGGGCAGACAGTTTTATGGGGTTTTTCGAGTAACTTGCTTCGCTGTGAAGTATCGTATACGTATACGATGTATATGTGTATATATATATATATATACATATATATATACAATATATATATAAACATGCATATATTTTGTAGGGTGATGGTTTCTTTTGGTTACACGAATAAATCATTCCGAGACACGACGGGCGCAGCGGATAACAATGTATATAGTAACGTAAGCTATACTTATTCACGACTCTTTATACGTTCTCTCGCTTGTTCGTGCCTCGCATAAGTTCCTCGAAGATTATAGATTATGGAACATTACGTTCTCGATAAAAGTTTCACTCTCACGCGTTGAAATATGAGCTCGAAAAAAAAAAGGAGGCCATCTAAATCTTTGTCGTTTTGACGTTAATCCACCTGTTCGAAGTGACGGCGATTAACATAGATGCATATATACTTACACACACACACACACACGCACGCACGCACACATGTGTATATATCGACGAAGAAGAACGAGTAAGTAGGTGTAAGTATTCGTCGTCGTCGTCGTCGTCGTCGTCATTGCCTCGTCTCGTATTCTCTCTCTCTCTCTCTCTCTCTCTCTCTCTCTCTCTCTCTCTCTTCAAATTACGTGTTTTAAACGTTACCTACCTAGATTAACTTTAATCCTCCGTCATCATAGAATAGGACGACCTACGAGCGACGAGTAGTATCTTCGCGCTCTAGTTATTTCCCTCTTTTACGGTGGAGGGAAGAGAAAGATAAGAGAGAGAGAGAGAGAGAGAGAAAAGGAGAAGAAGATCATAGACAAATAAGAGTTCTCGAGATTTTAACAAAACCTATTTGCGAGAAGAATAATGAGAAAAAGGAGGAGGAAAAAGGACGACGAAGAAAAATAAATAAAAAAAAAAAAAAAGAAAAAAGAAAAAAAAACCAACCAAAAAAAAAAAGAAGGACAAAGAAAGAGGTATCGTAGAATATCGATCTGAACGAATGGAGTCGCGAGCTTCTTCTTCCTTTTCCTCTTCTTTTTCTTACATAGAAGAAAAAGAGCGAAGGTAAGACAGACAGACAGACAGACATACAGACAGATAGATAGAGAGAGAGAGAGAGAGAGAGAAAGAAATTCCAAGAGAAAAGATAAGGATTCTCAAGGTTTTCTCTCCTTCTTCCGCTTTGCTCACAGGTACATCATCGTCTCTCTCTCTCTCTCTCTCTCTCTCTCTCTCTCTCCTGTCTTCGAGCCGGTCTTCTCCTTCAAGTGGGCCAATGCGGACGGGGCTTTGTGATGGCATAACGAGCGTGGAGAGAGCCTCTCCCATGCCCCGTGTAATCTGGTCTTCGGGTAATTGTACGTTATACGTCCGGAGAAGCTAGCGAGAGTTTGCGAAAAATCGCGGCTCATTCGGGTAGAGAGAAGAGTCCTCTCCCTCTCCTTCTCTCCCTCTTCCCCTCCCTCTCTCTCTCTCTCTCTCTCTCTTTCGTGATGCTGTACAAGGAGTGGACGAAGAAGAAGAAGAAGAAGAAGAAGAAGAAGAAGATGAAGACGAAGAAGGAGACGAAGAAGAGGCGAAGTAAAGAGAGCAAAAGAGAACGAAGAGAGAGAGAGAGAGAGAGAAAGGTAAGAGGAGAAGAGGGTAGAGTGTGTGAGAATGCTATCAGCGGAGTCTTCTCGAGGCCGAGGACCACACCGCGAGACCACCGTGCGTGCCTTCGGCCCTCTCTTCGTCGATACATTCGCGATCGAACATCGAACGAGCGGACGAGTTAGTAAACGCTCACGCTCACGCTCTCTCTCTCTCTTTCTCTCTCTCTCTCTCCTCTCTCGATTATTTCCGATCGCTTTTCCTCGACCATCCTTTTGAAAAGTTCTGGCTATACCATTGGTATGGTTATTACTATGTCGGGGATCGTTAGAACACGACGCGCGACTCGTACGCACAAAACTCGTGATGTTTCGTCCTCTCTCTCTCTCTCTCTCTAACTCTCTTTCTTCTCTGAGAAAAGAAAAGAGAAAAAAAAATGAGACGAAACTTCGATTTCGTTCGATTAATTTTCTTTTTTTTTTTTTTTTTGATTTTAATTCGACACGATCAGATTTCCTAAACGTAACAGTGCGTTTCATTCTTAATTGATAATCCATTTCGTTCGATGGACGAATATACGGAGAGTCATTTATATATATATATAGAGAGAGAGAGAGAAGGAAACGAATTCTCCATCGCGGTGATCCGGATAAACGTCATAAATTGTCGAAGAAGTGTCGGCCCGGGGGAACCGATCGAGCGATCGCGATGCGATTCTTCCGCACGATCGCGATCAAATGAGAGATAAAAGGTAAAGAAGAAAAAAAAGAGAGAGAGAGAGAGAGAGAGAGAGAGAGAGAGAGAACGAGAAAGAGAAATTGATTGTCCTCTTCTTTCTTTTCCCTTTTTCTCATCTTTTCTATCTTTCTTTTTTTTTTTTTTCTTTTTTGTCCTTTTTCTCTTTATAACAGATTAGCGCAATTTCAAACGTCAGGTGTGTACATTCTTCATGAGCGATAAAACGATTACGAATTTGAACGAGGAATCGAATGGAAACGAAAGACAATTCGTCTTCGTTGTTCGAACGGGATGTTAAATCCCGTGTAGTTTGTCTCGAATGAAGTAGTAGTAGAAGAAGAAGAAGAGGAAGAAGAGGAAGAGGAAGAGGAAGAGAAAGAGAAAGAGGAAGAAGAACAACGTTCGTTAACCGTCCATCGTATTTGTTAGGACGGAAGGGAAAAATTTGATGGTACGATGGGGGAGGAAAAAAAAAGAGAGGAAAGCAAAACAAAAAAAAAAAAAAAACAAAAAAAAAAAAAGAAAGAAAGAAATACCCGAAAAGGGAATGTTAACGAAACCTATAACGAAACGAAGATGATCTCGAGATAGGAGATCGGATGGATGAATGGATGGATGGATGGATGTATGGATGGATGTATGGATGGAGGGGAGGATGGAAGGGCGGGTAGTTGGGACTCGTTTTTCGGGTCTCGCACAGGGAAACGACAAATCGCGGGAAACCACTTTTCGAGGGTGGTTTACTACCGTTAGCTACCGGCTCACCTGCCGCTTAACGATGCGACGACAGGATGAGAAAGAGAGAGAGAGAGAGAGTGTATGTGTGGGTGAAGTGGAGTGGAGTGGAGGGAGGAGAGAGAAACGAAGGGGTGCGAGAACGAAC
>OU964965.1:9804170-9834170 GCA_918808275.2 Dolichovespula sylvestris
ACCTTTCTCGCGAATATTATTACCTAGGACATATATATATATATATATATATATATATATATACACGTACTGGTCTCCAAAAAAAAAAAAAAGAGAAGGAAAGAAAAGAAAGAATAGACAAAAGAAACGAAAAAAAAAAGGAGGAAAAAATTTACGACGGATCTTTACGACGTAAAACTTTGCATAGAAAGATCGCGACACGGTGACCATTTTTAAAATGCAGAACAGTCCGGTGACACGTTGCCATCGTCGAAAATAAATTCTCGTCCGTTCCTTTCGACGAAACTCTGCGCCGTGCTCTTCGAACTCCCACACGCGTCTCTCTCTCTCTCTCTCTCTCTCTCTCTCTCTTACTTTTATTATGCTAAACGGTAACGTCCAAACAAACGCGATCTTTACCTTACTTTTCTCCTTCCAGTTCCCATTCCCGTTCATATTTCCCTTTCCCGTTTCCCGTTTCCCTTCTCTTCGCAAAATTTTTGTTTCTTCACAGCGTCGTTGTCTCCAACGAATATCTCTACTCGGACATCAAACTTCCTCTCGCCAAAAGCTATCCGAAAATTCAATCTGTCCTGCCGTATATGTTTATCGTACGCCTTCAAACGCTCGTTTTAGAAAATTTGTCAAACAATAGGAAGACGTTTCTCTAAACGTGGAAATATATAGCGAATCATGATCGGGAAATAGAGAGAGAGAGAGAGAGAGAGAGAGAGAGAGAAATAAGATAAAACCGATAGATGTACTCTTCCTTCGTTCGTTCGTTCGTTCGTTTCCTTTCCAGCGATGAAATCTTCTTAGGAAGGATACTCTTTCGGAAAAATCCATATAGTATATCTATCATATGTTATGTCGCATTACGATATATATATATATATATATATATATATATATATATATATTTATTTATTTATATTACCGTTCTATCATGAAATATTCCAAAGAGGAGTTAGAAATAAAAATGTTCGAGAGACGAGTTCGAGTCGTACAAATTGATTTTCTATAAAAACCTCGATACGGGAAAAATTATTAAACGGGGGCATTCTGCGTTTATGCATTTTTTCGTTCGGGTATAGAGGTGGGGGGGGGGGAAATAAAATATCCGCGAGGACGATGAAATATTTAACGGGGAGAACAAAACAAAAAAAAAAAAAAAAAAGATCGTCTGCCAAGTTGAAAACGAATTTCAACCATATTTTTGGTTGAAAACGAAACTTGAATCCAATTTACCGGTATTACCAAGCAGCGGCAATTAAATAATAGAGGCCCTAAACGAACCTCTCTCTCTCTCTCTCTCTCTCTATCTGCCTTGTTCCATTCCTTCCCTCGCTTCCTTCGTTAAATGAGCGCATTCGCAGTGGGAATACACGATTTCGCCGCGTTTGGATAATTCGAGCCGGAAATGACGCCTCCTTGTAACACGGTTTGCGGTTGGAGTTTCCGATATCAGCGTGTTTGTCGGGTATAACGAAACCCTCTGCTAGGAGTAATGCGTTTAAACGTCGTATTAATGGTGCTCTCGCATGATTTCAAAGAGAAAAAGAGACAGACAGAGACAGAGAGAGAGAGAGAGAGAGAGAGAGAAAACGAAAAAGAAAAATAAGAAGAAGAAGAAGAAAGGGTTTCCGATTCTACGCTTTAAGAAGGATGGAGGAGGGGTTTGGTATAATCGCTAAAAGCCGTGCGAAAGACCCTTAAATCTTAATATATTTATGGGAACTTGACGATAAAGGGAGGAACGCGTGCGAGAGAGAGAGAGAGAGAGAAAAGATTGGTGGGTGTGAGGAAGGGGTGGGAGAAGTTAAGGAGAGAGAGAGAGAGAGAGAGAGAGAGTAGCTTTGCGAAAAATAAAGATGTACCGGCAGCCAACCATTTTTCCTTGTTAATTGAAGGAAGCAAACCCCTTATACTTGGAAGATCACGATAAGCTCCGAGAGAAGGCCTCTATAAATGCGCGGCTTCTTCGTCGTTCACCTTCTTCCTCTTCTCCTCCTCCTCCTCCTCTTCTTCTTCTTCCTCTTCTTCTTCCTCTCGTCGTCTTTCCTCCCCGCTTTACCTTGTACAGTCCGTTGCATCCTGTGCCCGGTATAACCATTTCTCTTCCTACCGCCCATATACAAATACACCCTCCTCGCGCATTGTCCAGGGATAATGACGAAAAAAAGCTTCTCGACTTCGGATCGAGCAAAATTCCTCATCCTCCTTCCTACGAAAGAGTAAAGAATAAAACGAACGAACGAACGAACGAACGAATCGTCGTCGTCGTCGTCGTTCGCGTGAGAAAAAGACAAGATGGATAGATAGATAAACGCCTCTGATATATCTGATTTTTATCGCAAAACCGGTGATCCCTCCCGCGCGATAATTTTTTACCCCTCTCTCCCACTCTCTTCCTTCTGTTTGTTTTTGTTTTTGTTTTATCCTCTTCCCCGTCTCCACTCCTCCGAACATTCACCGTTTCTTTCCACCCTCCCCCAGCCCCACCCCGCTCCCTTTCTCCTTGTAAATTCCATTCCGTCCTCGTAACATTTTCACGATCGACAATCTGTAATAGCGATACGCAGGAGAGTTCAATTTTGCAATAGATCGAAAGAAAACTTTTGTAGCGGCTTTAACTTTGAATTATGTTTGTCGCCGTGTCTGCGCCAATATTAGCACGATCTCCGTGGGCTCGTACGTACGTACGTACGTACGTATCTACATTCAAACACGATGGTACACAGTGTATAAGTACACACACACGCGCACACACACACACACACACACACACAGTGAGTGAGAAAGAGAGAGAGAGAGAGACAAGCACGACAAGAGGAGAGTATCGACTTTACTTCTCGGTAAGTTTCTAAATTTTATGACAGCCAAGGGCACGCGGGCTCCCTATCGTTCGCTTCTTTCCCCCGTTCCCTCCGCTCCTCAGATTACCATCCTTAGGACGGACTTTTCTAATAAATTGTCTCTTTTGATAATGCTCATCGATCGAGCAGATTAAAAAGGTTTAATTTGCATACGACCAATTGATAAATTCTAAGAGAAAATTTCATTAAAAAAAAAAGAAAAAAAAAAAAAATGAAAGAAAGAAAACTCAAGTACGTAGGCATGCAAGTAACTACGTACTCGTAAGGTAAGACTCGGGGTGGGTGTGGGGAGGTGGGTAAGGGACAGATGTTGCGTGTAAGAAACTAAAGGTTGCTCCTTTGATCGATAGGGTATAGGAATCGAGATTCGTAAAGGGATCAGTTGTACGCACGAGGGCATGTACCTTGTGGATTAAGGGATTGCCACATGCCGGGGCACAAGTATCCCCGTTGTCGGTACACAACAAAAGCAACAGCTGTTTAATGATATCCGATTGTAAAAGGTTTATATCGATGGAGGAACCAAGAAGAAAGGGAAGGCCATTTTTGCGATAGAGCCTTTATAGTTCGATGTACACGCATAGGTGTTACCGCGAAAGGGACGAATTTTCTTAAGAGAGAGAAAGAGAGAGAGCGAAATAAAAAATACAACAGAAAAAAATAAAATGAAACCAAATTTAAAAAAAGCCACGTGAAAAGGGATTCATCGATAACGTAGAGAAATATTTTGTTTTTTTTTCTTTCCCCCCACAACGAACCTCTCGTATTAATTATACTCTCGAACAATCCGTATGTTCACGAATCTCTCCGAGGAACAAAGAGCAATTGTTAAAGCCGACGGAGAAACGAGAGAGAGAGAGAGAGAGAGAGAGAGAGAGGAGGAGTAAAAGTCAAAAGAGGAATTTATGAAATAATTCGCTCGGGTGCTCTCGTAAATACGCGCATACACATATAATAACATTCCCGGTTTATACCAAAACGCGAATCATTCTTTCGTCGTATAATGCACTTCGCCTACGTCGAGGTAGCTAAACGAGTCGACAAAACGAAGGGCGGTCCGGGGAATTTCTGTTTTCGGTTCGGGTCATTCGACAGGTTTTAATCCTCTTCTTCCTCCTCCTCCTCCTCCATCCTTTTTTGGTTGCAAAGCGCACGAGGATGACGACAAACGGAAAACGGAAAACGACGCTCTACCAGCGGATTCCGTTGCTCTAACAGCCGAAAAAATGGTTCGTTCTAATTTCCTTTAGAAACTTTCCAGACTGTAGGAAATCCTACGTGTCGATACATACATACATACATACATACATATATATATATATATATATATATATATATATACACGCGTATTTTTATTCGTCCGTGTGTACTATCGTGCGTGAGCACGTCTTTACGTATGTATATTACACGTACGCGTGTATGCGAGTGAAAAGCGAGTTTCGAGACAGTTTCAGAGTCAAAGTCCTGATACCCTCCAAGCGTGGAATTATGCTAGCCCGTTTGAAACAACGTAGACGACGTAGACGTAGACGTAAACGTAGACGACATTCTTCGTCCGCGCGTGCGTATTAATTCCTACGGTTAATAGGACCGTGTCGTACTGATTTAATCGAAGTAGCTAGAATTTCACGTTATATTAGAGACCTTCTAAGCGCACGGGCATTTTAATCGAACCGTACCCGTAACCTGTGTATCATACACCAGAGAACCAAACCGAATTGAACCGAGAACGCACGTGCGTCGGAATTACGTCGAGCAAACCGTGACTTGGCGAATAAGACCTCCCCCAACCCACTTACTTCTCTTCTCTTCTCTTCTCTCCTCCTTCACCTACGACGAAGCTTACGTTTACGTTTCTATCGTACAACCTGAGCGAAGTATTTACCTACCTATCACCTAGTAACTTGTTTGTATTTCGAAAAAAGAAGTAAAGAAAGATAGGACAAGAGAAAGGGAAGAAACGAACGAAAGGGCCTTCAATGTCGATATTTCGAGATCGATATACTTCTTTTTTGTTTTCCTCTTTTCCTATTCCCGTGGCCATACTTTCGACGTTTAATAAAACGTATAAATCCATTTCTAAGTAAAAATTGAGCTCTCTCTCTCTCTCTCTCTCTTTCTGTTTCTCTGTCTGTCGGTCTCTCTTTTCCCCGACGACGAGACACGAAATTATAGGTCCCGAAGAAAAACGTCGTTACGAGCGGAAATCCTTCGTCCTCGGGCGAGCATGTTGCGCGCGCTCGGCGCGTAAAGCTTTACGGTATCAAATGACTCGGATTTTCCCAGAGGCGACCCATTTTTTAACTTCCTCCGTCATCTACCATAAGAGGAAGAAAGATGTCGCGTAGGTACAAGAACGTACGTACACGCAACGGTTCGTCGTGTGCATGCGTGCATGCGTGAGTGCGTGAGTACGTCCCTCGTGCGTCCATACGTGCATGGTTGCTTCCTTACCCGCCTGTTTCTCTGCGTGTGAAAGAAAGAAAAAGAGAGTCAGAGAAAGAGAAAGAGAAAGAGAGTCAGAGAAAGAGAAAGAGTGAGACAAAAACATATAGGTGTACATACCTACGGTATATTTCGTCTCTCCTCCTCGTTTTTTTCTTTCGGGACATTAATTCGGTTAAAATATACGGCGAGTCGTCGTCGTCGTTGTCGTTGTCGTCGTTGTCGTTGTTGTGTCGTCGTTCCCGCGTCGCGTTGCCTCGCGTAACGCTTCCTTAACGCACCAACGATCTCGCGTGAAATTCTCGCGTTATTCGAAAGAGCGACGCGAATTTTGGTGGGTTTAGAGGTAGAGTGAAAGGTAGAGAGACCGGTGGGGTTGTGAGAGGACAAGATGGAGGGTGAAGGAGAGAGGGAGGGAAGACGTAAATCGACGAAAACGTTTCATCGAGAATACGTTTGATTTTAATCTGATCTCTCTCTCTCTCTCTCTCTCTCTCTCTCTCTCTCTCCCCTCGCTCATGTCTCGTCCTCGAGACCGTCGCGTAACTTTTTCTTCTTTATCGAGTTCCTCTCTCTCTCTCTCTCTCTCTCTCTCTCTCTCTCTCTCTCTCTCTCTCTTTCTTTCACGAACACTCCACACACACACACAACACTCGAGAGAGATTTTATATATAAGCCGAGGCCGTTTTCGCAGACATCGCGTGAATTCGTACGATCATATTTAACGAGCGTATTAAATTAACGAAAATAGGAGGAAATAAATCGTTGGAAAGAATGAGGTAAAACTAAAGTCGAACGGGGTTCGGAGGGTCGAGGGCTGGTGGGAGTGGGTGGACACACTTTGTATCCTTTTTTAGAGAGGGGGAGGGAAGTAGGGAGTGGGGTTTTGTTAATCACGAAACGTTAACGAGGATCCTAACGGTATTAACGATTGCCGAACGCACGTTTGAAGAGTTCGTTCATCATTGATTTATGATATATCGGCCGCGACGAACCAGAACGAGGAATAATTTATGGATATGATTATCCGTGAGTCGGAAAAGACGTCGACGACGTTCTTTCGTTGCGTCTACTCGCGATAATCCTCGATTAATTTCGCTTAGAAGAGATGAGAGACACTTACTCCGCCAGGGACATCCATTACCTATATATATATATATATATACATATACACGCTTTTCATTATCGTTCTAGCCGTGCAGCCATATTGTAATTATAAGTAAGTAAGAATTTCAGACGAATCGATATCTCGGGTAAGACGATAGTTTTCATCGTTACCGGGTGGTTCTCTTAGAGAGGAAAAATTATATTTTTTACCGAGTTGTGCGCGCGTGCGTACGTGCGCGCCTTCGCGTACGAGAGATAGAAATAGAGAGAGAGAGAGAGAGAGAGAGAGAGAGAGAGAGAGAGAGAATTTGGTAATGCTCGTGGAAAAATGATCTTGGCCGTTGAAAAATGGGAAAGAGGAAGGACGACGTTTCACCTCGTAGAATGTTTAACCTAGAAAGTGAACGAAGGAAAGATGTTAATCAAGGGAACGCCGGTGAAACGTTCCGAATAATTATTTAGCGTACGAGCGCTAAGTTTTCCCAGCGACATGTCGGTACACCTTAACGATCGTATTATGCTAATGCGTTAAAACGGTGCCGAGAGATCGTCGAGAGGCTGTCGCCGCCTCTATCCCGTGGTACTCTTTCTTCTTCTTCTTCTTCTTCTTCCTCCTCCTCCTCCTCCTCCTCCTCCTCTTCTTCTTCTTCTTCTTAGGTTTCTCTACACACCCGAAAACGTCTTTGACGTTTCTTTCCTTAGAGCCGATGAATACGTAATAACATTTACGTCCTATAAAATGTTTCCTTGAATTTTTGTTACGTGCTGACACGAAACAAAAGAAGAAAAAAAAAAAAAAAGGAAAAAGAAAACCAATAAAAAAATAAATAATAAAAAAGAAAAAAAAAGCAGAGACGGAGAGAACAGAGAATGTAGGTATTCGCGAGATTTCCATTCCTCGCGCTCGGAGAGAGGGCACCCTCCCTCCCCTGTCTCCTCATCCTCATCCTCCATCTCTTCGTCGATAAATAAATCGTACGTATAATCGTTCCCGATCGGGATGAATATCAAAGGATAATCCGAATTAGTATTCGAATATTGAGCTAACTGGTGATAGATATATTTATATTTATATCTATATCAAATTATCTTGTATGTGAGCGACGTCGAACGATATTTTGATCAATTAATAACAATAATCATTACATACAGAACAAACCGATACAACCCTCAACAACAGCCGCGAGAGTACTCGCGGATTATAATCAGAGACCTATTACCTTACGGTCGAAGGGAGAGAAGGAAGGATGGAGGGTCGGTCAGTAGAGAGGAAGCCAAGTCAAAACTGGTAGAGAGGGATGCCCTTCTTAATCCATCCAAAGGATTTTCTCATCGCGTCATCTCCAGCTAGCTTGCTATCTGGCTTGCTGGCTGGCTAGCTAGCTAGCTAGAGAATTATAGAAGGAGAGAAGGATAAAGGGACGAGGAGGAAGAGCATGGAATGAAACAACGGATGATAGTAGAGAGAGAGAGAGAGAGAGAGAGAGAGAGAGAGTAGAGAAGTAGTCTTCGGTGGCGAGTAGAGAGACGTTGAGAAAGCAACCGAGACTTCAAGCGTATGGACCATAAGAGGGAGAACGAGAGAGAGAGAGAGAGAGAGAGAGAGAGAGAGAGTGTGAGAGAATGAGAGAGATAAAATGAGAAAGAAAGAGACGAAACATGGTCTACACACATCGTCCTGACGTTACGACGTTACGTATGAAGCCAATTAAGCAAAGGCCGCTTTATATCTGCTCGTCGTCCGCTTGGCTCTACATTTTGAGGATTTTAATTAAACAAAATGAAACCACGAGAAAGGAGACGGGGCAGCGTCGAGGGAGAGATAGAGAGAAAGAGAGAAATAGGGAGAGAGAGAGAAAGCAACGCACGAACGAACGAACGGGACGGAAAGGGACGGGAAGGGAAGGGAAGGGAAGGGACGGGAAGGGACGGACGTGCCACATACCTTCGAGCTTGCTTTCAGCTACCTTTCAGGATGTTTTTCGGTTTCGTCTTTGCTCTTCTCCACGGCGATGTAACACAACGAAACAGGAAGTTGAAGAGTAAAAGAACTATTATATATATATATATATATATGTGTGTGTGTGTGTATCTCTCTCTCCGGAAACAGTTTTTACTCTTTCTTCTCTCTCTCTCTCTCTCTCTCTCTATATATATATCTCTGCTCTCTCTGTTTTTATTCCTTTTCTTACAATAGACATTCGGAACATAAACGAAGAAAAGAGACATCGAGCATAGATATCTAAATAGATAGAGAATCTCTTTTTCTATTCTCATAGAAAAAGAATCTACCGAAAGATTCGTGAACCATCTCTCTCTCTCTCTCTCTCTCTCTTTCTCTCTCATTCTCTACCTGTTTTCCAATTTCCAGCTGACGACCCTAGTAGTACGTATACACACCGGTCGAAAGATTTGATCTCGATGCACGTTGGATACAGGACGTTTCACAATATTGTAGGCTTAGTTTCTAAAGAAGAAGAAGAAGAAGAAGAAGAAGAAGAAGAAGAAGAAGAAGAGGAAGAAGAGGACGACGACGAGGACGAATAAGAAGAAAAGGAGGAAGAGGGGGTTTAAGGGGTGGGGGGCGGAAGGGAAAGAGCCTTTGGTTTAAACCCTCGTCACCACAAAATTCGGCACGAAATCGAATTCTCAGGGCATCGAATGACAATTTGCCGAGAAATGGAATGTGAAAGACGGAAGGGGAAGGGATCAAGAGAGAGAGAGAGAGAGAGAGAAAGAAAGAGAGAGAAAGGCAGCACGGGCTCGGAATAAAAGAAATGAAATAAAAGATTCCAGATATATATATATATATAAATAGATATATATCTATATATATGTGTGTGAGTGAGTGTGTGTGTGTGTTGTGTGTGTGTGTGTGTGTGTGCAGAGATAGTACGTATGTATATACAAGGCCAGTGTTCCAAAGAGATGTTATCTTTCGTGGTACGGGGGGTTTTACACAGGGCCGTACCGCGATGAAAAGGTACCCTATATCGAAAGGAAGGGTCCGAGGACCAGTGGTAGGTAAGCAGCCCTTAACGATCGTGTCGCGAGCGCATTCTTCTCGAAGCACTCGTATTCGCTTGGCTCTATCCGCTCGCGATCCGCTCGACCCGATAGTTTCGACAGAGTTGCAATTTGCTCGATACGAATTTCTCTCTCTCTCTCTCTCTCTCTCTCTCGCGCGCGCGCTCGCTCGCTAGCTCTCCTTTCATCGTTTCTCTTTCTTTCTTTTCTCTCATCCTCTCTCTCTCTCTCTCTCTCTCTCTCTCTCTCTCTCGGCCTGCTCCTTCACGGCGTTGCCACGACAATAAGATCCTTATCGGTGAACAGTACGTTTCTTCTACTTCTTCTTCTTCTTCTTCTTCTTCTTCCTCCTCCTCCTCCTCTTTTTTTTCTTTTATTTTTTACCCTCTCTTCGGCTACTCCAGCTCCACCATCCATCCATCCCTCCCTTTTTCTACTCCACTTCTCCTTACACCTCCTTTACTTCCGTCCTCCCTTATTCTTTTTCTCTCCTCCTCTTTCTTTCTAGTCATCTTTTTCTTTTTCTTTTCCTCTTCTTCTTCTTCTTTTTATGCAGCTGCCGAAAGTCGTCGTCGTCGTCGTCGTCGTCGGTCGGCTCGCTCGCTCGCTCGCGTTTTCGCCCACTCTCGAAGGTCCATCGAACTATCTTCTCTCTCTCTCTCTCTCTCTCTCTCTCTCTCTCTCTCTATCACTCTCTCTCTTCCTCTTTTATCGCAAAAGTTTTCAGGAACGACCCCGGGTCTGCCTTCAAAGACACTGCGAAGGGTAGAGAGAAACTATCGGCGATAAAAAGAATGGATCTTTAATAAATAATGTGTACCGAGTTTAGGATGGTGGTACTACCGCGTACACGATCGTCCCTCCTCCCCTCCTCCTCGCCTATCCTCCACCCCGTCCTCGGTTCCATTGTAAAGACTTTTCTTTTCCTTCTTTCTTTCTTTCTTTCACGAGAAAGAGAGAGAGAGAGAGAGACAAATAGAGAAAGAGCCAAGAAAAAGACTTTGGAAGATGCTTTCGCGGTGTAGTGGCTTGGCCTGCTTTACGATTTTTCTTTATTCCCTTCTCCCCTCTCTTATCCAAAGGAGTAACAGGAGGGGTGGGTGAGGGTTGAGGGGTGTATAAGGAAAAAGATCTCGAGTACGTTCGTACCTTCCATCCCACAAAGATCTCGTAAACGAGACCAAAAGAGTTACGTGTAAGAGTCCAAACGATTTCCCACCGACCAACAGACTCCTTGAGAATCTTAAATTCACTCTCATCTCCTTTCCTATGTATGTAGATACGTCCGAGAGTCGTGCGTCTCAATTTATTGGGAACGAAATATTAAGGCGACCGGGTACGTTAAACCGTTTCGTGATTCCTCTCTCGTCAGCCCCACCGTACAGTTAGCCGCCACCCCCCGACCCCCACCCACCCACCCACCCACCACCCACCACCCACCCGATAAACTTTATCGCGGTGGTTAACGTTTTCGGTACTCTCCCTAGGCCAAAAAAAAAAGTCTAAAGTTTTAAGACCATCGAGAGTTTTCGCTCCACGAGAATCCAAGAAATCCCTTCGAAAGAGTCAGTCATACCCGAAACGATCTACTACGGATGATTATTATTTCATATTATCCCGTTAAACTAGGACGACAAAATTTCAATTGAAAATAGAACGGACACGTTTTAATGGTCGTACAAAGGGCCGAGTCAGTCAGTCGTAAGGGATACGAGAGGATTATTTTTTACTCTCAAGGGAAGGAATGGTAATCGTCGTCGTCGTCGTCGTCGACGTACGTATAAAGATACGTACGACGTATTTTCTATTTGCTCGGCGTTTTCTTATCGACCAAGTTTTACGGTTATAATCGGGAAACGATATACGAATGCTCGCAATGAAAAGAGGAGGGGTGGGTGTTGGTTAAAAATAAAAAAAAAAATAAAAAATAAAGGAAGGAATCCTATGAGAAAAGCTTCGATAAACATCGATTCTAGTGAACTATTTAAAAACGCGACTTTTATCGATTGAATTCCGTGAAGAGGAAACGTACGTATCTATCTATATATATATGTGTGTGTGTGGGGGGGGGGTGTATATATATATATACATACTTTCGTAGAACAGAGCTAATAACGCAATAAAGGTTATTTTATTTCTTTTTTTTTTTTGTTTCCACGTCGATACGTAATTACGATCCCGTTTCGATCCTCGATTTTATACTCGATTTCCGATTTCCTATTGGAACGACGATATGGCGTTATGAAAATTTTTCTCTCTCTTGGACAGTGCACGTTTTCAAGTTGAAAAATCTACTCACTTTTTTATACTTCAAACATCGTCGGAACGTGTAGATTCAGTTTTCGAAACAACCGTTTTGTTACATCTGTTTGTAACATCGATAATCGGAAGAGAAAGAGAGAGAGAGAGAGAGAGAGAGAGAGAGAGAGAGCTCGTCTCTTTTCTTCCTTTTTCTTCTTTCTTCCTTCCTGTTTTATAATTACTACTTCAAATTAAATTCATCATACACGCATTAAACCCTCTATCTCTCTCTTCCTCTCTCTCTCTCTCTTAATTAACGAAATTTAACTCGCTTAATTATTTCAAGAGAGGGATAAATATTTTTACCGAATAATCCTGGCAGTCGCGTTGAAAGTTAATCGTTTTTTAAATAACAAAGTCTCGATCATGAGCCATCATAATAATAATGATAATAATTTTACTACGACAGGAGTAAATGGTACGAGTTAAATTTCTGACCCAGGGGGGAAAAACGAGTGTATCGTTTGAAAGGACTTTATTAAAATCCAGGAAAGAGGAAGAGAGATAAAGAGAGAGAGAGAGAGAGAACGAGAGAACGAGAGGAGGAAGGAAAATTATATAGGAAGGATAATTGAAGGGGGCAGGTGGACGAAAGTGTTACGACGGCTAAGAAAAGCGAGGACTCGAAAGGCGGCCCTCCCTCTCTCCCTCCCTCCACCCTCCACCCTCCACCCCCGAGTTTAGCAACTTTTTCTTTTCGAGTTCGGTCGAAAGTTTGCGGGAATCCGTGGTGGAAACGCGAGCGAAGATATTGTCGTGGCACGCTCCATTGAAACCTTTCCGTTCGAGCGAAAGAAGGAGGGAAGAGAGAGAGAGAGGGGAGGGGGGGGTTGAAAAAGAAAAAAATATAGAAGAAGAAGAAGAAGAAGAGATCGAGGAAGACGATGACGACGAGGACGAGGAAGACACGCTTTTCTATTTCGTTCCTAAGCGAGTTTTTCCTCCTTAGACTCGCGAGTCCCTTATAATCGATTTTTTTTGTCTTCTTTTTCTTTCCCCTCAAAACTACCAACAGATACCTTACCACTTATCTTTCTTTGTCTCTCTTTGTCTCTCTTTCTTGCTCCCACCTCCCGCTCCTCGGCCCCACATTCCTTTTCATTTTTAAACACGAACCACGAAGATTGTCTCGTGCGATCGGCATCTCGACGATCCTGGTTCGGCTCTCGTTCAAAAAACTTTTGACGAAATTTGAGACATTTTGTTCGACAGCCGTCCTCGTTCACGGGATCTAGAAACCCTTCCTCGATTCGGTTATAAATCGATAACATTTATTTCCCTTACCCTACGTAAGCACACACCCGCGCGTGTATATACGTACCTATGCGAACGTATGTAATTTGAAAAGAAGAATAAAAGAACGTGTATAATACGTACCTATGTGAACGTATGTAATTCGAAAAAAAAAAGAAAAAAAAAAAAGAGGAAACAATGAACGTGTATATACGTACCTATGTAAACGTGTGTAATTTGAAAAAAGAACAAAAGAAAAGAAAAGAAAAGAAAAGAAAAGAAAAAAAGAAGGGAACATTGTTGGAGATTAGTTTAAAAAGTCGAGTGTATTTTAATGTGAAAAACATTTTCGAGGTTAAACTACGGTCCATTGGCTGGTCCAAGCTAATGCACAAAAGTGAAACTCGCGAGTGCGCCACGTCAAGGGTAGGGGGTAGGAGGGAGGGAGGAGGGGAGAGGAGGGGAGAGGATGCCGAAGGCGATTCGGCCCGGTTAGAACAACGTTTTTCGATATATAACGCCGCCGTGTCTACGGCTATATATAAACAGAATGAATAGCAAACGCAGAGCGAAAGCACCCGAATATATATATATATATAGATATACACGTTTCAATTTACTTTTTAATCGTGCTACCGATTGAATTTTCGTCAAGTCGCCAAAAAACGATTGGTGGGGGAAAGGGGGGAGGGGGGGGATGTTGGGGTGACGGGGGGACTGTGAGGAGCATATCGACCGGCGTTAATTAGAAACACTCCGGTCGTTTAATTAACAATGACGAGTAACGCTTTCGCCAAAAATGACAGTCGAAACGAAAGAATGATATAATATAATGGGAGAAATGTACGGGCGATATTAGAAAAAAAATATATATATATATATATATATATATATATATATTTCATCGCAAATTGGGCATTTTACCTTAGGTACACGTGTACGTGTACGTGCATTGCAAATTGACGAAATGTTTCATTCGAAAGCGCAACGAAGAGGGGAAAGAAATGAACGCGAATCAACGATCGTCCCACGGGAATACGACCTGTCAATGAAATTTATTTCTGATTTCAAGAGAAAAAAAAAAAAAATAATAATAAAAAAGAAATAAAAAACGGAAAGAAAAAGAAACGATTAGCACGTAGACGGGTAACATTGAACGATCAATTTAATCGTTAAAACGAATGATCGAAGACGCGTCCGACCCGTTTTATTTTTCACTCGTTTTCGTTTCTCATTTATTCCATTGTCGGGGAAAAAAGAAATGAATTATATTTCATCGGAATTAAATCGTCGTTCGCGTTTAACAGGTTAAAGGATCCGTGGGGCGATGGGGTTGGACGATTGCGACGACGACGACGACGACGACGACGACGGATATAAGGAGTAGAAACATTTGATTTCGAATAATAAAAAAAAAAAAGAAAAAAGAAAAAGAAAAAAAATACCTCGACGTTTTATTACGCAATTGACACGCACATTAAACATGTGCGTAAACGACGTACGAAAGGAAAATTAATCGATACTTAACGGGTGTCCAATTACCAAGTCCGCTCTTATATCTTTCGAATATATCTAACTACTTTATGACTTCTAGTTTATCGCTATGACGAATTAGTTATCGTTAGAAGGAGAGAGAAAGAGAGAGAGAGAGAGAGAGAACAGAGAGATAAAAAGAAGAGACGAAAAATGAAAACAACTGTAGTAACATTCTAACTAGTAGATTCGTATCCGTAGCCATCGGACGAATCGAGTTGACATAAAACGAACGAACGAACGAAAAAACCGAACGAACGCAATCGACCTATCGCAATTAATATAATGCTCGTACAAATCACTCGAACGTATTGACAATTAAGCATCGAAGAAAATCTGTGATTTAGGACGATTATAGTCTGTACATACGCGAATATTCGGATCGAACGTTATTCATTTATATACCTACATACGTATTTCTTTATGTTTCGTTCGATCTTTCCCTCTCTCTCTCTCTCTTTCTTTTTTCCTCCCGTTGGATTTTCTCGCGTGGAAGATCGTAAAAAATTCTCGATCACGAGACGCGCCATTGTAGAGAACAGAAAAAAAAAAAGAACTAACAAAACAAAAAGGTAAATAAATGAAGAAAGAAAAAAGAAAAAGAAATGCGATAAAGAAAATAACGAAAGAAGGAAAAGGAAGGAAGGAAAGGATCGTTGTATAATAAAACGTTAAATTCGACATCTTTGTTTTAGAGGGGAGCTTAGCATTCGCGTTAACGTCCAAGTTAACGCTCGCGTCCTTTTACGACTGTAATCACGTCTCCTTGAAAGACTTACGAGAAGGAAACAGATATATATATATAGATATATAAAGTGAGAGAGAGAGAGAGAGAGAGAGAGAGAGAGAGAGAGAGAGAGAGAGGAAAAGAGAGCTCTTATAGGTAACAGTCGGTTGATGTTTCAAAGCCTACACCATCGAAAGACATAGCCGAAAAAGACTATAATTTACCAGCGATAAATTTCTTTTCTACTCTATTCTCGTTTCGAATACAGCAACAACAACAACAACAACAACAACAAAAACAAAAACAACAAAATTTTCCGGCCTTCCAATTATATATCTCTTTCTCCTTCTTCTTTTTTCTGATTCCTCTCTCTCTCTCTCTCTCTCTCTCTCTCTTTCTTTCTTCTTTCCTTCTTTCTTCAAATAAAAAAAAATTAATTCGGTTAATGATCGTATCGTTCGCATTATATCCTTTCACCTCATCGAGTAAGATTCCTTATTATAGAGTAGGGAGTATTTTTAAAGTAGAAAAAAAAAAAAAAAAAAAAGAAAAAAACTTCGACATATAACCTGTGTATATAAAGCGTATAATGAACTAGAAAGGGTCGGAAGGAAAGAGAGAAAATGTGCAGCATCACATTTGAGAGTGCGAGATAGTGTGAGAGAGAGAGAGAGAACGACGAGATAACGAGAAGGAAGGGAAAAAGGAAGGAGGAATGGAAGAGGGTGTGGTGGGGTAGGTAAGGGAAGAGAAAGACTGGGGGGATGGGAAAAGTCGATTGCATAGAACGAGGGGTAAGTACATACGAAATTTTTCGAGTGGACGGAAATCGTGCGAGCGCCCACGGCATGCGTTCTTTCTATCCTCGTTAACCTTGCAATCTCGGATACTTACCGCTCTCATTATCCCGCTTCTACGAGCTCGCGTGCCCATGAAACTAACCGTTTTCTCTTTACGATCGCTAGAGCTAGTAACGAATCCTTCCATAACCTACGAGAGAGAGAGAGAGAGAGAGAGAGAGAGAAATAGAGAGAGAGAGAGAGAGAGAGAGAGAGAGAGAGAGAGAGACGAAACAATATTTTTTCATCGTTCTCAACTTTGCTATCATTTTCTTTTCTTTTTTCTTGTTTTTTTTTTTTTTTTTTTTTTTTTCCTATTATTTGTCCATCTCCACCGTCGTCACCCGTTATCATCGCATTCGTTAGATAGACGCTTCTGTTGTTATTCTTAAAGAAGAGAAAAAAAAAAAAGGAAAGTAAAGGAAAATCTATTCCCGTGCCAGTCGTCCGACTTCTTTTTTTTTCTTTTTTTTTTTTTTTTTATCGCGGGATACACGTTGTGTTGCTATTTTATTTCCTCCCGTACGCCATTCATCGCGAAGCAATCGAATCGGAATTATGATGTGTTTTTTTTTTTTTTTTTTTTTTCGTTAAAATGCACAAGAGAGCTCCTCGTTCTCGGTTACACGGTTAGTTTGTTTTTTTTTTTTTTTTTTTTTTTTATCAACGATATTCGCGCATCTGCCACTTTTCCATGCTAACGGAGCTAAAAATATATATATATATATATATACATATAAAGGTTTCTATATTGAAAATAGAACAACTACATGTAACTTTTTCAAATGAAACGGGGGCTGGGGGGGGGGTGGAAAACGATAGGGGTTTAACAAGGCGTGAAGCTTTTATCGTCTTGTTTCACAGACTTCGATATCTCGCTTTTCTATTCGATACAATGGTTAATTGGTCGATTTAAGGGGGACGGGGGGAGGGGCGGCCGTTCGTTAAATGCCACCTTGTTTCTTTTTATTTTTTCTTCTTCTTTTTTTTTTCTTTTTTTTTTTTTAATTGGAAAAGAGTACGATCCTCCATTTGAAATTCATTCTACGTTAAAGAAAAATTCGACTTACTTTCGTTCTAAGAGTTCACATAGTGTTACGTATGTACATGCGTCCTCTATGCGGCGAATACGGATATCGCTTAATTGCAAGAACGTTTCTTCCGCACGTGACCGTCCTACCGCAGCCGTAGGCGTAGAGCATGCTACTCTCGCAAGCTAACGTAAGAATATACCCATTACATTTACCTCTGCGTATCTACGGTTCTATATCTATGTATGTATATATATATATATATATATATATATATATATATATATATGTATGTATGTATATATATATATGTGTGTGTACGTACATACACATATATCTTGGTATCCGGAGCGTAACCGTCCGAGTAAAACTGGTTCCATGGAATCAATGGGGCTCTCGCTATCTGATCCACGGCACCTAGTATGTGTCACCTACTGTACAGATAACCACATTAATGGTGTCCCACGGAATGTGACCCACTGTGATTTACGGGAAACCGAGGGACCAGATTTCTTTTTGCTCGGACACTCGCCGACCCGCAACGAGAACGATAGAGAGAATGTGTATGTGTGTGTGTGTGAGAGAGAGAGAGAGAGAGATATAGATAGAGGGGGTGAGAAAGAAAGGGACAGTTTCGTCGAAAATTAACTCGATCGAGTGGCAGATAGCAAGACGAATGTATCGCCTCTGCGTCTGCCCTTTTCCACGCTATTTCTTCTTCTTATTCTATACGTTCGATGGCCCCGAGCTATTAATTAAAAGTAATAACCTTCGGGTTCTACTCGTGAAAAATCGATTTCCATCTTTACGACAGTGAAAATAAATTTTCTCTCTCATTCTCATCATATACGATACGTACATACGCGCATACATACATACATATATATATATATATATATATTAATACGTGTGTATGCGTTTATGTGCATCAAACATTCGAACGTAGAATATCGAGAAAGAAAAATATGATTATATATATATATATATGATATAATTAAGCGATATTGCAAGTTGTCCGATGAAATGATAAGACGCGTCTGCGCGTAAACTTACTACAAACATGACGACGACAACGGCGACTTATTTGTTTTATCTCTCGACTAGAATTATTTTCGAGAAGGTGATCGCTTATCTAATAAGCGTACTTACGAGAAATGATTCGTCTGCGATTGCAATAAGGATTTTACGCGGCTGGCCCTCCTCCGTCCACCTCCTCCTCCCACCCCCCCTATGCAATAAGTCCTTTTATCTTTTGGCAAGGCACTTTATAGCGACGTTAAAATAGTAAGACTATTTAAAGAAGACGTCAAGGTGTCGTTCTTCTCCATAAAGATAACGAATGCAGTTAGACTGCACTGTACTCTTTTGAATATTACACAATATTATGAACTCTCTCTCTCTCTCTCTCACTCTCTCTCTCTCTTTTCCTCTATTTTTTTCTTCCTTCCCCCTTCTCTCTACCGAATAACGATAAATTAAACGAAACAAAAATCCTATTGTTACTACAATTTAATCGACCGAAACCGTTTTGAAACGAAAGAAGAATTATCTTTTTTGTTTTTTTTTTTCCCCAACTGTTCCTCGTTCGTAAAAACATTAATTATTTAAATCACTAAATATCACGTAAATCATATTCGACGAGATGAGAGAGAGAGAGAGAGAGAGAGAGAGAGAGAGAGAGAGAGTGAGAGAAGAGAGGATATAACAAAAATAAAGCGAAATAATTAAAAGGCACGTAACTCGCGTCCGATTAAAAAAAAAAGAAGAAAAGCAAAAAAAAAAAACAGAAGGAAAATCCGCGTGATTCATATCGACGTTGATTCGTTGCATATGTTGGAAGAAATGACGATAGATTTTTCTAAATCCCCCATCCACCCGTTTATCACTTTTTACCATCGAAGGAGTAAATTAAACGTCAACATTATTCTTCCGTAGTTCTCGGCTTTGATTTCTCATCGAGAATAAAAATAATATATATAGAATCGACGATTAATTGATACGACCGTAAACGGATATATAAATAAATAAATAATCGTTACGGATAATTAAACCGTTCTAAAACGAACGAATAATAATGAAATATATGCACGTATTACGGATACATAAATACTTAGTTGAGCGATCTCAATACGACGTACATCGATACACGTTGAAATGGTACTCGGAATAATAAATATAAATTATATTACGTGACCGTGACATACACGCAGAGGGAAAGAGAATAAAAGAGAGAACGAGAGAGAGAGACAGAGAGAGAGAGAGAGATTAATGGACGAAGAATGTACTATTAGGAGTACAAAAAGAGATACGTTTCGAGGTTGAAAACTAAGCGACATAAACCGACAAAATGGCCGAGAATCGCAATGCAAAGGGATTAAAGCTTTCGTTTTTCACGTTTCTTAGATTTGGGCCGAGAGCGAGACCTCGGTCGTGGCACTTTTTAACAACCGGGGGAACGTATAAAACGCTGACCTAGATAAATTTTCGCGATGAAACAAAAAAGAAAGAGAGAGAGAGAGAGATAGAAAGATAAAGGAAAAAAGTGCGAGGATGCACGCTTTGTCAGGATAAAAAAGAGGTGTGCCTGCCTGTCTCGGGCTTGCGTTTGAAGCTCGAGTGCTAGAAAAACAGCGACTGCAGGTGTTTCAACCACCCCTCCCACATCTACTCATCCTCTCTCTCTCTCTCTCTCTCTCTCTCTCGTCATCCTCATTTCACTTTCGTGACGCATATCGCAGATTTGCCGCGAGCCCCGAGACTGCCTTCGTTGTTCGTATCATTAGGCTAACAAGAACGATCGAAACATTTTATATAGATCGTTTCCGATCAAAAATGTATCAAGAGAGAGAGAGAGAGAGAGAGAGAGAGAGAGAGAATGCATGCTCTCGGAATGCATGTTCGCGTGTACGTGTCCCTCCACGTCGGAAACACTTTGATTTCTTCCAATAAATTTATCTCTTCGACTTTTCTTTCATCTTTCAATCTTAAAAAAGAGAAATTGACATTTCTCTCTTTATTCATGTATCGGGTTTTGCGCGTCGAGATATGCATGCAACGTTGGGACGTTTTCAAGTATATACCCACTTTGTGCGTCTCTCTCTCTCTCTCTCTCTCTCTCTCTCTCTATCTATCTATCTATCTCTCTCGCTCTCTCTCTCTGTTCCTATCTTTCTCGATCGTGAAAAGATCAAGATTATTATGTAAGTGCATGGTCCAGGAGAATCGAAAAGAGTGACCGGAAAAGAGAAAGAAGACAGAGAGAAAAAAAGAGATAGAGAGAGAGAGAGAGAGAGAGAGAGAGAGAGAGAGAGAGGATAGGGGGACGAGAATGTTAAAACGAGACCAAATAGAATGTCGCGAACGTTTCCATTCACCCATGTGATTCGCGCTTCCCCTTTGATATCATTCCGCATTCATAGGAGCCGTTCAAGACGAAGATAAATCGAAGTCTTTCAAGGGAAAATCGTACCCTTCCCACTCACCCTATCCTTCCTATCCCTTCCCTTCTCTTTCCTTCGGGGATACTCCTTTTCAATTTTATCTTTTCTTGAGAAAGTCACGGACGCGCGCGCTCCGTGCGATCGACCTATCTCTCTCTCTCTCTCTCTCTCTCTCTCTCTCTCTCTCTCTCGCTCACTCTACAGCTATCTTCCTCTCTTCTTTTCTCGTCCCACTTAGAACGTTACTAATGAACGAAACCTCGTTAGCGGCCTTATCAACTTTTCTGATAACGCGCGCGCTGTGCGTGCCCTTTCGGTAATAGAGTTCACGGCAGCATAGTCAACATAGAGCCTTGGTTCGAACATAAATTACGTTTACGCTATGCCGCCGACGATGTGTGCGTGCTTAATAGATGAAAGAAATTATCCGCGTGGGACATTGCGTATGATACCATATACTTTGAAAACATTTCTATAACGTCTTTCGTGTCAGCTCCGTTCGAGAGTAGATAAGGGGTCTTTTTTTTCTTCTTTCTTTTTTTTTTTTTTTTTTTCTTTTTTTCGTTAAATGGATTAAGGGAGGACTATCGGTGAAAAAAGAGGAGAGAAGTGAAAAAAAAAAAAAAACAGGAAAGAAAAGAAACAAGGAGGGTAGCAGGGGATGATAAGCCGAACGAGACTTTCGTACGAGAACGTTCGTGGAAAGTACGGCGCTGACGTCATTTTGCTTTCGTTTATTTTCATAGGGTTAACGACCAAATCTTTTCTTTTTTTTTTTTTTTTTTTTTTTGTTTTCTATCGTCAATAATACACGAAACAAATTTCATACGAAAATACGAGTGGCAGGCCATTGAAAGGAAGGAAGAAAAAAAAGAGAGAAAAAAGAAAAAAAAAGAAAGAAAGAAAGAAAAAATGTACGTACAAAATGATCGTTGTTTCGATGTTTTCGAAAAAGTCACCGGGTTCGTTTTTCCCGTTTTAAACGATTCGTCCATTTAAATGACTATTAATTAACAAGTATATACCTATACATACATACATACATACATTCATACATATATACACACGCGCGCACGCGCACACGCGCACGCACGAACACCTCATAAACTTTACGAGCGGTTCTCCCGATAATTTCAATCGGAACTCGTTATCGATTCCAACTCGCAAATAAATTTGCTCGGGCGATCGAAAAACCTTGGTTACCATCTCCTGTCGACGCCGTTCGAGACGTTAAGTGGTTATATTCGCGCGATATAAGCCGAGAGGATATTAGCATAATTCGATTTGGTCGAAACGTTAAGAGACGAGAGACAGGTCGCTCGAGACGCGATCGTTGATCTCTTACGTGGTCTATCTCCCCCACCCCCGCCCGCTCCTATACGCGCAAGATACGTAGATATTTACGGAATAGGAAAAATTTCTTAGCTCCAGAGATATATAGAAAAGTAAGCTGATAGAAGGATACCATGGACGAGAGATTTAGGATACGAGAAATAGAACGAGACAAAGGGAGAAAGGGAGATGCAAAATGAATATTTCAATGATTGAAAGAGAGAGAGAGAGGAAAGTATCCAAAAGAAAAAAGATACAAATTAAAAATACAGCGCGTGCACACACAGAGAGTAGTAATATATACGTACATAGTAACTCGTATAGTTCAAAGAGAAAGATAGATAGATAGATAGATAGAGAGAGAGAGAGAAAAGCAAGGCGTGCATATTAAAGTGCGGCTCGTCGTAGTCATTCGAATACAGAAGAAATAACGCTTTAATACGTATGAATCGATCGTAAGGAAGAAGTCCATTGTTCCCGTGCATGGCACACGGTACAGAACACCATGCATGGAGTTCTCCGCATCTTCGTGGGTGTGGGTGGGCAGAAACCGAGAGATAGATAGGGAGAAAAAGAGAGAGAGAGAGAGAGAGACCGGACATCTCGAGATTTCCAGGGGTCTCGGAACGAGAACTTATGCGAGCCTCTTTCTCTACCCATGGTAGAAAAAGTCGCTCGTCTTCGACTCCGACTCGACTCCGAGAGTCAGGACTCCGACTCCGACTCCGGACTCGCCTCCGCTCGCTAAAATATCCGTGAGGGAATTTTAGATCGCCTCGATTGAATTCTACTACGACGTAGGAGAATCCGAATTACCCTATTCGAATTCCCAACACGGAATTCTTTCGAATTATTTTCGGCAATGAGAGACAGAGAGAGACAGAGAGAGAGAGAGAGAGAGAGAGAGAGAGACTCCTTTTTTATATTTTATCGTTTGCCAAAACTTTCGGATGGTCCGTTAAATGAGAAGAAGAAGAGGGAAAAATGCCTGTATCATTCTCTCTCTCTCTCTCTCTCTCTCTCTCTCTCTCTCTCTCTCTCTCTCTCTCTACGTGTGCGTGTTTTTGCGTTTCGTTTTATCGAACGAATCTCAAGAAAATTAGTATACTCGTAGAGATTCAACAATTTCGAATACCGATTATCGTCGAACACGTTTCTCCAACCTCCCTCCCGCCCCTCCACCTCCATCAGCGTGTAGAAATGCATCGGAAAGATTTTCATGGTAAAATCGGTAATATTCGACGAACGTATGAATGATTCAAGAGTCATGAAAAGCGATGGAAAAATACGTTTTCCATGACGATACATGAGATTTCTCTCTTGCCTTCCCCGGAGACGAGGATTATTCGATCGAAAGGCAAAGCCTCTCTCTCTCTCTCTCTCTCTCTCTCTCTCGGAGAAGGAAGAGTAGGAGGAGGAAGAAGAGGAGGAAGATGAGGAAGATGGTAGAGGTAGAAACGAAAAGGAGAGAATATAGAGGAGCGAAAACGCTTGACAATATACCAACGGCAGGGCCGTATTTCATCGGTCACGTCGCGATAATTGGATTTAGTAGGAGCCGCAGCCGCAGCCGCAGCCGCAGCCGCTGCCGCGTGCGTGGCACCGCGAGCGAGGTCGAGTTTTAAGCGGATATATATATATATGTGTGTGTGTGTGTACACATGTATATACAGTCTCGCGAGCGATAATAAATAAGTACGCAGGTAGGTATTTTCATTATCGAACGGCTAGAGAGCTTGACGGCTCTCTCTCTCTCTCTCTCTCTCTCTCTCTCACTCTCTTTCTCTTTGGCAGTAAAGTCATCGCGAAATGAGTCCCGCGATGATTTACGATTTCAACCCACTCCCCCGCTCCACTCCCGTTCTCCTACACTTTGTTTATCATTTATCATTCCACCCGTCCCACTCCGCCCCTCCCCGCCCCGCCCTGCCCCGCCGTTCTTACGACCCCTTTCTCCCCTTTCCTTCGTCGAAGAAGTACAATATCGTTTCTCTTTCTAATTCCGTAGTTAACTAAGCGGCGATACAGTTTCGCGAAAGATCAACGAGACTACATTGCGCGAAAGGAAGAAGAGGAAGTAGTAGTAGTAGTAGTAGTAGTAGTAGTAGTAGTAGTAGTAGTAACAGCAGCTAATAAACAATGACGGTCGTTGCTGTCTATCTCGTCGTCGTCGACTCTCGGACTTGACGATTCGCGAGACCGTAAACATCTTGGAATAAAATAATACAGAAAAAAAAGCGAGAGAGAGAGAAAAGAAGGAGGGGCAAAAAAAAAGAAAGAAAGGAAGGAAGGAAGGAAGGAAGGAAAGAGTGGATCGTGGAATTCATCGCTTTCGCGTTTCTCCATGCATCCAAAAAGTTAAAACGAAAGGCGAAACGAGCTCCGTCGTGTCGTACGGCCGGCCGGTCGGCCGGCTTGTCCTCGCGGGAACGTCGCTGTAAATTTGCCTAACAATACGAACGAAAAAATATCCTCGTTCTACGTTTCCCTCGGTTAAGGAGAAGAAATATATAAATAAATATATATATATATATATATATATATCGTTCGTCGGTCGCCACGCCTAGCTCATTCTCCTTGAAAACCGCTGTCATTTTTGTCGGCCGTTTCGAGTCGTCCACTTCCACCCCCTCTTCCTCTTTTTCTTCTTCTTCTTCTTCTTCTCCTTCTTCTCCACACCCTTCCTATCTCTCTCTTCCTCTCTCTTTATACGCCTTATGCACCGCAGAGAAGAGAACAGCTACGAGCTACCGCTTCGATCTTTTCGTTTCTCCACACCCACTCGTCGGCCAGCCCGTGTTTCTAATTACGAGGCCGCCACATTTTTCTTTGAGCTAGAGCAAGCTAGAGCTAGCCAACCAGCCAGCCAGCCAGCCAGCCAGCCAGCCAGCCAGCCAGCTAGCTAGCTAGCTAGAGCATCGTTACATTCCCCGACTTTGGCCGCCGTGTTGTTGACTGCTTCTGCCGCCGCTGCAGCTAGCAAGAGCAGAGGCAGAGCAAAGCGACCTTCTTCTTCTTCTTCTTCTTCTTCTTTTTCTTTTTTTAGTCGAAAACATCAAAATTACGCTAACCGACCTCGGCACTTACATCCCGAGTTATAACGTTCTCTTCTTTTACCTTTATTTCTTTCTCTCTCTCTCTCTTTCTCTCTATCTCTCTCTAGAATTCTTTTTCCTCCTTCTCGTTCAAGAAAACACTTTGATTCTCTTCCCGTTCTCGACTCTCGACGGAGTTCACTTTTTCCTTTTTCTTCTCTTCATATCATCCCTCTTCTACCACCTTCTGGGATTTCGTGTTTTCATACAATTCTTTTTTTTTTTTTATTCCGACATCTTCCTTACAACTCCCATCGAAAAATCTCTATTCCGAAAGTTTCGTTGCTCTCTCTCTCTCTCTCTCTCTCTTTCTCTCTCTGTCTCTCGTACCGACAAATATCGCGATCGATAAAATATCGCTTTGATTCTCATTCTATTTTCTTTCCAATCTTTTCCTTCATTTCGGTTAAGCCGAGATTATTAAGGCGATATTTTATCGATGCCATCGTATCATCCACCGATACTGGACGATATATTAAATGTCATGAATATTTAAAAAGCCGAGTGCATCACTCTCGTTACATTTCCCCGAAGCACCATTATTATTATCCTCCTTTTAGCTCTATTAAAAGTACTTTTTAATCGGCTTCCATTTCGTAACTTTAACGTTTCCATCTCTCTCTCTCTCTTTCCCTCTCTTTCCCTCTCGAATCATCTTCTCTCCCTTTTTCAATGAATCCTCCGGTCGAAGCACAAAAAACGCGTTCCTATTTCTCCATAATTGTCTTCGCGTAAAGTATCTAGCATGAAATTTTAACGTTCTTATCCGCCGTCGACTTCAATCGACGATACCCTCCCACTCACCCCAACCCGTAAAGGGTGAACACCCTCCCGCCCTTATAAAGAGCAAAGAAAAATCCCGCCGAAGGAGAATGCCTCCTATCCCTTTCGATATTACGGTTCAAGCTTTGTCACCTTGTGCGTTAGTATTCCACAACGTTCACAAGGCGACACGTTGCATCCTTTAATTTTCCGCGAACGATTCGGACCCAACGTTAAATAAAATTGAACGCGAGGCGCATACGCGCGCCCGTGCCCGTGCCCGTGCCCGTGCCTGCGCGCACGTGCATTCTCATTGTAAGTGCATTTCGTTGTATAGGCTCGTCGCTTCATAAATTTCCACGGCTTGCATTCGCGCGTTAACGGCCCGCTGCGAGTTAATAAACGAAACGAGAAAGAAGAATGGAATTTGCTAGGCTACGTGCGTTTCGTTTATTAAAAAATAATACTGTATATATACATACATATATATATATATATATATATATATATATATATATATATATACACAGAGTATCGAATAAATATCGTTGCGCGTTCGTCGAACAAAATCTAATGAGAATCGAACGAGACTGTATTTCGGACGAGGAAATAAAAGTACGAAAGAAAAAAAAAAGAAAGAAAACAAAAAAAAGAAAAAAAATATTGAAAACCGTAGACTATTAACTCGAGTGCGCACGGCAAACACGAACGATTATGGATGAGATTAATGGAGGGGGGGGAGGGGAATTCTGTTGGGTTCGAAAATCAAACGGTAAGGGGAGATAGAAGAAAAGGAACGGCAGCTTTTTTCGAGCTCGGTCCAAAACGAAAGGAAAAGCAGCCTCGAAAATATCGTGGTTCGACCACGCCTAGATCGTCCCTCGGTCTTTTTCGTTAAATATCGTTCGCGGCAAAGTATAGACTAGGTTGAGAGAGAGAGAGAGAGAGAGAGAGAGAGAGAGAGAGAAAAGAAGACGGTTAAGAAAATGTGGAAGATTAAGAAGGGAAAATAAGTAGGGTTAAATAGTAGCTTCTCTTTCCTTTATTTATTTCTCTTCTCTCTCTCTCTCTCTCTCTCTCTCTCTCTCTCTCTCTCTCTGCTTTTTTTTCTCCACGAGGATCGCACGTGTACCCCGCCCACTTCTTCCGTTCTTTTTTATTTTCTTAATTTTTCCTTTCTTCCTAATTGCGAGGAAAGAGAAGAGGGATACAAAAAAGAAAGAAGAAAAAAAAAAAAAACCGGGAATGGAGAACGGACGACGAGGTGGATATAAAAAGATAAAAAATAATCACGATGATGATAATAATAATAATAATAAGAAAAAGGTTCGAAGAAAAAGAGAGAAAGAGAAAGAGAAAGAGAAAGAGAAAGAGATAGATAGATGGATAGATATTAACGATTCGCTTCTCACCTGTTGTCGTCGTAGTCGTTGTCGTACGTTGTCCAAGTTGTCGTCGAAAAGGGAATATATATACGCGAAGAAGAAACGGCTGCCGCGTTTTACCAGGGCTCCTTTACGTTTACGTAAAACACCGAAAAGATAATCATCGGCCTCCTGTCATGGCGGTATTCGAACGAGCGCAGTTTCTTCGCCACCTTTACGAGAGGGACCCGAGAATGAAAGAGGGAGAAAGAGAGAAAGAAAACGAGAGAGAGAGAGAGAGAGAGAAATATTTCCAAATCTAAACTCACGAATCTAAAACGTATACGTGCGCGCGGCCCGGGCCCTCATTCTTTTATACCTGACCCGTCCTCGTTTAAGTTACCTTCGGCCCTTTCGCGTAGATGTCCTCCCCCCCTCCCCCCCCCCCCCGATCCGTTCCCTTTTATTTTATTTTCCAACGAGACCTTCTCGGATCCGAGCCAACGACGATTCTCCCTCGAAAATATTCCTCTCGAAAACTTTTCCGAAATCGAGAGTGACTCATTTTCTCCATTCTCTCCTGTGCCATTCAATATCGTCGTTAATATCGTACTCTTCGACGATCCTCGCAAAGAAGAAGAAGAAGAAGAAGAAGAAAAAAAAAACGAGAGATTTTCACCTACGAACGACGAGAGAAACGAAATGTAATATCGTCGGAAAGATAACTTTTAATGTTTCGAGAAGAGAGAGAGAGAAGCAAGGCGAAGGATAAAAGAGAGAAAGAGAGAAAGAGGAAGAAATGAAAAAGGAAAAATTCGAATAGATCGAACCGCGTCACGCGTATCGCGGAACTTTATGTTCGACGAAGCGTCGCTCTTATTTACGGCTCGTGATACGGTCGATTAAAGTCGGCGTTAGAGACGTTTTCTTCGAAAAAAAAGAGAGAGAGAGAGAGAGAGAGAGAATGGGTGTGTGCGCGCATGTGTGTGATTGTGTGTGTGTGTGTGTGTGTGTGTGATGAGTAAGCAGTCGTAGGAAGAGAACGCAAACGCGCGAACTAGACGGAGCGAAGTGCAACGAGCGTGCAACGAGCGTGCAACGAGCGTGCAACGAGCGTGCAACCGCAAAGAGGCGGAAGACTGTGGTGGGAAAGGTGGGTCCAGCGAAGGAGGGTGGCCACATTCACCCCCTTCAATTATGCACGGCCAAGTCTTAACGCGAAACGAAACGTCTGCGGAGCTTTAAATATTCGCACGCTCTGTTCTCCGTGCTTCTTTGGAAGAAACATCCTTTAAACGACGTACCCTACCTACCTACCTACCTACCTACCTACCTACCTACGTACCAACATACCGAATAACCAATTTACCAACGTAACTGGACCATCCGCACGCGTCGTTTCTCCGAATTACAGAAAATATTAAACCGACTAGGACGCCTATCTTTAAACAGTCCCCAAATTGTGAACATATCATTTCTCTTACCTTTGTTAATACTTTCATCATTTTTTGCGTTTCCTTTCTCTTCTCTATTTTTTGTTCTTCTTCTTCTTCTTCTTCTTTTCTTCTATTTCTTCCATTTTTTGGTCTGTAAAAGAAAGAAAATATTGAATTCGATCGAAGGAAGAGGGAATTATCGTTAAAGAAGTCCTTGACTTCGATTCGATTTTAAAAATTCAATTAAACTTTTCGGAGGATGTCTTTAAGAATGCACTCGAGAGAGAAAGAAAGAGAGAAAGAGAAAGAGAGAGAGAGAGAGAGAGAGAGAGAAGGAAAAAGAGAAATAGACGGATAAATAGATAGATGGATGGAGAGATAGAGATGAAGAGGAAAGGTAGGTACATACTCAAAGAGAGGTATCGCGTAAATCGAAAGGATCGAGTTCCGAGGACAGTTCCTTCCCTTTTCCTTTTTGATATTCCAACGGGACGAGGGCACTAAACGGTTCCTTAAGTCCCTAAAGACGAGAGCCGGGTTCGGACATATTGGACATCAAACAAGACGAATGGCGAACGTTTCGATATCCGAGAAGCACGTTCGGACGAGAGAAAAGAGAGGAAAAGATAAAAATGGAGGGAGATGGATAGATAGATAGAGAGAAAGAGAGAGAGAGAGAGAGAAAAGTATCGACGCCGATAAGAATCTAAGTAGCGGCCGCGTATGGTAGGGGAAGGTGCCTAATTAAACTTTCACCCGATCGAGCCGAAGATACCGAATATATCCTTCGAATCGTTTCTAATCTTTCAATCTTTTCAGCTCGCTTTTCGTTTCTCATCCCTCTCTTCGACCTTCTCTACGCGCACACCTTCATTCTCTCTCTCTCTCTCTCTCTCTCTCTCTCTCTCTCTCTCTTTTTCTCTCATTCTTTGTTGAACAAAAGATAGATGTATCAGATTTCCAATGGTCCTGACATACGTACTCGGTCGAAGGTAGATTAGATTTTAATAATGCAATTTCAGTTTACGGTGCTCTCTCTCCCTCTCTCTCTCTCTCTCTCTTTCTACATGAATATATATATATATATATATATACGTGTGTGTGTGTGTATGTATATGTATATGTATATGGAGCCAAATAAAGGGCACTGGCGAATGGTGATCGGTAATTGTTGGAATTCGATTGGATACGAAAAGCACACGACTCCCCGTGTTCGAGTTCAAACGGCCCCGAGGCGAAATCGTAGCTCTGCGGTTGGTTACGAACGGCCGACCGGAGTTTCATGCGAATTTCTGACGTCCGGCTCGATGAAAATTTTGCTTAGTTCGAACCAAACGGAAAGAGAGACGAACATAGAGAGAGAGAGAGAGAGGGGGGGGGGGGGAAGTGAAAGAGAGATACGAGAGGCACAGAATCCTTTGATAAGGTCTCCCAAGCTCACGAGCTACAGCGTTGAAAGATTTGATGGATTTT
>OU964965.1:9836670-9854170 GCA_918808275.2 Dolichovespula sylvestris
GGAAAGAAAAATAAAGAAAATGGAATTAAAAAAAAAAAAATATGAGAATCACGATGAGTTAACTGAAAAAAGATATATACACACACACACAGAGAGAGAGAGAGAGAAAGAGACACACGCATATATATAGGTATATGTGAAATGAAAATAATTGAAAAATCAAAAAAGAAAAAAAGGAAAGAAAGAAAGCTCCGAGGATTTAAACGTAGTTATTTTCTCTCTCTCTCTCTCTCTCTCTCTCTCTCTCTCTCTCTCTCTCTCTCTCCGTTACTTTCCAGGAACTGCGACAACGTAATTCCATTTCAATGTAAAAGGTAACGCACGGTTGTAATCGGTGACCGTAAACGGTCACAACCGAGATAATCCAAAGTGATCCAACGTTTCGCGTTTTACCGCGGACTTTCCGCGCGCGCTACCCCGCGTGAAATTGCAGATCTATTCGTGGAAAATTCTTCTCTCTGGCTTTAGAGAAAATTCTTTTTGTAAATGGGGAGGAAAAATAGAAGGAGGAGGAGGAGGAAGCGGAGGAGGAGCATATAGCGACCTCGATGTGAAATAAATCCTTTTTGAGAAACGATTTAATTTACTTGGAATTTCCCGGGACGATTTCAAGAATTATTCCGAAACTAATGGTGACGTTTCATACTAATGACAATCTAAAAATTAAAAAGTATATATATATATATATTTTTTTTTTCTTTCCTTTTATGAGAATATCCCAAGCAACGATTAAATGAGAGAGAGAGAGAGAGAGAGAGAACGAAACTTCTCGAGCAATTTAATACGATGTAACAGAAAGAGACGTGTGCGACCCTCCGCGAGGAAACGGTCAATCCTTTCCTACCAGTTTGTGCGTGGGAGGTTCGCAACGAAGGAGGATATGATCGTCCACACCAAATGGCACCGATTGCACGCCCCACCCAATCCGTACGAGTAGACGTTACCATACTACGATCTCTATAACGAAGTATCACCATCTTTTATTTCCATTGCACGTTTGCAAAACTGAAAGATAAGAAAATAAAAGAAACGCTTTCATTGCTTCTAACGCAAATGCACCACCAATCCCTTGCGACATTTCAACGAGAACAAGATCTGATATATTAATTCAGAACGATCAGATCGCTCGTTATCCTTCGTCGCGGCAATTTCTTACTTTTTTTCTACTTCTCTCTCTCTCTCTATCTCTCTATCTCTCTCTATCTCTATCTCTCTATATCTCCTTTACTTTTTTTTCTTTTCATCGACATTTTTCTACCTAGTAACCTAACCCTCTGAGTTAGCAAATCTATTCGGGATCATTGAAAAGAGAACGCGCGCGCGCGCGAGAGAGAGAGAGAGAGAGGGGGGGGGGAAAAGTGAAAAGAAAAAAAATGCGAAGGCTGACCCGCATTGAACCGTGTTTATCATATTAATACGATCCAATCAAAATCACGTAAGACTTTGCTCTACGAGTTTTTATGTTTCAGAGTACGCATGTTTTATAAATATTATATATATATATATACATACATACATACATACATAGGTTGTTACTCGCGTAAGTAGCTAAATAAAGTAAAGTCGAGAGTGGTTGATAGTGAAGGAAGGAGGAATAAAAAAAAAGTGGGGTGGGGTGGGGAGGGGAGGGGAGAAAAGAAGAAGAAGAAGAAGAAGAAGAAGAAGAAGAAGAAGAAAAGAGTAAAGATGCTCGGGCTAGAGAATGGAAGAAGGGAGATAAAGAGGCGCAAGTGCGGTAGCACCAACGGCGGATAATTTATTATGGCATTACTCACCGGCGGACACCTCAATGGCCAATGGGTAGGCTGGCCCGATGTGTGTAAGCGTTGCACCGTGTCCGGTGCCTCCTCCGCGCATAGTTGATATTATTTAAGCCTTTTGCGCGCGCGACCACGCGCGGAGGAGGGGCACACGCTCTCTCTCTCTCTCTCTCTCTCTCTCTCTCTCTTTCTCTTTTTCTCTCACCGGGAGAGGATCCAGCAAGCTGGAGCTTGAACTGGAACTGGACGTGAAGATGTGGAGATGTGGATGTGAAAGTGGAGGTTGAAGCGAAGGTGGAGGTGGAGATGGAGGTGGTGGAGGAGGAGGAGGAGGAGGAGGACGAGCCGGAGGTGGAGAGGCCCTCGACACAAGGCATAGATCATCCTGGGACTCTCGCTGGTGGTGGTGGTGGTGGTGCTGCTGCTGCTGCTGCTGCTGCTGCTGCTATACTGGTCACGCGTCCCCTCCCTACCTCACCCCTCTTCATTCCCCTTCTTCCATCTTTCTCATCCTCCTCCTCTTCTCTTCTTCCGAACTCTTCGAATTCGTGGACACGAGCTCAAACTGTGGGTCGAATATATCGCTAAGAGGTCGCCTTTGAATTCTGCGAAATTCTTATTCTCTCTCTCTCTCTCTCTCTCTCTTTTTTACTTATTACTCCTACGTTTTTATTCCTTCCCGTTTGAACGCATCATTCGCCGAATATATTGTCCACGAGAATGTTCGTTCTCACCCGCGATATTATTCCACTCGAGTGCCTCGCTTGCTCATTGTATCCTCTCTCAATTCACGCGATTCGGCGTTCGACGTTCCAATAGTTTTAAAGAATATAAAAGAAAAGAACCCCGGAGAGAAGAGGTTAAGGAGATATTTCGTTGGGTAAAATTTCCATAGAGAAAGATTCGTCAGAAATTCTTGAAAAAATGTTTTGTCGGACTATAACGAGGAACGTTGGTTCCGTATATCCTATAGATCCAGGGATAAGTTTACGATCGAGCTGCGTTCGTTCCATTTGTTTTAAAAAAAAAAAAAAAAAAAGAAACAAGAAAAAAAGATGAAGAAAGAAAAAAAAAAAACAGAGTCGTAAAAGCTGGCGCGCTCGAACGTACGCCATAAAGTGCCCAGTGGGTGTAAAGGGCTGAAAAGGGAGGGTTACACGGGCCATCAAGGTTGCACAATCTGTCATAGAACTCCGGTGCGGCGGCAACCTGTTGCTTCATTGTTACTCCGCCGACGTGCATACTAGCTTCGCTACTCTATACACGTATATTACACACAAACACACACACACACACACATATATATATATACACACGTATATCCGTGTACACGTGTAGAGACATATGCGCGTACGCTTGCATATATATATATATATACTCTCGTATATACAAGAGCTTCCTTTCTCTAACGACTATAAGGACGTACGTGAGGGACTTACGTATAGACGCATACAAATACACGCAAGAGACGCGTGTGTGTGTACGTGTGTATGTGTGATACGCGTCGAAGTATGCGAGTACGTTGTACGTATATCTACTCTCTCTCTCTCTCTCTCTCTCTCTTTCTCTCACGCGTCGCATATCCGCCTGGACTTGTCCCTCTCCTGTTTTTCATTTTCATTTTCTTTCTTTCTTTCTTTTTTCTTCTTCTTCTTCTTCTTCTTCTTTCGTCATTTTTCTCTTCTCTCTCTCTCTCTCTCACGCTAGCCCATTACTCTTATTAAATAAACTCGACCGCTTACCGATTATGTTGCATACACACATACATACATACATAAATATTTACTTTCTTTCATCGTCCACGGATATAAGAAAGAAAGAGAGAGAGAGAGAGAGAGAGAGAGAGAGAGAGAGAACTACTTCGCAAACGATATAATCTCCATACATTCATACTTCCATCCGCATAAGATACTTCGAAATTCTTAACGCCAGCAAAAGGATTCGCGTATACTCTTACCGATTGCGATTTTTAAAAGAGACGGACGACGGATACGACGATTTTGCGTTCTCGCAAAAACCGAATGGATTTTCTCGACGGTCGGACATTTTTTTTACGTTCGTTCGATACAAAACCATTACGTAAATCGCGTCACTGGTACGCGTAATTGGTACGTACACGATTCGATTTGTACTTCAATATATTCCTCCTTTCTTTTCTTTTCTTTTCTTTTTAATCGTTTAATTCGCGTACTCTTGCTTGTCCTTCTCGTTCTCTTTTAACACAAAAATGAATAAATAAAACGAACGTTAATAAATAAAAAAAAACGACGTACCAGGAAGTCTCGTCGTAATCGCATTTCGATACGATTTCGATACGAAAAAGAAGAAGAAGCGAGAGTCGTGTGACACGGTGAACCGAGTCGCGTTTTATCGATCCTTCTTTTTACGACCGCTTTGGAGAAGAGAAACAGAAAGAGAGACAGACAGATAGAGAGAGAGAGAGAGAGAGAGAGAGAGAGAGAGAGAGAGAGAGAGAGATACGAAACGATCGTTTAAGAAAAGTAAAATGGCGTGTTGTCGGCGTCGAGAACGATCGCGTTAGAGAACGAGACAACGAGATATTCGAATAACGCCATAACTCCTAGTTCCGTACGGCGACTAACTCTGTCCCCAACACCGACGTTTTCAACGATTCACGATAAATATCTCAAGTGGTAAGGAGGGAAAAAAAAGCTTTTTGTTGTTTCTTTTTCTTTTTGTTTTTTTTTTTTGCCTAATCGTCGATGAAAACGACTTCTTAAAAGGACGATCCGATCTAATACGTTTCAGTCACGGACGACCATCGAACAAGCCGTAAAACTTTTGCGTAACATGGGAGATCGTGTTTCTCGCGCGTAATCGAAGCTCGACGACCTCCAAGACGACGACGACGATGACGGCTAAGAACGGAAACGCCGATAATTTGCGTACTTTGATTAAACATTACACGTACGTGCATACATACATACATACTTCCAAGTGAAAGTGGCCAATTTCATGGTGCAGTGAGCCCAATAAGGACGCAAAACTAGTATTACGTTCGATATTGCGTAGCTAACTCGCATACGAGTCTCTCTCTCTCTCTCTCTCTCTGTCTCGAGCGCTAGAGTGCGCGCGCGCACTCGCTTATATGGATCTTTTTTTGCTAAGGATAATCCGCTAGATCGCTACGACGACAACGACTGTCTTTTCCTGTCCGCTATTACGATGATTGAGAACTTTGAATTTATCTCACGACCATTATCGAACAAGCCAGCCTACGTGCGTATGTGTATCCATGTACGTACGTGTATGTATCTGTATATATATATATATATATATATATGCTCAAAGTCAGCTTCGAAGTACTGGTACTGATGTAGGACAAATCGTGCCGCCAATGTGCACCGCGTGCCACTGTCCAACCAAGCAACCAACTATCCAAAGGATATCCTATTACGCCTTCTCCTACGATTTATGCACGAATACGAAAGGAAAGAAAAAGAAAAAGGAAATAAATAGTTCAACAGTCCTGTCTTATTCGATAGTCATCGTGAAAACTCGCTCGTTGTCTACGTTCTTAAATTCCATCATTCGACTTTTTTGTTGTTGTTTTACTTCTTCCTTTTTTCTTTTTCTTTTATTTTCTTTTACCGGGTGTAACTCGACTTATCCAATCGTAATACCTGCTTGACGAGTCTGAGTTAGAGAGAGAGAGAGAGAGAGAGAGAGAGAGAGAGAGAGAGATAGAGATAGAAAGAGACATCAAACGCGATGGAATTCGACGTACGCGAGCAACACTTATTGCAACGTTCACGTTCGATTTCACGGCTAAAATCGATCATAATGAAAGCGATGACCATAAAGCAACGCTCTCGCTATACACTGTTCTACGTCTCTTTCTCTCTCTCTCTCTCTCTCTCTCTCTCTCTGTCTGTCTGTCTCTTTGATTTGCTCTCGTTTAACGTTAATGCCATTAAAACTGTTAACTCTCTCGCGAAGGAGGAACTAATCGAACCATAAATCCTTGTCGATTTAGCTTCGAACGATTCATGAAAATTCCTCGTGATTCAGACACGATTAGTTTCCCTGAAAATGTCAACGATCGAGGATATATGTATATATATATATATATATATATATATATATATATATATATATATATCGATTTTAACGATCATCGTTATACGGCATTACGGTTGATTAGAAAATACACGTAACTATATTACTTGTATATATGTATGTATAGTAGGTACTATGGTATAACATGGGTATAAAGCGATCGGTGAAAAGTTGAAAAGCGAAATACCTAAGGGATAATATCACGATAAGAAAGGGAAAGGGACTCGGTGGTCTCGTTGTACCCTATCCTTCGAAAATCCCTCGGAGGTATCGAACGTATTTCCGAACTCAGAATAGTATTCGCGTTTGCTCTTTACGAACACTCGAAAAGTCAAAAGCCCCTGGCCGCCTTTCGCGCTATCCAATTAAAAGCAGATCATTTCAACGAACTTCCTTAATGAGTTATCGCCGATACCGAAAGTTTTCTCCTAGGTATAGAGAGAGAGAGAGAGAGAGAGAGAGAGAGAGAGAGAGAGAGAGACTGTTCTCTTCTATGAATATGTATACGTAGTGTCGGTGGTGGTGGTGGTAAGGTGATTACGTGCAAGTATAAACGCAGTGGCCTATTTAATCGACTTACCGCTTTTTCACTCCTACAGTCGTATAATTAATAGCCTACTTGAGATGAAATTTTTCGTTGCGAGAGCAATTGTACAAAAAAAAAAAAAAGAAAGAAAATAAAAAAAACAGAATCCGATATAAATTCATCAATGTACGATTTTACGTTATTAGATTACTTAGTAAACGCACTAATCGATGGGAGAACCCTTTCAAACCTTCGCTCATCTTTCTGTTGGTTCAAGCAAAACCCTTCTATTATATATATATATATATATATATATATATATATATATATATATGCCTTTGGCTTTGAAGTTTGAAGGCTTTCTCTATTCATTTCTGAAACCTGGAATGGCTTGCGAAGGATGTAATTTAACAAAGAGAGAAAGAGAGAGAGAGAGAGAGAGAGAGAGAGAGAGAGTGCTCGCGATATTAATTTAAATCGAGACGCACTCTAAAAGGAAATAGCGAGAGATAGGGGAAACTGACTTTGACTTTTGTAGATTAGATGCAAGAGTTAGGATTAGTCCTAGCGGAGAGAGAGAGAGAGAGAGAGAGAGAGAAAAATACGAGCCTTTTCTCACAGCCCTCGGTTATGGGCCTCCATTGCGTGCAGATGAGCCAAAAAAAGAGGGAGGAGAATAACTTCTCGTAACCCTTCGAAACGGAAATAGGTTTTGCTCGGCGGCTTTCGGAGGCATCACTGCTAATTAACTTTTATTCAAAGAGAACGTTGTTTCACTTTTTTTTTCTTCCTTCTTTTCTTTTCTTTTCTTTCTTTCTTTCTTTCTTTCCCTTTTTCCCGTTTCACAGGATGATACGGGAATATAGAGAGAGAGAAAGGGAGATTAATTTTTTTTCGTGTCGTGAATCAATAGAACCGTTTGAATAGTCTTATTCGAAAAAACGTATTACGATTAGCTCTCTCTCTCTCTCTCTCTCTCTCTCTCTCTCTCTCTCTCTCACTCTGTAACATCTTTTGATCACCGATCAAAAATTATCATTAACATTACGCGTTACATAGATGGATAAGTAAAAGGATTAGTGTTAAAATCGTGATAAGTTACGATCGAATCAATATAGTAAATAATGTAGTTCACTTTTCGTAATTAAAATACTCTACAATACTCAAATAAGCTTCCCCCCCCCCTCTCTCTCTCTCTCTCTCTCTCTCTCTCTCTGCCTTTTGTTTATGTAAAAACGATGATCGACGAAGAAGGAGGAGGTATTCAAGAGTCTTTATTATGACGAAGCGATAAAAAAGATTTCGACTGTCGGTATCTGGCAAAAGTTGTTTTTTTTTTTTTTTTCTTTTTTGCCAGGTTGCGCAAAGAAGTCCGAGAATTTGGCTGATATAGAGGGGCTCTCAGTAAATTAAATGAGGGTGGTTTGCAGTGTAGACACGTACACTCGTTCGTCAGAGAGTAACACCCCCCAACCCCTCGTACACCCAACTGCCTCGTCTAACTTACAAGACCCACACCCAGTGGCTAGTTTTCCTCGACAACCTTCGATCTTTTCGAAATCGAACTCGAAACGCGAAGATAATGGCCTCTCCATCCTCACGGAAAGGAGGGAGAGAGTGCACGCGCGCGCGTGTGCGTGTGTGTGTGTGTGTGTGTGTGAGAGAGAGAGAGAGAGAGGGAGAATAAAAAAGTAAAAAAAAAAAAAAAGGAGAACTAAAAATAAAAAAAGATAGGCCGAAGGTAGATATCTCCTGATAAGAAGCGTGACTCGCTTACGGATAAGGATCGATTCCTTATCGACGTCAGAATTCCCATTTACGAAATTTTATCAGATATCTCTAACGACGCCTATATGTTTTCCCTCCAACATCGACATACCCTCGGATCCTTGCTATTTTCTATTTCGAACGTATCCGAGTAAATATAGGTACGTACTTTTAACAATATCCCCGAGAGAAAGTTTCTCTCTTTTTCTTTTTCAAATTCGATGAAAATAAAACGATAGCGGTGGTAGGATTGCTCTTGAAATGAAATATTATTATTTAATTAAGGAAAAACTAACGCACGAAGCCTAAACGAAAATATATTCCTACGTTACTTCTTCTTCTTTTTTTCCTTTTTTCTGTTTTTTTTTTCTTTTTTTTTTTTTTTGCGTCGATTCCATTATTAAATAGTTTACGAATAATTTCGTGACCGCTAAGCCCGGCGAAGATATATCGCATATTATAAATGGAAATGAAACGGAACGCACGGTTTCATTCGGAATAATTTCGAGTCATGCAACGTAAATTCGTAAAAACCTGTGAAATCTCTCTCTCTCTCTCTCTCTCTCTCTCTCTCTCTCTCTCTCTCTCTCTCTCTCGGTTGGCCGACCGTCGATCGTCGAACAATTTTCTTCTGTAAAAAAAAAAAAAAAAAAAAAGACAAAAAAAACATTATTAAGGATCGCGCAGATGAAGGGTTATAGTAAAAAAAGAAAAAAAAATAAAAATAAAAGACAAAAAAAGAAAGAAAGAAAGGTAGAAAGAAAGAAAACAAGATAAAAGAGAAAAGGAAAAAGAAACGAAGGCTTATCGAAGTTTTTAACGGAACGAAGTTTTCGCGTCCTCGTGCTCTCTCTCTCTCTCTTCTCGTGTTATAGAAAATATCGACTTTCGATATTTCTCGCTGTTGGCGAACATTCGTTACCCTCTATCTCTCTCTCTCTCTCTCTCTCTCTCTCTCGCACTCCTCGCCCTGTCCTCCCCTTTCCATCCTGCCACCCATCTTTTTTCCCTAATGAACGCGAGCGTAGTGTTTTAAAGCGATGCTTGATATTGTTCGGGGAGAAGGTTAAAAAGAATGAAAAAAGAAAAAAAGAAAAAAAAAAAAAAAAAAAAAACAGGTACGAAAAAAAGCAAAGAAAAAAACTGGAAGTTTCCTAACACGAATTTTCTACAACGTCGACTCCTCGTAATACCTATTAATATATTTTCCCGAGGATATCCTAATCTTTCAGTATGGATATTGACGTAAGAATGAATAATAATACCGAGAATATACTACCTCGTGGCGAATAATGGAAGGGAATGAGGAAAGGAAAGAGAAAAGGAAAAAAGAAGAAAGGAAGAAAAACAAGGTGAGAAAAAGAAGTAGAAGAAGAGGAAGAGGAAGAATAAAGAGGGAAAGAAAGAAAAAGGAGCGAGTTGTCGCGCGTGACGTCGCGAGGATTAACGATTAACGATTAATACTGTCTCGACAAAAGAAGAGAAAGTTTCTTCGACGAGCCAGAAACTATTTCTGAACGACCATCGTTTCGACCATCCATTGTAATTATCGCTGACGTAAGTGAACGGATAACATCGATGAGTTTTATTTCTTTCCTCCTTTCCTTTTCTTTTCCTTACTCATTTTTTATGTTTCCTTTCTTTCTTCTATTTTTATTATATTTTTTTTTCTTTTTTTTTTTTTTTTTTTTGTTAATCCCATCGGTCATAATAACTATGCTCGTACGTCGATTGAAACGTGAAAACGTATTTTTTTAAACATATTTTAAACGTATTTTTTTAAAAAACAGGAAAAGAAGAAAGAACAAAAAAAGAAAGAAAGAAGAAACTTCAATAAGGATCGCCAAACTAATTATTCTATTTTTAAGAAAGAAACTCCGTTGACGGGGGAGTCAATGAGAGTCAACTTGGAGCGTGCACGTTGAGGGCAATTTTTAATATTCCCCTTTTATAAACTTTATCCTTCCCTTTTGCTCGGTAAAAGTAATAAATATCGGCTAAATTTCTTTCTTTCTTTCCTTCTTTCCTTCCTTCCTTCCTTTTTTCGTATTCGGCCATTTTTCAAGCTCCTCCGACGACGTTAAGGATCGCGACGGAAAACGCAATGGATTCTTATAAAGTTATGAAAATGTAACTTATTGTCCCTTGACGTTCGAGTATTTTAATCTCTTTATTCTCTCTCTCTCTCTCTCTCTCTCTCTCTCTCTCTCTCTCTCTATCTGCATTTTTCTCCGAGTTATGCATATCAGTCGCGATTAGTCGAGCGTAAGTACGTAAGTACGTAAGTGCTCGAGGCATCGAGTCAACGAATGAATTGTTAAGAGGCAAGGAGAAGGATCGCGTGACACTGGCAACTATTTTTATCTATCGGCCGGATTGTATTTGAAATTAAAAAAGAAAAAAAAAAAAAAGAAAGAAAAAAATTTTAACCGCCTTAATCATTCCAATTAAGCGCAACTCCGTGATATATACGCTCCCACACTGGTAGCATAATATATATATATATATAAAAACACACACACACACACACACATGTATATATATATATATGATGTGTGTACATACGTGCAATATGCCGTCTTTCTTTTCTACTAATGAGCCTCGTACGCGGCGTTATTAATATCGCGATAAATAATTTATGAAACTACGTCGTGTGCACGTATGCGCGTAGACGCGCGTAATTATCGCGAGAGAATTTTGTTACCGAACAGTGAGAGGGGGGGGGGTGGTAAGGGGGCGGGGAAGAAGAAAACAAATAAAAACAAAAGAAAAAGAAGAAGAAGAAGAAGAAGAAGAAGAATGCAAAAAATAAAACGAGAGAGAATACATAGATTGCCCCGTTTCTATTTGAAACTCGTTGAAATTCGATATAAATCTTTAAAGTGTACGTATGTACATAAAATATAAATCGAAGAGAAAGAGAGAGAGAGAGAGAGGTTAATTCGGATTTGAACTTGGCCTTCGTTCTCTCGAATATATACGAGGAGATTCGTTTTAAATTCGGGCTAAAATTCGATTTTACGTCGTTCAAGCATCCTTGACGTATTTCGAGGCGTTAAATTAACCCTCAACGTTTCCTCCCACAAGAGTAACCAAAGGTCAGGAAGGAATAAAAATAATCTACCGTGCTCGATTATATTTAAATGCGTTTCCACTTTTGGATACGTTAACACACGTTGGACGCAAACGTTGAAGGAAAAAAAAAAACTTTGAGAAGAAAAAAGAGAGAGAAAAAAAGTTCAAGAAAGGCTTGCCTTTTGGCAAGACCAACGTGAAACGAAGATTGGAGAACGGACAATGAATAATAATAAGAGTAGAGGAGTAAAGAGAGAGAAAGAGAGAGAGAGAGAGAGAAGAAGAGGAAAGAGATAAAGAAAAAGAAGAAGAAAAAGTGGAAGGAAGATAGGGAATTATCTCGGTGCCGTAGGAGTACTAATTTCCTAATTACTCGAGGCAAAAAGCCATTAGACCGTCTCGCTGCGCAATCTAGTCGTCACCTTTTAATCATTATAACTTTATCGCGAGAAGAATGACGACGGTCTCTTTTCTCGGTGGGCTAGTAATAGTAGTAGTAGTAACTCGAAGATACACGAGCGGCAAGGCTTACGTGCTCTCTCTCTCTCTCTCTCTCTCTCTATCTATCTATTTATCTATCTATCTATCTCTCTTTTTCTCGCATCATAAACGTCCCGGGGTAACCAATTTTGCAAAATTACTAGCGATCTCCTCCCTGTCTCTGGTAAGCTCGTGTGCGCACTCGCGAAAACTCGCCATTAATATCGTGGCTCGCGAACATTAAAAGAAACTGAAGAGGATGGAAGAAGGATAAGCAGTATTTTCTATAAGGCAAATAATTTTTATCGACAAAATTCCACGAGAAATATTACAATCCTCGATAGGATGATGCATCAAGCGAGCCCACCTTCTCCTTTCTCGTTGGAGTAGTTAGGAATGGTACTACGTGGTCGCGTGAGAATTTTAAACTTTTCATAAAGAGAGGGAGATAAAAAAAAAAAAGATCCATCCTTCTCTCTCTCTCTCTCTCTCTCTCTCTCGCTCGCTCGCTCGCTCGCTCGCTGTCTCTGTCTTTATTTTTTGGATGAAAAGAGAAAGAAGCATCTTGGGACGGTCCTTTCGAGTGTTTTCAAGACTCAGAAGGGCGCGAAGTTTTAAGTGTTCTCCGTCGGAGAAAACTCGTCGAAATTCTTTGAGTACGTTCAAGTTTTAAACGGATCGACCGTCTCTCTGTTTCTCGATGCTTAAAGATACTGTTGGCAGTAACTGTAAGGAACGTAGGGATCACGACCCGCGTGATCTCGCCGTCGTTCGATGAATTTCAACGAGGATGAAAAAGTGAGAGAACGATAACTCGACATCGATTCGTTATTCTTTACCGATGTCGTCGACTCTCGTCGTGTCGTTCGTGCGATACTGGAATTGAAACTGTACGACGCTTCTGGACAAGTTTAACGTTTCACTAACGTCGTCGTCCTCGTCGTAGCAGGAAGGGTTGCAGAGAAGAAGAAGAATAAACGAGGCAGAACTCTCTTCGTGGTGCATAAATGAAATTTTCGTTGAACGTAACGTAACACATCGGACCTACACTACTACCACTATTATCGCTACCACCAACTGCTTGAACGAACGATTCGAATACATTTTCCTTCTCGTTCGAAACGATTCCCCCTCTCTCTCTTTCTCTCGACCAAAAAGTAACGCGAAATTGAATTTCATTTGGGGATGTTAACGGTGTCGCATCAGCCGATTCCGAAACTTAGTTAGCTCCTAATCAAATCGACCGGTAAATATAAAAGTAAAGATAAAAAGCGTCGAAGGAGGGGATAACGAAAGAGACGATGATCTCTTCGCACGTTGGTCATGGATATATGCGGAGAATAAAGTATGCGTCGTGCTTTCGTATATTAACCTCGCGTAAGAGGTAAAAGCGCGTAATCGTCATTGAGAATGTGAGTACACCCGTTAGACCGACGACAACAACGACAACGACGGCGCGGGAGTATCATCACGGCGAACGACGGTCGCCGGCTTGCCTGAAGCTTGAAAACATGCTTTTAGTGGGGACGGGGCGAGGGTGGGAGGTGGGAGGGGTTGGGGGTGGGGGGGGGAGGGGAGGGGAGGGGAGGGGAGGGGCTCTTAAAGTTTCTAATGCTTTTTACGCGGCCTGTACGCCACTATCAGCGCTAACGGCGAGTTATGAATACGGAGCTGGCTTTCTAAGTGCATTAAATATGCGGCTCTGATAACGACAAAAGAGATTAAGAGAGCGAACGGGGTGAGAGTGTGTGTGTGTGTGAGAGAGAGAGAGAGAGAGAGAGAGAGAGAGAGAGAGAGCGTGTTACCGCGATACACTCGTGTCTTGCCTGGCCGAAACTAAACTAACGTTTTCAAACGAACTGGAATACCTCTGCGCGCCTTGGTTAACAATTAGAAACGAGCTCTACCGTTTATAATATCCTGGGAGTTATGCTTCTTTATCGTTGTTGCATTTAACTAAAACAGGACGGGTGGGCGGGGTGGGGAGGGGGAAAGAAAAGAGGACGGACAAAAAAGGGACGACGTGTATAGGACGACTTAACGCAATAGAGTATTCTCGTTGAGTTAAACACACGCGACATTGAAATCATGCTCTCTCTTTCTCCTGCCAACTTTTCTGTTAAACATTTCTCGATGGAATTTACTTTATAACGTTTCAATGACCGAGATGACGAATATAAGAGGAAAAAGTAAGTTTTACGAAACTCTACCGTCGACTTTTACTGCAATACGCGTATTTTCTATGGCTGCATTCTACATATATATATATATATATATATATATATTTATATATATACACACACACACACCGTATGCGCGCGCGTGTTTGTGTGTGTGTGTGTGTGTATAACGTAAACGCGAACATATAATAACGAACCAGTTGGGATCGATATCGCAAGGATCCTCTCATAAAATCGGAAGGGAGAATGGACGAAGAAGGTTAACCAGAATGTTAGAGTTATAATCTCGACGTGTCGGTAAAAGCAAGGGAGACTCGATGTGGTGTGTCAACCCCGACGAGGAAGGATTAGTCGCTTATCCACCCCCTCGCGTTTATAATGCCATGAAGCGTATTAAAATACGCTTCGATGTCAGACGTTATTAAACTTATACGACGAGCGGGAGCCAAGTTGTCGATACCTATACTATAATATTATGATATCAACCTAACGCAACCCTCTCTTCTTCTCGTGTTAGAAAATTCTTTATTTTAGTTATTTTAAAAACGGGACCACGATGACAACGACGACGACGACGACGACGACGACGACGAAGAAGAGAAAGGAGGTCAATAGAGGATAAATAAACAGAAAATTATAATTATGTACTTGTATAGTTGATAATTACCTTATCGATTAATCGAAATGTTTCCCCAATTTAATTTTTGATTAGATGATTATTCGAGAAAATATAAGGAGAGGACTAAGAGGGAAGAGTTGTTTCGTATCGTCGAAATTTTGAAATTCTCTCTCATTCGCTATAATGTATATATGTATGTGTGTATATATATATATATATATATATATATATATATATATACGTTCGGAAACTATCGAAGTTACAGAATTCCTATTTTGGGAAAGGTAGAACGGATCATACAAGAAATTTGATTAATATCGAAGAAACCTTCCAGAATGTATGATCAAGTATCGGGCAACAGTAAGATTTCGGCAAGATCGTAAATACTTTCGAATATGCGGTCAAAATTGATACAACAATAGGATCGTTCTAATACCTCCAGTATCAAGATCATGCATTTATATATATATATACACACACACACACACACACAGATACACACAAACACACATATATGACCCATCCCATACAGGTTCTCTCTCGATATCGGCTTACGATAAATATACCAGACGTTTCTATATTAAACGATCGACGTTGAAAAATCCATGGGGAATTCGCCCGACGAAGGGAGAGAATAGAAGTCCTTTCCAATGTTTTCATCCTGTACGGGCAATATTCGAGGCATCGAAAACAACGGCGACCGGGACGATCATAAATCGTTTCGTCGGTGTAACAGGTAGCTCCCTCCTCCTCCTCCTCCTCCTCCTCCTCCTCCTCTTCCACCTCTGCCCACCCCTCCTCGTCCCCGTCCACGTCCTCGTCATCCACCTACACGTTACACCCTCGAGCGAGCTAGAAAACTTTCTCATTTTTCGCTAAATATAAAGGCGTATCCTCCTTTTAAAAAGCGTCCGCAATAATTAATACGGTATCTCGTGTCTACGAGAAAACGAAAAAAGAAAAAAGAAAAAAAAAGAAAAATTAAAAAACAACGTGCGCGCGCACGCACGCGAGAGATTAAAAAAAGAAAGAAAGAAAGAAAGGAAGGAAGAGAAAAAAACAAAAGAGAAGTAACAAGATCCAATTTGCATGCAACATTTCGCGACAATGTCCGTTCGATTATAGGCTATGGTCGTGTACGTACAACACAACGTATGATTCGATTCGCGGAAGCGTCGCCTTCTTCCTGGCACGTCCACACCGTGTACGGAAAATTAAAAGGAAGATGAGGAAGAGCAGGAGGAGGAGGTGAAAGATGAAGAATAATAATAAGGAGAGAGAGAGAGAGAGAGAGAGTAGAATGCGCACGAATACGAAACGACTCGCAGCGTGAACGCGTCAAAGAAGATACGGTCGATCCTGTACGAGCATCCTGATTGCGAGAGCGAGAGAGAAAGAGATATATATGAATTGCCGCGCGTATAAAGAAAAAGAGAGATAGAGATAGAGAGAGAGAGAGAGAGATAGGTCCCGAGGCAGGCTCGTTAAAAGGGGTAAAAGCGTTTACACAGCGCCGTGTTTCACCGGGCGGCAATGTGAAACAGTTACACAATTATCGAAAAACCATTACGTCGAGACATTGACCGGTTCGGTTCCACCAAGCGAGGGCGGCTATGCGTATTTCTTTGCCGTATGTGCGTATTCGTGTACTCCCAACTCGTGTATCCCCACCGTCCATCTCTCTCTCTGTCTCTCTCTCTCTCTCTTTCTCCCGGTCGGCCAAAGCAGACGAACGCGTGATTTATAACTCTCGCTCCTCGTAAATATACTCGCGACAATATATCTCTCGGAGTTGTCGTGCGCGGAGGGCCAAGCGCGGGCTTTTCGAAACGAGACTTCCTATATTTATTCGCTTTAATTCTTTTGCTTCTCGTCTTCTTGTATAGTCGTCGTCTTCGTCTTCGTCTTCGTCGTAGCTTGTTCGCGTTGTTGTTGTTGCTGTTGCTGTTGTTGTTGTTGTTGTTGTTGTTGTTGTTGTTGTGCGCCGGTCGTTCGTTAGTTGTTTCTTTTTAGCGAGACGCTTTTTTTTCGATCCTCGAGAACGTGACGAACACGAGCAAACTAAAAGAGAGCGCTGGGTCGAGATGATGGTGTGTATATATATATATATATATATATATATATATATATCGGAGTGGTCGCAGCGATGCCAATATGTCGGTGGTTGATGGTGGGCTATGGTGGTATGGTGATGGCGATGATGGCAGCGGTGGCGGTAGTGATGGTGGTGATGGTGGTACGGAAAGAGAGAGAGAAAGAAAGAAAGAGAGAGAGAGAGAGAGAGATCGAGTTTACGATCCTCGTAAAATAAATCAATAAACAGCGCGTTCTAAGGACGACTTACCAAGCTCCTCCACCTCCTCCACCTCCACCTCCTCTTTGCTCCTTTCTCTCCTGTGGATTCTCTCCTTTCTACCGGATCGATGCTTGCTTGAATACCTTGTTCCTCTCGTGTATTCGTACTCGAGCGACACCTTGGAATGCGTCCTTATCGGTGGCCCCTCGACGACTATACACGATCGGATGCTACACACGAGTAAAATGTACGTGCGCGCGTTGTCTGTCGGTCTGTCCTTCTCGCTATGTGTATGTCTCTGTATGTGTTTATTTATACGAAAGAAGGAACAAGAGAGAGAGAGAGAGAGAGAGAGAGAGAGAGAGACTACGAAAGAACAAAATAAAAGTATATTTACGAAGAAACGGTCTTGTTTTTTTTTTTTCTTTTTGACAGAATAGAACACAACGAGAATATGTGATATCGTGTAATACCAAACTTCTGCGAAAGGTCGACGAGAAAAACGATTGACTCAATCGATCCGACGACAAAGCAAACGATCGTTCCTTACGTTACATCGTTTAAATTACTTACTTTCCTCTCCACCTACCCCCCTTGACTTTTAGATTATTCGTTATAAGATTTGATTAGCTGGCAAAGTAAAAAAAAAAAAAAGAAAAAGAAACACTATCGGATATCTCGAAAGAATCTCAACGCTTTAATGGGCATGCCTATCGA
>OU964965.1:9859170-9861670 GCA_918808275.2 Dolichovespula sylvestris
GAAGCGATCGCGGTTTCGTTACTTCTCGACGATTATTGCGATCCCGTAAGACGATTCCTACCGACGAAATATGATTCAATCTGGCTAAACGACTCGACTCCTTCGAAGAATTCCTTACGATTACATAATCGCTTCAGAAAAAAAAAAAAAAAAATATATATATATATATATATATATATATATATATATATATATATATATATAGAAATGAGATAACGTTTCCGAGTAAGGAAAAGACTTTACTCTTGTAGATCGTGTATACGCTAAATTACACGCACACACACACACACACACACACACACACATATATATATATATATATAGAGAGAGAGAGATAAGATTTTTTAAGAGTTTTGTAACCATTTCCGAATGGTATAGCCCATTTTGAAACTAGAATCGCGTAACTCGATACAATTCGATCTCGTGCCAATGAGAGAGAGAGAGAGAGAGAGAGAGAGAGAGAGAGAAAAGTCAAAGCCCACGCTAACATTCTATAATGATAGTGTATTATTAGCACGGTAAATTATGTTTCGGTGGAGCGCATATGGTATTGCCATTACGGACGGTATTTAATGTCAGTTTAGAGTTAGTTTAACCGAGCGAGCGTGCAAGGTGATTTTGCGCGAGCTTCAATTAGCTCGTTGATAAGCTTCGCCGGTGATAAACTTGGTCCGTCTCGTTCTCTCTCTCCCTCTCTCTCTCTCTCTCTCTCTTTCTATCATTCGAAACGATCGATTCCGAAACGAGCCGGGGCAAAGTGATTTTACTACGCTCGCGTTCTAGTATCGGTTAACCAGCCAGCCAGCCAGCCAACCAGCCAGCGTTCGTACCGTCTTTAAGTATTTCTAACGTCTCTATACACGCTTCGACGTACTCCATTGTCGCAAAATAATATTGAAGAAAGAAAGAAAGCAAATAATGATAGAAAGAATGCGTAAGATAAAAAGGTTCTCTATGGACGGACGGACGGACGGGTTCGTTAAATCCGAGATCGAGCGTCGAATAAATAAATAAATAAACATATAAATATATCGAGATCCGTCGAATATTTTATTCTCGTGCGATCGAAATCGACGTTGGACATTTCTCGTTGATTGCGAAAACGCGTCCCTCCTGTTAAATACGTCGGTGATGCGTCTTAAAATAATAATAAAAAAAAAAAAAAAAAAAAAAAAAAAGAAAATCAGAAAAAAAAGATCGAAAGCAAACAAACAAACAATAACGAATAGCTTTAATTCGATGATCATTAATTCGTGTTTAAGAGAACGCTCGAAACGGCCTTCGAAAGAGTTAAACTCGTTGAACAGACTGAGACTTATAAAGTGAGTCGGCATATTCGCGGGGAGCTCTCTCTCTCTCTCTCTCTCTCTAACGGTCAACGATTTTCAACGAGTGTCTCGAGATCGCGCTAGCAAGAGAGAGGAGAGAAGCGTGCGAGCGAGCTAGCCATGATACGATGAATGCGATCATTGTGTGTTATTCTTTGTCGTTGGTCGCGATACCGATACTCTCGCGTGCCGTACTCCGCAAACTCATAAAATTAAACGCCGAACGTATTATTCTCCTTGGCATTACGAATACGTTCTAGGAATTATTATTATAAAGACGTTTACATTTGATTCAATTGGAAATTAATAAAATGTTATCGATAAAACGGGCAAGGATATCCGTTGATATGAAATATTGTGAATGATTGACGATCGCACAGTTCGAGAAAGAAAAAGAGAGAGAAAGAGAGAGAGAGAGAGAGAGAGAGAGAGAGAGAGAGAGAGAAAATCCATAAAAATATTCGAAGGAAGTTGCACGCTAGGCTAACGAGAGTTGGAAAATTTGTAAGGCCAGTTCGATGCGCTTTCAAAGACAAGATCCGGTGGTATAAAGAGGGAGAGGGAGGGAGGGCGGGGGGGTGTGGGAGGAAGGGATAGTGAAAGGAGAATGGCGTAGAGCGGCAGTTTCGGTAAACGGTCTTCCGTTTCCAATTTGATTTTATCTATTCCCCAAGAGTTTTCGAAACATCCGCGAGCTCGAAGTTAACTCGTTGTCAGGGACAGAGTTTGCGAACTGGGTCTCTCATATTCTTGCCGGTCGCTCCTGCAATTTCTCGCGAACGTAGTTTGCACCAAACCGAGAGAATGAAAGAGAGAGATAGAGATAGAGATAGAGATAGAGATAGAGATAGATAGATAGAGAGAGAGAGAGAGAGAGAGAGGAGCCGTATTGTTTCTAGCAGCTCCTCTTACGTGGGAACCAAGGGCGTTTATCTGAAAACGCAAGGCACCGAAACGTGCCTTCCCCCCTTCCCCCTAACCCCATCCCACCCTATCCCATCCTCCTTTCTTCTTGTGTTTCGCGAATATACTACGAATGAAACGTTAAGCCATCGCGCTACGGTAAACTAGCTAGTTTAGCTAACGCCACACGAACGACTATAGTACGGATTCAACAATTTTCGTCGAAGGACGTTTTACCGTAACGGAGGGGAGTAGTAGAGTTTCCTTGA
>OU964965.1:9869170-9871670 GCA_918808275.2 Dolichovespula sylvestris
AAAAAAGATAAAAAATAAAAGGAAAAGTAACAGAAAGGAAAATAGGAGGAGGGGGAGGGGGAGGAGGAGGAGGAGGAGAGAGAGGAAGGATAACTCGCTTAGACGTATCCTCTCGCTAATGTATTCCCGCGTGATTCGTCTAAAAGTTTTGAAATTCTAAAGTTCGCCGGATATACGGGAAAGGAAAGATTTTAGATTCTCTGAGCAAAATCGAATGCTCTTACGTGGGGCTGCTGGTCTTTGGTGGGATGAGAGGTCGAGGGTCGCGGGGGAGGGGCGGGGGTGGGAGGGGGTAGGAGGAGGAGCAAAAGAGAAGGTTACGTACGAGATGAAACTTGCTACCGAAGAAAGGTCGTACGTCATGTGCGGACAGTTTGATTAAGAGACGAAAGATACGCGACGTCGAAAACTATACCGAAAGAAGATTCTAATTTTCTTATATTACATCCACGACAATTCTATCATATTCCTTTCCCGTTAAACTAAGTTTATTCGTATCAGTCGAGAAAAATCTAGTTAAACTATCGATAACGCGAACATATAACGAGGATATCCATACAGATATATATATATATATATATATATATATATATATATATATATATATAGGACGTTTAAAAATCGTGCTCGGTTAGACGCGTTTTACCCGATTTTGTCCCCTCCCATCATCATTGACTTATTTCTAAAACGCGGCCGTGGAATGCGAGCCATGGTCTTTAAGGAATAAGACTTCGGTTAAAACGGCTCGAATATTTTCGAATCACGTATACGCCTCCATAATGGTAGCTTCGCTTTTCTCGGGAATCATCTCACGTTTTCCACGCGCCTCTTCGCGCGTGCACGAGAGAGAAGGAGGGACGGGAAGAGGAAAAGAGAGAGGAAATATGCTAAGTGTAATATAGTATCGAGCATACTAGGGGCTTTTCTAAAATCGAAATATGAATCGTTCGATTTGGATCTATCGATCGAGTGATCCAGTGTGGATCTATCTGTTCGAATCTTTTGTCGAGATATGAGAAAACGGAAGGAATCAGTGCGAAGCTTGCTGGAAATAAAGAAATAAAGAAAGAAAAAGATGCTGACTAAAGAAAAAAGAGAAATAAAGAGAGATAGAGAAAGAGAGAGAGAGAAAGAGAGAGAGAGAGAGGATGAAAGATATATATATATATATAAAGAAAAAAGATGAAAGAGTCGGAGGAGGGTCGGTCGATCAGCCGAGCAACAATTTGTCGTGACGTGGGCGGCAAAGGGATTCTTACATATCCCTCGGATGCTGCGTCGATGTCTTCGCGAGAGAGAGAGAGAGAAAGAGAAAGAGAAAAAGAGAGAGAGAGAGAGAGAGAGAAGCCGCGAGCCGCGTACCGATTTGTCTGGGCCGCTCGTCGCATCGTAGAAAACGAAGTGGCTGTCTGGAGCTGGCTTTTCGCCATACGCCCACGCAGTTTCGCCTTCCCTCCCTCCACCCACCCATCCCTGTCCCCTCAGCTCCTCCCGATTCTCCTCTCTTACGATCCTCCTCATCCTCTTTATCCTCTTCAGACGCATAGAACAACGTCGCCACACTAATCCCACGGATACTCAGACTCCGTCGCCTGTTCTTTTCTCTCTCTCTCTCTCTCTCTCTCTCTCTCTCTCTCTCTATCTCTATCTATCTATCTATCTATCTCTTTCTATCTCTATCTCTATCTCTCTTAGAAAACGACGCCTTTCGTTCTTTCTCTTTTTCTTTCTCACACGAGCTTGGATTAAACGACGTTTCGTTTCGACGGAATAAGAAAAAGGGAGAAAGAAAGAGAGAGAGAGAGAGAGAGAGAGAGAACTAACGACTAATGGCGCACTCGAGAATCAACGTCGAAAAGTTAAAGAATATTGTGGCCGATCGATCGCCGAAAATTCGCAGAAAGTTCCCGGCGGCATCCCTTAAGAAACTTTCGGTTTATTCTACCTTATTCTTCTTCTTCTTCTTCTTCTTCTTCTTCTTCTTCGCGTCGTTAACGAACAATTCGTTGATCCTCTTTCTCTATATAATAAATATCGATAATCGAGCGTCTCTGATTAAGGTTCCTTATTAAGTACAAACAAACAAACAAACAAACAAACAAACAAACAAACAGACAGACAAAAGAAAAGAAAATAAAAGAACCGGCGAGATATGTAATTTGGCCACGGTACTTACTCTAGTTTCAAACTGGGGTATTATTTCGAGAAACGATCGACGTTTTCAGGGCGAGGGGAGGGGAAGAAGGAGGTCTTCCCGATTCGTACGCGCGATTTTATAAGAATCTTAAAGCGCGATCGATAATTTCAATCGAATTAAATCGATAAAGTTAAGAGCGCCGATATGAATTTGAACGTCCAACGCTTCGAACGAAGAAAGAAGATGAAGAAAACGAAGAAGAAGAAGAAGAAGAAGAAGAAGAAGAATAAAACGAAGACGTATCTGGTATAATAAACGAAACAAATGCGATTATACGTAAGCGTGCACGCGTATATATACAAT